>JACDOX010000007.1:11601143-11945701 GCA_014549065.1 Cardinalis cardinalis
AGGAGAGGAGAGGAGAGGAGAGGAGAGGAGAGGAGAGGAGAGGAGAGGAGAGGAGAGGCTTTTAAAAGAGGTACTTTAGGTCTGTGCGGGAATAACAAACCTTGTGAAGCAGATAAATTATAGACAGTAAGATTAATGCTGTAGTGATTATTGCTGTCAAAGGCACCAAACTCCTTCAGATTCCCTGGAAAATCCCTGCACTGCTGCATGTTTCATTGACAGAACTGAATATGGGCTCTGACTAGTACAGGAACAAATAGCTCCCACCATTTTCATGCTTTATCCATGGTTTCCATAGCAGATTTGGCAACATCTCAAAGCTTCCTCAGACCTATACCTATTATCAGTTACGTTATGTTACAGAGCTGCATTTTAATTGCTGGTTTTTCTGAGACAGAGGGAGCTGAATCTAAATATATCTCAAGTGCCAGCAGTGATATTTAGCACAGCTACTGTAATCAAGAATTCAGCCACCGCCAACAAATAAAACTTCTCACTTGAGCAAATAGGTCCTCTGAAAAACACCTGAATGTTAGACAAAATTTCTTCTTCTGTTATTTTAATATCATTAGGAGGCTTCAGCTTTCTTGATTGGCAGGGTGTGCATGTAAACTGCCAAGAAATTACCCATTTTCAATCACAGCTCTTTTCCTTTTCTGAATGCAGACACTGACAGCTCTAACAAAGATGCTCAGCTAGGAAGCTTTTTCTCCAGTAAGAGAAATGAAATATTGCTGAGTTAAACCCATTAATTACAGTTTATAATAACAATACTTCCTGGGGGAAAAATTAAACTATACTTAACTGCTGGGTTTTTTCTTTAAACTAGGGGTTTGGCTACAGTCTGATGGCTAACTACGTGTAAAACTCTACTCAGCTGGTACAGTCTAGCTGGCAGACTCCAGAGCAAAAAACTACACCTCTCCCACAGTATAGGCATATTTTTCTGTCAAACCATTTGCTTTGTAATTCAAGTGTAAAACGTAATGTATGCAGTAGGAAGCAAAGTATTTGAGTAAAGATCACTGAAAAAACCCTGAAGTACATCCTTCATTTTGAGTATTTTAAGAAGCTCTTGGAATTTTTGCAAGCCCATGTGGGATATTTTAGAAAGGGAAAAAGACACTAGGTAAAGTGCTTAGGCTGTAGTAAACTTTGCAATTGCAGAAATTTACACTCAGAGTTCTGTTCTTCTATACCAGTCCATGAGTCCCTGTTCTCTCCTGAAGTGTTGACACCTCCAAGGCCTTCCACGGGGACAGGAAAGTTTTTCTCACCCTTTTTSCCCTCAGAGGATGTCCAAACATGACTTGCATTTGAGAATACTGAAAGATGGAGCTCCTCTAGTAAAATTTTTCAATTTTATCAGGTTTATCCTTCAGGACTGAAAGAAGTGCTGGAGACAGAGACATGCACACACAGAGATGCAACAACTGGCTGACTTTTCAATGCAGTGGGAAGCAGTGGGATAAGAGATGGCATTGGACTATCGGTCTCTTGTGGGTTATTTTGCTAATTCATTCTGCTGACTTGCACCAAAGCTCAGGAGATCTAACAGAAAAGTATAAACGGCATTGAAACGTCAGCCAGTGACTCAGGAGGCTTCTTTCTTAATGAAAGCACAGTCTCTCATTTAAACAATAACAACACAAAATGTGCAGGAAACTGAGCCTGATCAGAGAAGTTAAGGTGAGAATATTTATTTACACTTCTTAAAAGTACCTTTTTCCCCTCCCTGGGAAATAGTAATCCAAAATGGAGTACAAAAATAGAGTATTTGCTTCGTAAGGCAGTCTTCAAAAACTCTGTCATGTGTTAACCCAAGATTTACCTCCTGCTAGTCTTAACTCCTAGATCAGAGCTTTGTTTTGTGTGTCTTGCCACTGAAATCAGTCAATAGAGAATGGGGCAAAGTCTGAGTGATCAGAGATGGTCTGGAAACATATTCTAAATTATTCAGCTTTTACACCAAATCTAAATGTGTCTATTGACACATGAGGAGATATGGCTTTGCAGCTTCCTAAAAGATGTCAAAATGGAAGGACTGGAACACGAATATTTTTAATCACCCTTATTATGTTATTTTAATAACTCAAAATACAAATCCATACTTGTCTTCTGAGTATTTCAGTATTTCAATATATTTTTAATCCATATATTTCAAACATTATATCCCAGTGTGTCCAATATAATGCAGCAATAAAAGGAAGATTTCAGTTGAGTACACTTTATTGCATGGGACAAAAGGCATGCAATGTTTTAAACAAGTGGCAAAGTTAAGCAAAACAAAGAAATTGTGTTGCAGCTCCTACCCAAGACGAGGCACACTCTGAAGTCAGCTGCTGAAAAAAGTGAAAAATTTGTCCTAGTGAGAAACAAAAATTCTGTGCTAATCATAGGCATGCTCTTTGCTTAAAAGATGTGAGGACACTTATTCTAGCTCTGTTTCTATGGAAAGCTCATACCTACAACAGCTGAAGTACAGATGCAAGACAGCTGAGTTTCAAAAGGAAAGATCATGAGATAATTGCAAACTGTTTAGTGTTTAATCCAGCGATCCTAGTGAAATTTTCAGAAAAAAACCCCAAAAAATAGAAACATCAGGGCATTGCAAGTACTGTAACTTTTACTACCTGATTCAGAACTTTCAATCTGCATTCAAGATCAGCCAGAAATCTGACATCTCCTCTGGATCTAGGAGAAAGCTTCAAAGGTTAATGCCAAGGATAACATTCCTGTGTCTGCTTCTTTAGATGTTCAGTGAAGTCCCACGCCTGTACCCGTCTCTCACTTTCTCTTTATATCTCTTTCACGTTGGTTTCTTCTCCTTATCTCAGACTCTGCTGAAAAGATGTGCCCCTCTGGCTGCAACACAAGACACGAGGGTTCAGAAAAGCTCCCATGTCCTGTGTTGTAGCCGGAGGTCTCACAATAGTTTAGAGCAAACCCTCTGGTGTGCAGGTTCCTTTCGCAGCCAAAGCTCTTTTCCTGCACTTTTGAATTCAACCTATGTGTCAATCTGTGAAAGAAAAGTGGAGAAGAATGGAAATCAGGTGCACAGATAACACTGTGTGCTGTTGGTACTGTTAACACAGCAAATGGAAAAAGCACCCGAGCAGCTGCCAAGCTGAGGCAGAAAAGCCAAGTTCTGACCTGGAATCTAAAGCTGCCATTTAGTTGACCTCAGCTAAGACACACCAGCTCACAGCAGTTGGAATCAGCCCTACTGACTTTGCAGCATGATCTCCAGATCTTGATGGCTGAAAGTATTTCTTTGGCAACTTTGCCAGCACCTGTTCTTTAAATAGGAGATAAAGCTAAGCAAATAATTAGCAACTAATCCCATAGAAAAAWATGCTGCCTTTTGTTTCTTGTTTGCAAATTGCCCTTACACGGATCACAACATTTCCAAATTTGTTATGCAGAATTATTTATGAATGCCTTCATAATTAATAATTCCAGGTCTGCAGATCACTCATAAGGAGTTGTGAACATTTGTAAATCACACTGCATTTCTAAATTATATAAGCCATGTAAACCTTATTCCTGATGAGGTTAGTTGTCTAATTAACTAACTGACATTGTGGATATGCAGCTCAAGAAAGCACTTTTGGTGAATATTCAAACTTATGAATTTAACGGGTAGGCATTTCTGAGAGCAGTCTCTGCTAATAAAGTTCAGTACCAAATACCCACAGAAAACACCCCCTTGAAATGGTTCAAAGAGTTAAATTGAAATTCACTTGTGAATCCAAGCGGATATTCACAGGACAGCATCTTTTTTTACTGTTTGCTCAACTCAAGTCATAAATTAATGCTTACGAAAATATTCAGAGCTGTTGTTGAATTTCTTATGAGCACAGTATTTACTTCTGTGTGTTCTTTTCCCCATGGACTTACATTTTGTTCCCAGCTAAAATGTTTTGAAAAGCAGAGCTTGAAAATCCCTTCGTATACTTATGAATATATCTATATCTATATAATCTATATCTACATCTATATCTATCTATGTATCTATGTATCTATCTATCTATGTATCTATCTATCTATCTATCTATCTATCTATCTATCTATCTATCTATCTATCTATGTGTGGGTCAACCCAGTACAATATATTGCTATGCATTCTAATAAAGATCAGCACTTTGAAGCCAGGTGCACAAGACAATATTATTGCTATCTCAGTTCAAAAAATCTTTGGCAGATTTATTGGTTTTGTGTGTCTGACTCTCCACATATAACTTTTATGCTGTTGCTACTTTAATTGGTACTTTTGCTTCTCCAAACAAACTCAAAGAAGTGGGAGAGGAAATGAAGTGTACTTGGCTGCTATTTTTATGAAGATGACCGACTGAATGCCTGTTCAGGCACTCTGTTGATAAGTACTCACATTAACAGAATTAAGCAAATTACATAAGCTGTTTGCTCTAAAATGTCAAACTTCTGTTCGAAAGATTTTCATTTTTTTAAGCTTTCCTATCTACTTCAAATAAAAGTATAAAAGTCACAGCTATCAGTTTGTTCATTTCCAGATTTATCTCGCATGGAATAAAGTACAGTTCGACTGGTCAGACCTCAGATTTGGCAAAGGACAAAGCAATGAATTAAAAGGTCTTTCCCTAAGAGGGCATCAAAAGGAATGCCATCAGTATTTTTGACAGTAACATGACTCTTTATGTTTCCTAATGATGAGTGCAATAGTTTTTAGCTATTAGTCTGCAACTTGAAGAATCCCCAAATCTTTTCATGCATGTATTCTAAGATTTTTCCTACAAATTACATAGTTTATCTAGAAATTAGTTATTTCCAGCCATTTGCCTTTCATATCTCAGCTGCATAGTAAAAAAAATACCCAACCACTTTTACATTCAGTGTGAAAAAAAAAATCATGTTAACCAAGCTCCATCTGTCTTACCAATTCCCTAAACTGTGCCTATATAGGCACTATAAGGAAATCAAAACACGGAGTACTAGAAACTTGGGACCCAGAATTAATCTGCTTTTTGCAGAAAAAGTATGTTCAGATAAAACTAAATGATTCACTCCATCCCATTTCTACAGCAAGGAAATTCAAGGTTAGAGCTGAAATTGCATCCTTAAAGATTTGCTGATGCCCTGTGGAAAAAGCATGAAAATAATCTGAGTTAGAGAAGATTCTGCTTAATTATTCTGCGCTTCCTCCTTTTGTGTCTCCTTGCTTTTGTTCACCGAAGGCATTTCTGAGAGAAGTTAGCCTGAGCCCACAAGGCTCTGTGGAAGGGTCTCATTGTCTGCTCTGTGTGACATCTCAGAGAGGAAGCAGGATGTATTAGCAAGTAACTTGCTGTACACAGAGCATCCTTTTACCTGTTTTATACCACCAAAAAGGATAAGTTGATTTATGAATAAATGGGAAACCTGCTCATTCCTCAGAGTTCATTCCCCTAGTCTGACAGGGCAATCATCTTTCACTCCACAACTATAAACTTTGAGTCGTGATGAATACTGACGGAATGGAGGCAGAGATTTGCAAATCACCTCTTGCCTGGTGTTTCACTCCCCTCTTCCCCAGTGTGAGARGAAGCTGGAAGCTGCAGTGAATGATCATTGAAATCCGGCCTCTCAGCTAAGCTGGCCAGTGTAATCCTCACAGTGAGTCATTCAAGAGCCATCGCTGGCAGATATCATTAGCCAGACTGTCATTACTTCTGTGGTTTGCATAAGGAGCAAGAACATAATGCATTCATATGACCTCAGAGGTGTCCAAGGGGTTCTTTCCCCAGGATGAGGAGATGCCATCCCATACCTGGTCATCAAATCGAACCCTTAAACTGGAGGTCTGAGAGGAATTCTGACTTCCACCACCATGCTCACACATAAAATTCAGTGGTGTGGCTGGACCCAAAGTGAGAAGAGAATTATTTTCCAGTTTCAGAAACACATTACAGGAATACTGAAGCCACAGAATATGAATTTGAACTCAAGCCAGGATGATTTTTCTTCATCTTCAAGCCATTAAATGTAAACCAGCACTTTCCTTTGGATCTGGACACTGTCTTTTCTGCCCATTACTATCATTAGTTAAGAGAGAAATTTCTTGCCACTGTTGGAATCAATTTTTTTCCCAGCCTCCATGCTTTGTTACAATTTTTGAGTTTGTGACAAATACCCTTTAGCTCTAATTAAATTTCACATCTCTTTCACACCAATTCATGCTTTTCTTTGGAGAGGACATTTTTGCTGGGATACACTAAAAAATTTTGGTCATTTTATAGAAAAACAGATGTGAGTATGTGTTACAATTTATCTAACCACTGTGAATTAATTTGCTGTTTAAAGTGACACTGTGCTAATTACATATCAGCACATTAATGTAGCTGCAGGCTGTAATAATTTCCCTTTGAATGAAGAGTACATGCTTCCAGCAAAGTCCTCAAGATCTGTTTTGGAATTCAAGAAAGCAAGAATCAATTCTCTTATGCTGCTGCTTCAATATAAAGCAAAGAACTGGCTAACTTTATTTTTAAGTAGATCAATCTCTATTTATTAGCAGTAAAACGATTTTGACAAACTCTGCCCTTTCATGAACACAAACCCTTGTGGTACTCAATAGATACATGTCATCTCAGGCAGAATTTGGCCCTCAGTGAYCTTAAGTGCTCCATTAGCTTCATCTTCTTTTGATCTGTATCCACAGGGGGTTTCCCCTCATTCCAGACTCCAAAGTCTATAAGCATGCAGCTTGGGACAAGGCCTCTGCGGGTCATGCAGCAGCTCTGCTTTGACATGGTCATACAGCAGCATTTATCAGTGATGAYTGTTAAACTTTAACTAGGATAATTTGAGAGAGCAAAAGAAAGGAATTTTCTTTTAAATGTGGAAAGCTTTATATGATATYTTCTGAATTAAAGACCACAATTTAAAATAATCCTGTAAATTGAAAATCTATATCTGATGTGGCTGAAGAGGGACTTCTAAACCTAACTGTCTTAAATATAGATTTTAAATCAATATGAGTAGTTTTGGAGCATTACTGTTCAAGGATTTTGTGCCACTGCTGTTAAAGTATTATTAATTCATGCTCTTAACTTTTTCATTTCATAAAGTGTACGAGGGGTTTTTTGCCTGCAAGTCTATTAATGTAGGAACTATAATCCATCTTTTTCTAYTTCGCCTTGGTATTGTCTCCCCAGATCAAAGTTAGATTATAACACAGAGTGAATTTCATAAATTATTTTGAATTATTTTAGAGAAAAAGAAGGAAAAGGGGAAAAAAAAGCAGGTTAGAGTCAGAAACACATCACATATCACACAATTTACCAAGAAGTAGTCAAGGCTGCTTGAGATAATCTGCTAAAACTCAGCAATAAAAAGTTTGTTTAATTTCTAAAGATGGCAGATGTCATAAAAAATAGGCTGATGCAAAAATAAAGCCTCCAGAGTCTGGCAGTTCTGTTTGGATGTCAATAAAAGATAATGTAACCTGTCAAATTTGCAAGCATGTTTTATCCAACCATGATATTCTACCCTCCCCACTCAAGCATTACCTTCCAAGAAACATCCGCATCTGCCTGATTATCCTAAAGTAATTCTGATGAAGAGAGCAGGCTGCAAATTAAAAGTGYCTTCCTCTGACTAGTTTTCTCTATCTCCCCTCTTCCCACTTTTAATCCTTCATTTTTTACAGTTCAGCTAATTTTTTCTTGAAAGGTTAAGGAGTTAGCAATTATTTCAATGGCTCTTGGAGCTTTAGGCTAAGTGTCTCATCTGGCCTTTGTTTTAAGGAGCTTCCCTTCATTCTTCATACTCAATGTCTCTCAGTGAGCACTGAGATTACTCCAGAGTTGTGTAACTTGGAGCTACTCCGCCCGTTCCTAGCAGAGCATACAAACCGTGGTATGGAGATGGCCTGTTGTGCTTCACACTCCATGGAGCTGGGGTTGCACCACCAGGAAAAATTCTGAAGGCTTGTTCTTGTTTTATGCTGATTTAGACTTATTCTCTTTTGGGAAATGTTTTTTATCCCTATATCCACTATGAAGTCTCCAAATGTTTTAATTTGTCTTTTATTAGCTAGCCTTCACTTTCTTTTASCATCAGTTAATACACTGTGGCTTTGCAAAGTTTCAGAGGTTGCTTTTTCCACTATATATGTTCAGTTCTGGAAAGAGGCCCAAAAAAGGGCACAATCTCCATAAATYGAGCATTTGAGGCTTCTGCTGCCAGTCCTCATCACTGAACAGAGAAAGTTCATATCATATCCCCATGATATCTCCTCATGTTGTTATGATTGATGGATCCAATCACCCTGGCCACTGTGTTTCCGGAGARTCTGTCCAAATTCTGCATCAATGCCCAAAGAAAGCCTGAAAGTCTAAAGCTCTGTTGCTTGCTTTCCAGCTGCACAGCAAACATGCATAAAATGTATGAATCAATTACAATCACAGCTATTTCAAGAGCTCAGAAGGATGGAGCACTGGGTCAAGGTGAAAACGTTTCACCTTGAATCATGTGCCATGACTCTGGCATCAGCTCTTAGCAACCCCATCCCTGTGCAAGCATTCCTTCCTTAGACATAGCTAGTTTATGCTGTGGGAGGACTGCAGTTCATTCTCTAGGAGCTTGGGTAGCACAGAGAAAACTCATCTCCACAGACAACACCAAAACTGAGTCAGGCATTAATTCCTAAAGAAAAAGTGTGTTTTTCCCAAATTAAGGGAGAGAGAGTGAAGCTGGCCCAGAACTTCCACTCAGCACAGAAGAAAACCCACTTTCACCCCAGGACTGGCATCAGTTTGTGAGGAAGGCCATTGGCACAAGCTCTGTCTTGTCAGACAGTGCTGTCCTCCCACAGCCTGCACAGCCATGCTCTCCTTGCTGGATATCCACTGGCACATGCTGGCACACCCTGCAGTAGGGATGCTGCTGCTTGCACAGTTCAGGCTCCTTTGCCTCCCTGTCCCTGTGAGGTAAGGATRTACAAGGAGACTGTCATGGTCATTATGACAGGCCATAATTTTTTTTTTTCCACTTCTTATTCAGCTGTGGTTTCAGCTGTCCTTTTTCCACAGAAATGAGCTKGTGTAACATCATTTGTGTCCTGCTTGTGAGCACTTAACGTCATCTTTTCACTGCTTTTCAGGCACCAATTTACAAAGCAGAGTCAGGCAGTTATGCAAACGGACCTAATTAATTAAATGAAATGGCAACAAGGGAAGGCCTGTGGACTGATATAAAARTTTCATCTAGTGGTAACCTTCACAGATACAACAACCCTCGGGCCAATGTCTCCATGGGCTGGAGACAGTGTCCCTGAATGTTGCTTCCTGGAGAACTGAGCAGCTATTGCAGGTATTTTACATCTGGGAGCTCTGCCACTCCCTGGCTTATCTACAGCTACATGGAAAGTGTGGGCCAGAAATAACAGTGAAAACAAGCTTTTAAAGGTGGAACTGAACAGGCATCTGCTGATGTATGTAAAAACCTTGGCAGGTTTAGAGCTGGTGTCCAGAGGGCACCAGAAAAKAGGGTTGGACACGGTGTGACTAGTGCGTCAGACTGACACAGAAACGAGCCTCCCAGACACCATCAGGCACACACAGCACTTGCCACGTAGCTCCTCCCAGCCCGCCCGTGGAAAGCCTGTAACTTCAACTTGCAGAAACTGATTTCCTTATTTACTGTTAAACCACCATCAGTGTTGTCTGAGGTATGTAACTAAAACATGCTGGAGAATGGAGCTGATGATGGATTTAGAGATGATCTAAATTTGCCAGTCTGTAGGCGGTTTGTCCACTGCTACTTCCTTCCAGTACTAAGAAGTGACTATTGCTTCCAGAATAAAACACTCTATATGAAGAAATTTTTCTCACAGCATAACTGACAGAAATTTGAAATGAAATTATAATAATGTACAGTCCACTTGCTGTCTAATGTATGTGTGGGATTGAATAGTACTTTGCAATACATTCCCTTCTTACTGAATTACTCTAACTTCAAACTGAATTAAAGCGTTTAGCTGTCACTTAGTTGTCACTACATCATTGAACTTTGATAGCTGGATGCACTCCAAAAGCTGCGACTCCAGTTGCTTTTCTTGCAAAAGAAAAAAAAAAAAACAAAAAGAAGAAGTTTATTCCTCTGCTTCATTCACCAGTCTGGAAAGCACAATTAGGATGTGAAGCATGTATCAGGTGGAAACACCACACCCAGGTGAGGGTCTGCTGTGGATGTGTTCCCAGTCTCTTTCCCTGCAGTAGTACAGCTACAGCTCTGGCTGAAGCTGTGTGTTTAGCTGCGCACCAATCAATACACTCAAGAACAACACCCCCACTGGTAACTTCTGCAAAACCATGTGGATACCTGCCACTAAACTCAGTGCAACAGCTTCTCACACCCTTAGCTCGTGTCCCTCTCTCTTCCATCAGTACCAGTTATGCTGAATTGTGTGGGAACACACCAAACAATGGATTATAAAAATTTATGCTAAATTATTGCACTATACAAATATTGCACCTAGAATCTGACTTCCAGGGCACTTGTTAGCACCAGTTTAGCCGCTGCTTGGGCAACATAGGCTGTAGCTGTGCTGGTACTGAGTCACGCACTCAAGCACAGCCATTTAGCAAAGCATCTACACTACAGTATTTGCTTTTGAATGGGTCCCACTGTAACACGTTGGTGAAGGAGCAAAGTCAGTAAGAAACTGCATTGGCCAGGTCTGGTGCCTGCACAGCACAGACTTCCTGCTCTTGTTGCATTTGCCTGGTAGGAGGTAGGCAGATAGACAGCCTGATGAAACTGGYTACCAGGGAATCATCCTGCTGTGTTCTCAGTGTCTTTGATTACTCTTTAATTCAGGGAAAWTTTTGTGTGAAGTCCTCCTGACTCTGAACAAGCATATGTATGTCCATTCCAGTTCTTACAAACGTGAAAGACTATAAAAGATTATGTTACCATCCTGGCCAGAAATGCCCTTCTGCTACACAGCCTCCACAGAGAACAAATGCTGTCACTTACGGAAGGAATAACACACAAGGYATTTTTTGAAGTTCAGACTATTGAAGTACAGTTTTTGAGCATTTCATATACTTCAATGACTATTCTTGCAGCTAACTGGAAAAGAAAAAGGACAGACGCCCAAAAATACTAAGTAACTAGTCTGAGGTCACACACACTGCGGCAACAGTGTCTGGCAAGGGTAGGATCAAAGCTTAAATATTCTCCAAACACAACATGTCCGCTGTTCAGGGGTRAGCCTGAAAGCACATTAGCTGTTACAGCTGAGGAACACCTCCAGAGCAGGTGCCCTCGCAAGACSAGCACATCAGTGCAYGGCTTTCATAGCCTGCTCACACACATCCCCACTGACTGCCTCCAAGGATGTGAGGGAGGAGGCAAAGAACATCACCCTTGCACCTATTCTGGACACAACCTCTTCAAAGGGCTCTACATTTATCCAAGACACTGGACTTGAATATGATTTAATGCTTTCCCCATTTCCCCAGGGGCAWAGAGGCTTTAGGAAAATCACAAATTTTGGGCAACTTCAGAGCATCAAGTTCAACACTGGAAATGAAATTAAGAGATAACAGAACAGAAGGTTCCCACAGATAGYTGTGGGGGTGAAAATGGGAGGAGGGAAACAGAAAACAAAAGAATCAAGCATTTTTACATTTATTACAGGAATCATTTGGGAATCATAGCCTTTGGTTACTCCAGATGCCAAGAGCCCCTCTGTAATGTTGTTCATGAAAAACAGCATGCAAAAAGTACTTTGGCTGAATTTTGTATTTAATTAAAATGGCTTAGATTGATCAGTAAAAGGCATTTACACAGAGTGCATGTGCCATCTGGGTAAGGTGTCTCTAAGTAAATCTAGATTAGAGTTTGTGGTCTGATTTTAATTCAAGTGAATCATCTATAAATTAATTTAAATACAGTAAATGGTGATTAGAGCATGCTAAGAATACTTGGTTCAGAGTGAGTTAAGCTTCAGAAAAGATGTCCAGTGATAGTAAACACAGCTGAGTTGAATGCCAAGGTACAGCAGGGAAGTTTTTGGTGGGACACGACATAAACTTGGAATGCTGAACGGTTTCTAAAGTCAGGTGAGCGGAGGGAGCTGGAGAAGGTACAAAGGCATGCATAGAAGTGAGAGTCACCGGCAGTTTTCAGTAGATGTTTGCAGCAGTCTGGACTCTCTGTGTGTGGGAAGCAGCACGAGAGGACCAGTGCAGGCAGTGGCACGTGTGGTACAGGAGGGGAATGTGGTGCTGAGAGCTGATGCCTGTGATGGAGCTGGTGGGGACCTGCACTGCCTTCGTTTTTGCCAGCACTCCAGTGCTAAAATGCACTGAGCACCAGCCTCCTGCCAGCTTCAGCAAAAGAATGTGTGCTCAAATTATCTTTGAGGATTTGTGTATCAAATGGTATTACTGCTTTCACCTGTCAATCCATCCAGAGAATTCCTCATCTTCAGCTTGGAAAATGCTGATTGACAGAGGTGGGAGAAGGTGGAGGTCTGGGAAATTTGTAAAAGAATATATTTGTCTAAGCAAAAAAAAAAAAAAAAAAGAAAGACTACTAGTATTCAGTAAATTAGTTTTCTGAGATTCTTAAGGAGAAGCTTATTTCTCCTTAAGAGGACACAGACAGGTAGAATTATCCCCTGTAGGTATTTTAGTATTCAGACAGATTACCTTTGTAGTCCTGTTTAAAAGAATACAGGTAAAGGAAAAATGAACTATTGAATAAAAACCTTTTCTGGTGTTCAAATGTTCAAAAATTTTTCCTCTGGTAAACACTGTTTTTGTAGCTCAACTCTAGGTCAAAAAAGAAAAAAAAATAAAGAAAAGGAATCTCTATCACTCCAAATTATGCTCATTTACAAAACATATAGAGAGAACATGCTCTACAACAAATCTCTGTGTCTTGTTWTAAGCAAGGAGGCATCAAAATCCATAGTAACAGCATTTATAAGAGAAAGATCAATATGGCATCTGATATTTCAAAGGCAGAAAATGATTCTATTAAATTTCTTCTGGTAGAAAATGCACTAACAAAATATCTAAAACCCATGGTGGATTTTAGCCTCTCACACTGTGCCAYTGGATAAATCATAGGGAAACCATCAAAAATTCTTTGTAAAAGGTGCAGTAGGACCTGCTTTAACTGCTTCAGATTTAAACAGCAGCTCTCCAAGAGAATATTGTGGCTTAAGACATCACTGACATTCTCCAATGTCCATCTTATCAGAGCATCTCTGTTGTTCCTGGGATGTGGGGGTAAAGCTTAAGATGTGGGGGGGGGTTGCCTTAAGTGCCACTGTTCTAATATCGTCTCTTTGTGTGTGTGTAACTAATTCAGTTGTGCTGCTGGAAAAACAATAAAAAAAGTAACGAAGAGTGAAATACTCTGATTTTGTTTCCCATTTCAGCTACACAAAAGCAAAACCTAAGAAATTCTACAGGGGGTTAGACCAAAGGTCTGTGCACTCCAGCAGAGTATCCTGTTTTTACAGAACTGACATTAAGAAATGTCTGAGCACAGTTTTTGCTCCTGGGACTGTTGACAATGTCTTGTTCTGGTGTTTCAATTTAAAAAAACTACACAAAGTATGTCCATAAGTGGATGGTTATAGAATCATAAGAACAGGACAACCATATGTTAAAATTTGCTAATAATCTCTCTGCCTTCAATGACTTTAGCTCAGGACCTTATTTCTCCAAATGTGGGCTTCAAGTCTTTTACAATGCTCAGTGGATTTATTTTCATGAGCTTCAGTCATCTCTTGTATATTTTTAGAATCTACCACGTCCTTTGGTGAGAACTGTCAAAAGTGATCTACCTGTCACGGGAAGAAGGGAACGAGAGAGCCCTAGCCAGTGGGAAGTTACAGTGTCAGCCCACTGGCTGTCAGTGTGGTCATGTACTCTGCTGGAGACTCACAAATGGATCTACAGAGCAAAATAATTCTGAATTGTGATGACGAAGTAAATGTTGATGGATATATGCAGAGGGGAGTCCCTCAGCATGAGAGACATCAGAAAAGCATGAAAGCATGAAAGAGGCTGCTCAGGTGGCACGTAGGAAGGACAAACCTAATGGGTTTCCTGGAGGGAGAKGGTGCTCATGGCAGCCTCAGACTCTGCCAGAATGGGGTTCTGTGAATAGAGTGCTGAAGAAGAGCTCAGAAGAGCAATATAGAGTCAYACTCTATTTAAAATACAACACAAGACAGATACCAATAGGCCTGGAAGAAGTCTAGAGAATTGTATCTTTGTTCCTTAACCTTTATATAAGTGATCAATTATACAGCTCGTTCATTCTTCATGTGAAATGACTGCATTCAGAGAGGAGGTTAGACCTAAGCACCTGCTCCCCTCTTCCCCTTGGAACCTGTGTGAAGGCCAATTTTGCTGCAATCACTGACCCTTTTTTCAGTCAAACACAAATACAACTAYTCACGAGACCTGGAAATAACTTCAGCTTAGAGTAGCACTCAGTGCTGAAGATGGTGACATTTAAATCAAGCTAGASACTGGATTTTTAAATGCATCTGAGATAAAAGCATAGCAACAGGTACAGAGCCTTAGGAATTTGTATATTGGTAGTAATTAATACCAGTCATTAACCTGGGAGCTACAAGGGTTGGTGGTGTCTGAAGGCCTCCAGTCGTTGCTAATAAATCCAAGCTTTTATAAAAGGAACAGAGCAGTTATGGATAAAAGCAGTAGGATGGATGTGACAACCAGCAATTTTAACTTATCACCTTGTAGCTTCATTTTTGAAAGCTTTTACTTCCCACTGATTGCAGACTTCCAATTTTGTGTTGTCATGTAATAAATTATAAAAATTATCTTTTTTTTGGCATAGTTCTTCACAGACAAAGTGTAGAAAAAGCTCATTTTTTCAACAAAATGAGTTAAGTATTGCTGCCATGGTGATTATAAGAAGAAATCAGCACCAAAAAGTAGCCTAGAAATCTAGATACAAATTTAAAATTCTCAGAAGCCAGGATATTTAGGTTTAGTCTTTTCTTACAGGAAGATTTTGCTGTGTGTATGAGGGGGATGGGGGTCATTTTGAAAAGCAGATCTTTAACCCTTTTCCTGAMAGCAGAGACATGTCTAACTTAATGATATGTCTGTAGGAGACCTGAAGGATATCATAGCAGGGAAATGAACATCCTTCTCTCATCAGGGGTGTGAAGGAGAAGGCATCATCATCCCTGAGGTGGCTGTAAGGGTGGCACCACTGTGCTGATCACTTAAAAGCTGTCCCGTTTCATCAGGAACTGCCCTATTTAGCACTAGGGAAGTATTGACTCTAACATTTATTGACATTCACTGCCACATTTATTGCTCACTGAATTCAAATTTTAATATGTATTCTAGACCAAAAGGTCTACTTGTCTCCTTTGCTGACAGTGCATATGCCTTGATCATAACCATCACAAAATGTCAGTGATGGATGCAAAGAGAAATTGTGAAGTTAGTAAATATGTTTTCAATATTTAAGTAATTATCTTTTATGCATTACCCACAAGAAAAGGGACAAAGGTGTTGTGGGTTAATTAGAGACCTATGAGCACAAAGAAATAAAAAAAATGCTTTACTCAAACCTGAAATTTTTCTAGAGCAGATGTAAAACCAAAAATATGCTGTAAGCACCTGGCTAAAAGGTAAAGTGTTTGCATCAGAAAAGGGTACTGGATCAAAGATGCAAAGGTTTTGCCATTAATGTCCCCCTGTGGCTGGCTTGCAAAGGGAGCCCAGGGAATGCCAGCTCAACAGATCTCTTCAGGGACACAGAGCTGGTCAATTCCATCTGCTCTGCTCCCTATCAGGTGCRGCATTTGAGAGAGGTCACATTTTACAGTCAGTGCCATTAAACCATTTCACAGTGATCCACGAGCTATAAGTTATAATATATTACTCAGAATACTTTAATCACCTAAAGTTCCGGGACCTCAAAGCACAGATTAATTAATGCCTTTTTTAATTAGCTCTGCCTCAGAGAGAGGAAGAAGACAAAACTGTGCAGCCTTATTAGCACTACACTCCAGATCTGTAATTAAATCCAGAACACAYAATATAATAAGCATAAGGACTTAAAGCAGTGGAATATTGGTCATCACCACAGCAGCCTCCCACTGTTATTTTTTTTTTCCTTAACATTACACTTCTTTCTTCCAGCTTCCACTAGGGAAAAGGCAAAAGAGTTCTGCTCCTCATGGGCCAAGCTCTGTTCTTGCAGTAACAACATCATCTTTTGTGGAATTATTCTATATTCCATTGTACTCAGAAGAATAAACTATTATTATGAGGAAAAAATCTTTTTGGCTACCAGCCACTGTGTATCTGTCTGCAGGCACAGAAACCTCTGTTTTCCTGCCTTCAAGCATTTTGCCTCTTTCACTGTCCAAGAATTGCTGAAGATGCTTTATTTTAAATTTCACAGCTGCTGGATTCTGAAAGGAAAAAAATGGGTTCTTCTTATTTTCTGTCTCTTCATGATAAATTAACTGTGGGCTGAATGGGCAAATCTGTGTTCAAAGGTCATCCAGCCAATCAGTGGAAAAGCATCAATACAACACCCAGCACTACCAATCTCTAACCTCCTAGCCTTGCCTTTCTCCTAGGAAATTCCAATTACTGCTATTTGAGCATCTTCTTATGTGCATTAAAGACACTAAAGACAAACAAAAACTCCAATAAACTGAGTTTCCAAGTCTCTCAAAGTCAGTTATGGTATTCCTATTGACTTCAAGCATTTTAGGATAGGATCTTCAGAGCCTAATTAMAATGCTGGGAAAAAAATTATCTAGTTCTGTACTGGTACTATCACATAGCATTAGTTTTCAACTTTGTTTTGCTTGCAGCTCCTTAAAATTTACCCAACAGGCTTGATTTTCTTAGCAAAGTTCTACAGACACCCTAAGAGCGGTTCTCACATTCTCAGATAGGTATGGGTCATGCATTAGAAACATCTGCTAAGGGGAGGCAAATGACATTCATGTAAAAAATCCCAAAACCTTACCAGTAATTAAATACAGGAAAGTTTTGTTTTATTTTTCTTATTTCATAGTAATTAACAATATTTTTTAATTTAAGTTGCAATAAATCCCCTCAATTTAACCCCTCCTGCTCCATTCCATGGAATTTCTACAAAGAAATAATGAAGTTGAATAGTTATGCTTGCAGAAATTGCTATTACTTTATCAATGCCCGAGCCAACTAAAGAATTTTTCATGCACCTGCACAAAAGAGAAGGAACTGAATARCTTTCAAGAAATGTGCTATATTTCAATATGTCCTGGTGACATGCAGAAGTATATCTACAATTCTGAAAGGAGTAGAGATGGAAGAATGAGTGGAGAGGGAAATCTTTACACTCATGCTTCTTTGTAATGAATTCACCAATATTAGAACAAATAATGCTGCCTTGCTCAGGAACAATTCTTGGCCAATAAATTTTGCATCCAATTCTAAAACATCATTTTAGTGATTTCTTAAATGCAAACCAATGCCAATGTTTCAGTGTCTTTTACACTTAAATGTAATATTTCACTTTATTATTTCCTTCTTTGGATTTGCTCTTATTTTGATTTATTCTATTCTAATTTATTTTRCAATTTTAAGCAATTTTTGGATATATTTAGTGTTTCATGAATTCTGATGGTTTTGTTAACTGAACACGACAGCATGTTTAGTGGATTGTAGCAGGTTTCCATCTACTCCTCAGCATCGAACTGTAGAGACATTAATGTATGCCCAAATTAGACCAAAGCAGCAAGTGAGTTTAGAGTGGTTTAACCTTCCCCAAAGTTTTAGAGGAGCTCATTAATGTTGCTCTGCACAGCATCTATAGTCTTATAATGAAGACATGATGCAACATTGCTTTGATACTTTCTTGTATCAAAGCACCTTGCAAGCAATTGACTTTTCATGCTGTTATTCTTACAGTTACCAGGTTTTTTCATCCCAATTCTTAACTTTGACTCCTCCTGTAAAGGCTCCTGAAGTCTTCCTTATATTTGCAGGTTTATTAGAAGGACTAAGAAGAAAGGAGTGGGAAACAAAAGGCCAGGGTGTCACTACCCTTATTCATACCTATGAATAACGCTTCGCTCCATAAATAATGCACTGAAGTCACAGCATATGGTACAGGTGTTTGTTTGCCAGAGTCCATAATATATTCATAATATATTCATGAATATTTGGGAATTGGGAGAAGATTTGCTTTTCATTTGAAGTTGAAAATAACAAAAGTCAACMAACATTTTATGCAAACTGTTTACAATGAAAAAATACACAGTTACATTAGTGCTTCAGTAGCTGAACTCCAGCCTCAGGACTCAGCCTGAGACAAAATCTCATCTCAGAATGCCTTGAATTTGGACAGATGCAAAACTTAACAGGTTCATGGAGACATCTTTAAATAGAGCTTAACAGAGTGTTCAGTTTACTGGGGGCAAATGTTACAGATAAATTTAATTTTTTTTCATTGAAAATCCACTTCATTTTTTGCCCAGCTTCTGCTTTCATGTTAATGCGTATCCATGAATAAATTGTGAAAGCCTAATGAAGATTTTAAAGAGAAAATCAAAGAGAAAACAAGACAAAACAAACAGGTTCAATTCCCTCTGCAGAGCATTTGCAGAAAGATATCAGACTAGATACTTTTCAGTTAGAGAAGAGCAGGGGAATGGACACAAAGACTGACTTTCCACAGAAAGCTGACAGTTGTTTTGGAAATACAGAAAAAAAAGTAATTATTTTTCCTCTCTGCCTCTTCTTTCTTCTTTTTATTCCTCAAGGAATTAACTTTTTTTTTAACCATGAACCCAAGTGCATTGGGGTAACTTAACTTTAATAAAYTAAGCAACAGATGTTCCTTTTAGAATTCCAGTTGTAAAAATTGATTAATTAACTATTAAATATTTCATCAATAAATTTACTTCCTGAATGTGTGCCTGCTGGAATGCAAAATGCTGGATCCACTTTTTTAGCTTTCTACATTCAGGTTAGAACCAGAAGTGGAAAGCAAATGGAACATACCAGATGGGTAGTCTGCTGCTGCAAAGAAGTCTCTGGAGCTGTAAAAGGTAATTCAGTCCAGCTTACTACACTTCAGGCAAGATGACTAATAGGAATAATCATGAAATCAGCAATATAAAGGAAAATATAACTTCCTGCAATAAAATGAGAAAGGCATTCAAAGATAGAGACAAACTGGGAGGTTGACTTTGCAACACCTTGTGGTAAAGAGCAGTGATCAAGATTACAAAGAAGAGATTTGTGCCTGAAAGCTGGCCTGCTTCTTTCAAGCACAGCAGTCAATCTAATAAAAGATAGTATCTCCTCTAAAACTTTGCCTCTCTTAGATTTTTTGATCAATTCTTATTAGAAAAAATAGTGCTATTTAATTTTTCATTGGGGATTTTAAAGAGCTTTACAAAGAGGTTTAAAGGTATCACAGGGATTCTTGATGCATGAAGTACAATGTACTACATCCTCAGAGGCTGTCCTTGGTGCTTTGAMGCTCCATATCCTGACCCAGACACTGATGTGCTGTTATATGGGGACAGCCAGGTRCCTCAGCACAGAACACCTGGAAAGCCAATCTGATGAAGCTGGATGAGTGATTTTGCTGGAGATGGAGGTGCCCTTCTGTCCGTGCCACCCTCCCCAACACAGGTGCTGTCCTGAGCTGGGACTTGCACAAATCACCATTGTGTACCATCTCCTGAAGATGGATACTTGAGCCATCTCTTACTCACAAAATACAGACAAAATCCTCTCCAAACATCATGGAGCTCTCACTTGGAATATCAAATTCGTGTTTCAAACACTTTAAATATCTGAAAATGTTTGGTGCCTTCTCCTCTATCTCTTGGTACAGTTCATTAATTCTCCTTCTGCCACCCCCCAGTCCAATGAACATTTAATCACCTCATTGAAATTGGAACAGCTTGAAACAAGGGAAGGACAATCTTGACTCCCTGTCCCATCATCCTTTCTCAAAGCTTACTCTGAGCCTATTGTCTAAGGTGTTTCCCCAGAGAGGCAGAAAATGCAAATTCCTATCTACTTAGGCAGAAGTGGGATGTGAAGTGGGAAGAAGTGGGATTTCCCAACAGCTGGATGAATGCCATTAGACCAGAACTGAGAGTGCCAGTGCCACAACATTGAATCTTACATCTATTTCTAAGTTTGAAATCCTGACAGGTCTGAGGTACAAGACATGCTGAAGTGCTCAGCAGTCTGCAGGCTGGAGACACACTAGGCATATTGAGGATATAAGACACATCAGGAACATCTTAGCATTAGATGTTTACCCAGTGACAAGTGGTTCTGCCCATATGTGGTTCCAAGCCCTCKATATTTTCTTTTCTTGTAAATAAATACTTTTGCACTTCAGGAATGCCCAAGCAACACCACTTTCCAAATCTAGAACACAGAGCATCAGACTATGTACAGGAGATAGACACATCTATAACACAATAATTCCAGCTTTTTAAATCAATAGCTGACCTGCTCAAGGAGAGCTTAGATACTGTAGAAAGAGTGAAACCTGATGGTGTCATGAAGGCATGCTAGGACCAAGAAAATGCGGACAAAGCTCTGCATACCTGGGGTCAAACTTTCCAAGTTGTCTCAGTTAAGTTCTGTTTTTTTCATGTGGCAGTTTCACATGTGCACATTACCTGTGCAGTTGAGCACAGCTGGGAATGACTTCATTTGAATCCATTCCCATTCAAACTGCAGGCACAAACCCTGTGAAGACCATGAATTACACCCTGGACTTTTCACAAATTTCTCTGTGTGAGTAATCTCACATTCATACAAAAGCAAGCTTTTAATATCCTTTGCCAGACAGCTACTGAAATTTCATGGGTGTATGAGACAGACACATTTCGTGACCCTTTAACTAATTATTGTGCCGTTACTACCCTTGGTGCTTTCTACATTTGCTGACCTCAGACTAAACTTACATACCTCTCTTCACATGATTTCAGACTGAGTAGGACTTTCCTCTCATATCCATTTTTATTTAACTCTGATCTGTCCCTTTTATGAAATTCTGAGTTGGTTTTCATAGAAATCTTATCTGAAATCAAAGCTCTGTTTCTCTGTAACGCTTTGGAATACAGCCTTATCTCGTGCCATTATTAAAAACAGAAAGCTCTTTTATTCAGGTATATTTTTGACCTCTGYTCTTCTCTATTTGGAACAAAACCTTCAGCCTCATGGCCAAGAATAGAAGCAGCATCATTCAGTTCCCAATTCTATACCTTAACTGCTAGATGATGCTTTCTGTGAGTATATAAAATTTCACTTAAATGCAAAATCTCATTATGTTTGCTTACCCTAATGATGTGTCAATATTATTTTTTATATCCTGTCTTTCCTTATGACCTCCCTAGTCC
Source organism: Cardinalis cardinalis (assembly GCA_014549065.1). Classification (NCBI taxonomy): domain Eukaryota; kingdom Metazoa; phylum Chordata; class Aves; order Passeriformes; family Cardinalidae; genus Cardinalis; species Cardinalis cardinalis. The sequence goes on from JACDOX010000007.1 coordinate 11,622,559, forward strand.
TCCAGGGCTTAGCAGATTTTCAAGGTCCATTACAACAGTGGAGGAAGGTTTATGTGACTACTTGTCACTCACCCTCTATGTTAAAGGTTCCCATAAAACAGCTGGGGACATTTATTATACCATAGGCAGCACTGTTTGAACAAAGCACTCCATGACTGYGTGAACAAAATTTCTGACAATGCAGATATCTTAGGAAACAAGCAGAAAAATTTTGAGGATATTACCACCAGGCAGGCACTCGTATTATCCAAGAGTTCCGCACTTTCAATATGTGATGAAATATCCAAAAGTACGTTTTTTTTGCAACCACATGTATAGAATGAGATACATTTCACTTAAACAGAGGACACCATATTTGTATAAAAAGTGTTAAGACAGCCTCAATCCCAGCCCATCATAATTACAGTAAAAGAAAAACAACATGTGGTTCTGTAGATAAAGTTACCAGGTAAGAGGATAAAGAGTTATTGTTAGTATATAGTGCTCTGCCAAGAAATTATTACTAACAAGAAATTAAGAAACAAGTAGAATTTAATAAAAGGCCCAATAAAAGTGGTTATATTGCACATCAATGTATGACAAAAGCTTTCAATAGTAAAACTATGACTTATTTGTGACTCTGGCTTATTATGCAGGTTGTGAAGATGCTTTCTGAGTGCAGAAGGAAGGTGGAAGAAAGACTCTATGCTGTACAACCTTGGGCTCTATTTAAAAATTTTGTCAGCCAGAAATGGGTATCTGAGGAAGAGCAATTGTAACAAGTCTCATTATCTTCTGAAAAAACCAAGGCATCACAGACAATGTATTTATCCAACAATATAACCATGTGTTCATGTTTTTTGATCAGCAGTAATATTATTCAGCTAAGCTCCAAATTTGAACAGCACTTTAGTACCCAGCTTTTCACTGAGTTGGCAAACAGTCACAGTGAATGAAATACTCATTGCACTGAGAGATGGTCAAAATTGGAATTTCTGTTCTGCAGGAAACTCTGACTCTTCAAAATTTGATGATGATCTAAATCAGAAAGAAYGTCACTACTTCAGAATTTCCCATTAAACAAATGGCTTGAAGAAAAGAGATTCAGGAATCCAAAACAAAAGCATTTTGGTAATGACAAAAGAATTTATTTAGACATGATTAATGGTTTTAGTTTGATATGGTAAAAAGCTTTGCATCAATTGTATCTAAATGCTGTCTAAACCATTTGGATTACATTTGACGTCATCACAGTAAGATGGTTAACATTAATACACAATGTAGAAGGACAAAATAAAGAACTGGAATTACTAAACCTGAAGACTTTTATGGAACTGAAATAATTATTTCTGACAGTTCTCCATGCATATCTCCACTGTATCTGTTATAAAATCTTAACATATGACTACCCTTCATTCATCACTAATAAACAGAACAATCCTCCCTTTTCTTGCCCCAAAACAACTCAATCAGAAAATGTGATTAGGTATGGCCTTTCTGAAGTGAGTGGGAGTTCTGGCACTGACATCAATTAAGTCAGAACTTTTTTCACTGATTTCAGAAGGACTACTTGTGTACTTGAAAACATGCTAACATAAATCCTGTATTGATCTGGAACCTTCACAACAAAACTTCAAAGGAAATGATCCCATCCAAATCCCAGTTGAGAGCATAGGGCAAGACTCTTAAATATAGTGCATAGACTCTCAAAAAAGCAAAAGCATCGTTTAGCCAGATTCTAAGACTATTTTCCATTAATTTACATCATCTGGAACAACAGCAAAAATAGATTATTTCAAAATCAGTATGACCAATCGACCAATTTTAAAGCATCTTCAACCACAGGAAAAGATTGGACTATTTTTATCATACACTTAGAAAAAAAAATCATTACTGTTACTGCATTATTAAAATCTGCATACTTATAAATAAGGTAGTGATTTCCAACATGAAGAAGATACTGTTCTCAACAGTCAGTATAATAAAACTAAATCATGTGGTAAGATAAACAAGTGATTTCACCAAATGTGGGCAAATATGCCTCAGGCACCATCTATTATGTGCACATCTGCCCACAGAGCAGATTGCTATCATCTAGCGTTATCAAAAAGCTCCATGTATTTCTCAGGAAACAAGCACAAACACTCTCAATAAATCATGGTGCTAAATACATGTTCCTCCATCAGTAAGACATTGTATTCCACCTTGGTTGTGCCTAAGAGAAAATGTTTCTTTTTTTTTGTATGTGTGAATTCAGATAAAAAGAAGAGTTCCCTCCAACCTAATCCCTTGAGCATGTGCTTTACTGCAGACCTGAAAGGCCTTGTGGGGCCCTTTTGCATTGGTATAGGCAGGGCCTTACTGCCAAGCCCATCTACATTGCCTRTCCCTTTTCTGATAGTACCTAAGAGACAAATTTCTTTGGATGACTGCTGGGCTGGATATAAACATGAAGATACAGATCCTTACATCATTTTTTCCCAGTGTAGTCTAAAGAACATCCCCCCTGCTGCAGCTGCTGAAAGACTTCATCTACCTCCATCTTCATCTACCTCCAAAATCAGCTGGTGCAAAGTAAAAGGAGTCCAACAATAGAGAAGCATATTTAAGGGCAAGTAGAAAACAATATTTCAAGCACAAATCATGCAACACAAATTATTGCAAAATGGCACTGAAACTCTCAGAATGATCACTTAAAAGCCACTTTGTTTTCTTTAAATGAATGTTTATTTTTGGTACATTAACTCAGTATTTTTGTATCAGTAGGTGGAATGCATACTTTAATTTAAACTTCATAAGAATATTAGCCAGAGCTTTGCAACTGCATTCATCTAAATAGATGACTATATTTAATATTGCACTATAACCTTGCTTAGTTTTCAAAATAAATTTGCAAAGGGAGTATACTACTCTGACGATAATCAATGTGATAGGGAGGGGTTTTTTTAATCTCTATGCCATTATTTGAAACTGACTAAATCAAATTTGTTACGTTAAGTTACCTGGGAAACCAAATGGAATTTTAACCCTTCTTTCAGGTACAGCTATATAGTTGGAAACAAAGCTGTGCCACGAAGCAGATTACCCAAAGTAGTTGTGTCAACCCTATCAAAACTGGCCAGACTGACTAAACTGTGTTCCCAGAGTGAATACACCACAGAGATGGCAAAGGAGCAGTGATCTCCCAAGTACCAAGGTCTTTAGTACAAGTCCCAGCCATTACTATGGAAAAACCTGCATGGATCCCATTGGATGTCTATTAGAACTATGGCAGCCAGCAACAAGACAAAACAGAGATGGGGAGCAAGTAGGCATCCACTGAAACGTGAGGCTAAGGACCACCTCTCCGTGTTGACAGATGTGATACACCATTTGACAATGCAATTCCACTGAGGTTCTCTAATCCCCATTTAAGTATTRTTGGATATTGTTAGTGAATTTTCCACATGTTTTAAATGTTCAAGGAACACTCAAGCACCTTGCTCTATCAATGCAAATTTTTACCTATGTTTATTAATTATGTTTATCGACAGCAAAAGCATGCAAAGTGTTTAACAATGATGAGAATTAATGCCTTGGTAGAATGCGCAAAAGGTTCACTAGAAACTCATGGCTGATGGCCAGAAGTCAACATTACCACAAGCATAAAACTAGAGTAACTGCAAGAATGATTCCAGGCCAATTAAGGTTCAGTAAACATTCAGCATCTGTGGGTTCCTTATGGTTTTTACTAAGCCAGAATGAAAGCTTTATGCACGTAATTCTGTACTATTTTTTTCCTTTATGCTTAAAATAAGAAGCTTCTCCCTAAAGGTCTCCCAAGGTCTGAATCCTTCACTACATTTAATCACTTTTGTTGTCTTTCCTTCTTCTTGGCAGCAATTTTGCCTGAGTACTCCTGGGACTGGTGTTGCATTACAGATTCATCAATGATTTGCTGCTTACTCTACATTATCCCACAAGTGCTGAGGCAAACAGTTCCTTGCCAGGATCAAATGATCCTCTATATTCGCCTGCAGTTTAAAATCTTGTTAATGTTGACACTTCTGATGAAAGCTCCACTTTGACACTGGAATGTGTGGAACCTGCAGGCTTTGGTGACTGCCACATAAACAGGTACCCAGGGCACAAAGTTTTTTCTAGGTCCTCTATTAGCCCACAGGGATATAATCAACTTAAGCAACATCCTTCCCAGAAACAACGTCAAAYAGAACAGCTAACACAGCCTGTCTGTCTGGAGGTGATGCTGCTGATGGGTGACAGAGAGACTGCTTGCTAAACCAGCGTGTCTGAGGATTTTGCTCTGAAGTCAATTAACTTTAATGGTAAGACTCCAAATTGCTTCAATGATCTTTGGACCAAGCTCAATAAGAACTAATTAGGTCTCCATTCCAAAGGTTAGTTGTCAGAATTATTAATGGATTTTTGTTTACTTGTTTTTAATATTGGACAAGAGGGGATTTTTTAGTTATTTAGAGGAACTGACATAATTCAGAAAGTCTTAAATTAAAATACAGGTGCCAGAATTTAAAAATTAATTTCACGTAAACAGACAAGCAAAAAAATTTTACACCCTGTGCCAATGTGGTCCACTTCACAGGGACAAAGGAAACATAAACTAAAGTTAGCGACACCTTGTCCTGGYTTTTACTACACTCCACAGCCTTACCAAACCTTGCATGTGTTTAACATGAGTACAGCTAGGTTAACTATCTATAGCTTCCAGTTCTGACAACAAAGTCTAGGACCAGGGCTGGACTTTTCAGAACTCATCTCACTCCCTCTACTGAAAACCCTTGACACAGGAGAAGATTGTATGTCTGAAAAACTTACCACAGGAGAGAACATACTTGAAGAAAGACTGTGATGAAGGTTCCTCATGTGGGAGTGACACCATAGCAAATGCCTGTGCAGTCTTGGCACTTTCTATGATTTATTTATTCTGTCAGCAGATCATCACCTGCAAATCAAATAAAGAAATATTCAAAATCTGAAAATTTTTTATTAGACCAAAGTCCTTTAAGTCGTGATTTTTCTCCTACTTTTCCTTCCTTTCTTTTCCTGGAAACTGCAGGAAATACTTGAAGTTCAAAGTACAATAAATATAATCTAATCAAGTTGCATTTATAGCATACAAGACAGGAAACAGAGATGTAATTCTTCAGTATGAATTGGTCAGAAAACAAAATGATTTAACTTCAAATGCAGTACTCAAAAAAAAGACCTAAATTCAGTCTTTGGATACTGGAGTCCAATTCTCTCTGGCACTAACAAAATGTCATGTCATTTTCTGGAAGAACAAGGTCTGCACTTTTGCTGCTGAGCTCTGAAAACCTAGTTATAGGAGGAGAAGAGAGTCTGTCTTTGTGGTATGGTGGAGGGGATGAGAGAAAAGTCACACCCTCACATGGTGCATACAAAGGCAGAGACCCAAAAAACTCTTCCTGGGGACAGGGACTGCCCTTCTTTCTCCCTGATAGGGACCAACCCCCCTGAAATAAAAGGGAGTAAAGGAGCAGGGTTGCTCCCCTCTCCTCCATCTCCCATCCACCTTGCAGTCACAAAAGGWGTAAGTTCAAATTAATTCTGGCACAGAGGTTTTCCACAGGCTTCCCCACCTGCCCCTTTGCCAGAGGCCTTGTCAGCTGAAATGTGTGCCYGCTCTATACCTGCTCCAAGCCAAGGTCACTCATTGTCTTAAGGCAGATGAGACACCAGGATACAATTATGATGTGCTGAAGGTTACTGGATGGAAGTCAGGGTGGGCACAGGAATATGCACACACATCACTTGTTCTGTGCTTGGACACAAACCCTTTGCAACCAGGTTCGGTCTGATGTGATGGGCTGAGGGCTGGGCTGCAGTTCACAGTCTCTTGCAGAGATTTAGGCTGACTGTGTAGCTCTGGTGTTCAGAAGCAGTGACACTTGAGCTGAAGACAATGAAGATGTGGGCAAACAGCTTTTCTGAAAATCAGTTTCTCAACAGTCACAGAATCATAGAAYCAGAGAATTGTTTGRGCTGGAAGGGACCTTAAAAATCATTGAGTTTCAAACCCTCGGACATGGGCAGAGACATCTTCCAGTAGATCAGGTTTCTCTAAGTGCCCATCTAACCTGGCTTTGAACTTTTCCAGGAAAGGGGCATTCAAAACTTCTCTGGGCAAGGTCTTGTAATAGCACTGAGCAACAGTTACTCAGACTTCAAATTAAAAGACAGACAATAAAAAATATTTTGGATTAATATGAAGAAAAATTGGAAGAGTTTAGATGCACTATATCTCTGTGCCAAGTCCTGACTAAAGTCTCAATTAGGATGTGTAAGCATCTTTGCAACCTGTGTGAAAAAAAAACCAAAAAAAAATWAAACTGGCATTAAACTACGCCCAGTCAATCAGAATGATCCATAATGTGGAAGTTTTTAACAAGCTGCTGCCCAACATTTTTGACATGTTTTAAAACAAGCCATCCTGATCAGCCCTGTAGAGGCGAGTACTTCTAAAGTTAATGATTCTCCAAAGAGGAGAAGGCATAAAGATTTAGCAACTCAGTAGACATGACTGCACAGACCTCTGCTGCCAGCTTGGAAATGACAGATGATTTGTTAATAGAGAAGCTTTCTTTTTGTATTATTTTTTGCCAATGAAGTGAAAAGAGAGCATTGATTAAGCAATTCAAGCTGAGAAAATACCATCCAAATTGGATGAGAGCTTTCAGACCAGCAGCTTCAGACCAGGTTTCAAGGCTTTGAATTACAACTTCTGCTTGTTGCTTGATGCTTAAAGATACCYATCCTGGAGCCACAGACAGTAATTGATGTCAAGCTGACACTGTAGTTCACAGATGAATTTCAGTTGTGTGGGCCATGCCACATGCACAACACTTGCGTGAAAAAATGCTTTCTGTCTCAAATGCTACGAACTGAGAGAGAGGATTAATAGAGACATCAACAAAAAAGTTCTCTGCACAAATAGAGTATGGCTGAAGAATACCAATAGCCCAGCATGCCTCTGACTTAAAATCACCCTTCTCTTCCACCTGTCAGATGAAATCATTTGTAAAAAAAATCAGACTGAGCCTTTCACTCACAGTATTAGCTTTTCTGCACAGCAAAATTCTAAATTTATATCCTGTGGAATAATTTTACCAAAGTCACCATAGGTATTCAACAGTAAACAAAAACTAGCTGTCTAGAGGTAATTAAAAATATTATCAGGTTTTTTCCTCTTGTAGAAAAGAATTAAATTTTCCAGGGGAGCTTTAAATACAAGCTTTGGCACTCACAGATATTAAAGTTTGAGTGACTCATATTCTCATTCCCTTGTGTAGCTACATGACTAGACTGTATTTCCCTCAATTCATCACAGAATAGGCTATGTCCACAGCCATAAAGCAGAGATAGTGGCATGTCATGGAGCACTAAGTCCAAACAGGAAAACAGGCCCCTAAGTAGAACAGRAGCAATAAGCATCTAAATTGTCATACTCAGAAGGCACTATGGAGACTTAAATTAAAATATGTAATAAATGTTTAAGTTGACTGTTTGGTGTCTGGGGAGGGSGGTGTTATTAAAATAAACCTGCAAGAAAACATGCTCTTTCACTAAAAATATCCTAACACACCTATAGAAAACTGCTGCAATGAAAAATTTTCACCTTAATCAGGTCAGTTTGTCTGGACAACTGCTGGGTAAATAGCTATGCCATTCTATTTGTATTGCAGCACATGCTCCAGAGCTCAGAAAAATTAACATAGGCATATAAGCCAAGTCAAAAATATGCTTCATTTTTAACAGACAAGCATTGAAAGAAATGGTATGGGGTTTCTTTTCAACTAGCAATCTGTATTTTTTATGTATCCAAAAATTAAAGCAGTTATTTCTGTCTCTGAATTTTAAATCAACACCCATTATTTTACAGCCTGTTAACAAACAGATTGTCCCTGATATACCAAAATTGCATTCCTGAAAAGTTCATGCAGTACTACAAATCCTAAGGCTAAGACCCTTTTTTCTGAAAATATTGTTCAGAAAACAAGCACAGATATGGGAAGAAGCAAATTTCCCTTACCATGAATTATCATCCCTATTTAACCTATTATCTCCACATGCTTGATTCAAAAGTTTCCAGTTGTTTGAACACCTTCTTCCCTGAAAAAAAAACCCAAAAAACCAAAAAAACAAGCCTGAAAACACTAAGAATAAGAGAACAAAGATTTSTGTTGATTGTTTTAGAAAATAAACTGAGGAAAAAACATTATCAGTGATTAAATTATTTGTAATTTTTTTGTTGCTGTTGAAATGAATTACTGAGCACAAGATTTGCTGGGTGAGTAACTGCAACACTGGTGCCAGGGGAGACCTTCTTGTAGAACTCTTTGCAACACTGTGGTGGTGCCTGAAATTCTATTCATAGTCTGAGTACCATCTTGATCAGATTTTCCTCGAAATTCCTTAATATAACATTATGCAAGCACTTCTACAGGATTTGTTGTTCTTCTTTACGGAAATCATAGAACCAGAGAATGAATCAYAGAATGGTCTGTGTTGGACAGGATCTTAAAGATCATCTAGTCCCGCCCCACCCTTGCCCTGGACAGGAACACCTTTCACTAGACAAGGCTGCTGAAGGYCTTGAACACTGCYGTGTTTCTACCTCCATGGACAACCTGTTCCAGTGTCTCACCACCCTGACAGTAAGGAATTTCTTCATAATTACAGTTACACAAAAAACTATTTCTTTCTAAATAGAGTACATAGGTTCACTGCCTGAGAGGGAAGTAATAGCTGTGTACATGTGTGAAATGACACACTTCAAAACAGAATTCTGCTTCCATTTTTTTCTRTGGCCCAGGATCCTGCTTTGATGTGAAGATGACATATCGGGTAAGTACTGAAACACATCCAGATTCCTCACTAACCTCTCCGGAATCTTTCTGACACACACTCACAGAAGTGACATTCCAGCTGACTTTTATCGGTCAAACTTAGATTCACTGATGCTGCTGAAGTAAATGGATGTAGTTACATACAGAAGAGATTTGAACAAGGTTTTTTTTTCATTCTCACAGCAAAAAGTTACACTACTCAAAGTAGTTGTGTCCATTAAAAAACCCCTATTTTTTCATTAACTCATTATTTTAAATATATTTCAAAATTTATCTGTAGTGGAAAAAGGATTCATAAGTAGGAACCACAGGAGAGTCATAATTCAGGTCACAATTGTGCAGCTCACCAGCTAATCTGAAAATCTAAATCTACTGAGACTTTCAGATATCTTCTCAGAACTCTGCATCATATTACTTATGAATAGACTCAATTCAAAAGAAAGCTTTTAAAATACCAAAAAATCTTTTCTGCATTGTCATCTACTTCTTTGTTCAGCCTGTTCATCTCTTTTGCTCAATATTTGCAAATTAACAGACAAATTGGGTTTTGACCCATCCACTGCCTCCTCCCTGTAACAGATTAATGGCTAATGCATAATCCGTCTGGATTGGCTACAAAATGCAATGGCTGCAGTAGAGAAAATACCACACTTTCTAATTTTACCAATTGCTTTGTGTATGGCGGCAGATTATTAAAGTGGAACCACAGGAAGATAAATGAAATTTTGTCTCCTTTTATTCCCAGTATCCTACTGAAATTTCCTAGTCCTACTAACAACTGTAGTGGATAAAAATAAGAAAAAACATTCCAGCAACTGAGAGATTGAGAAATCAAGGGGACKGGGTGCAGTTACTGCTTGTGCCCCAGATGAGAGACACTGGCTTCTTTCCCACCTTTCACAGTAACCATGAAAAYAATGTTTGCTTCCTTTGGTGCTGAATGTATTTTACATATTTCAGTTGCAAGCTTTTTGGGACACAGTCAGCTGCTAAATATGTTTTTCTACTGCTAGTGCAACACAGCCATGACACATCTTGAGACTTAACAAAAATCCAAGCAATAAGTAGTTACCAAAGATTTTTTTCAGGCAACAATTTAGTTCTGTGAAAGACCATTTTCCCAAGCACTCAGAACAGTACTTGTAAATTTGCAAATCACCAGTGTGCCAAAAGAAAATCTAATAATACTTAAAAGATAGAAATTAAACATGAGTAGATAGGCAAAAAGGCTATTAGAGAAATACTGGGCACCTGAACAAATCCCTGCATTCTTCAGTTTCCAAGCAGTTTCATCTTCCAAAACATTTTGCATTCCTTTTGATACTGCATGTGTATCTCTYAAACAGCTTTTACAGTACAGCTAAAAAAGCTACCGCTGTGAAAAAATGCTGTACCTGGTGAAAATACTTCAAGGAATGTAGACCCTAATCTGCTACCCTTTTCTCTCACAAATAATCTTCATAGCTTTGATTCTGACATGAGTAGGATTATTCATATAAGAGAGAAGAAAGGTAGGCATGGGAACTTAAGAATGGCACTAACATAGTAAAGCATTGTAAAATGACAATAAAAATGCCATTTAAACTCTCTCGAGTTATGCCTATTCTGTAGTTCAGAAAAGAGACAGTAAATTGAACAAGTAGCTTTTACAAAACTGCAGCCAGAAACCAAAAAAATGGAGGTACTGGAGCAGTACCATTATAAGCAGAGTTCACACAGTGCCAAAAGTACTGTCCACAAGCTAGAAACTTCTGAGAAGTCAGGAAGTACAAAGATAAAGTTTGAACTCCCATGAACTTAACKGACTTCTGTCCTGCAAAGAATATTAAAGCACATAGTAAAAGGCTCTTTGGTAGTATAAATAGGAAAAAAAAACCAACCAAACCAAACACAAGAAAAAATGCTGGGCCACTGTGGAGGAAGGATTGAAAAGAGATTAAAGACAACACAAGGAAGTCCTCAAGTAAGTATATTGCCCCAGTTTTCAATCAGAAATTTTTAGGTTAAATCTATAGACAAAGATMAGGTGAATAATAAGAACGTGGATATGCAAATAGAAACTACCAGAGCTAGCAAAAAACTCAATTCAAAGAGTTAAATGCTTGAAGTCCRATTAATCACCATCTCACACTTCTAAAAATTCCTCTCACGTGTAATGCTGGTCCAGTGACAAATATTTTTAATAGCACCATCTAGTTGGGAGTGAAACTGAAAAATAGTAGATATGGTTTCTTTACTTACAAAAAAATCAGTGAGGAAAAATAAGAGGAGATGGCAGTTGGGAAATTACAAGCTATTTCATTGGACCTGATTAGTATGAAAGGCTTTAAAAAACATTTTGAGAGAGACAATATATAAAGACACAGAGGTAAATGAAAAATGGGATAAAGTGCAACAGCAATTTAGCAAGAGGATGCCATATAAATTATCCATATAGGTTTCTTAGATGAGGTAAAAGATTTTGTGAACAAATTAGGTGTAATAGGTCTCATCTTTCAGGACTTTAGTAATGCATTTGACATTGTGTTATATGCTATTAAGGAATCTGAGGACTAAGACGTTTTGCATAGTTAAAAAACAGCTAAAGGAGAAATAATAGCAAGTAAGCGCCATTAAGAAGGGATGTACCAATCGATTAAGATTCGAAGTGGGTCTTCAGGATCCATTCTGGGATCCATTCTTGTCCTTCCATAGCTCTTGATCACTGTGACCAAGGTAGAAGAGTACCTGCACATTCTAATGTCAGTGGAGTAGTGAAGCGATACAAGCAGCTTGAAGATGTGAGCCAAAGAAATGGGGTAAGCAACAAGGCCTGGGGCAGAAAATGAAAATGTAACATGGGAGATGACCCCGTGAGGACAAACGAGGACTACAGTTGTCAATGAGAGAGTGAGAAAACAGGTAACATGATGAAAAAGGCAAATGAGGCCATAGAACATAAGAGTGGGGATTTCCAGCAGAACCTGGAAGACAAGGAGATTTCCCATTCGAAGACACTAACAGAGCTGACCTGTTTAGCACAGCAGGAGAAGAGCTAACTAAGCACATAACTGCTGCCTAGAAATGCCTTGAGGAAGATGCCTCCAGGTAGAAGTTAGTATTATCTAATTAAAGGAGCAACAAGAGCAAGGCAGGGAAGGCAGTGTACCTCATGCTCATCTAGGCTGTACAGAATGGAAGCAGCTATGAGTTTCTCACTCTTCCAGATAGGAGAGTGGGGGCAAAATTACAGCCTTGGACTTAGAGGTTAATTCACAGCTGGAAGTATCACAGTGCTGCAACACCCTCTAGAACTGCCTGGATCCACTGCTTGCATACACTGGTAACAGAGTGTCCTTTAGCTCTTCCATCATTAGTGTAGCATTGATATTATCACTGCTTTGATGTTACTGGTTTCATTTTGGGGGACATATCCAACACACCATTCCTTTTTTCACGTACACTTTTCATTACAAAATCCATGTAAAACTAATTACACAGATAAAGGCTTTTGCGATAAAGCAGACTACTTGCAAGTGAAAATAAATAGAAGAATGTAGAGCCCAAGATTATTTAAACAGCTAGGGCTCACACAAATAAAATGTTAATAATAATTAAGTATTTTGTTAAATAATTAATTATTAAGAATTATTTTGTGAAACAATTCAGGGCAAACTGGAGAATTGTTCTTAAATTATTAGCTGCTTAAAAGAAATATATCAGATGGGTGCTCTAAAGAGAAATTTAACAGAAACCATATTTTTAGAACTTGTGCAGAGATGCATTTCTCCTGAAGAGAGTGAAAATTTGGCACTTCATATGAGCAGAGATGATCTGGCCCAAACATTTCTGTTTGCAGATGATGACTACTAYATTATTCACTTTGTCTTGGCACAGTCAGTAAATAGAGGGAGTGCAGCAGAATAAAAAAGCCTTTTCTCTATTTGCTGATAACACTTTTAGCACATTTAAGGAGAAATCTGAAGAACCATAGTAATTTCTACACCCTAGAAAATGTGTTGAGTAGAGAGAAAAGGACAGAGAGGACATCAGTAGTTGCAAAATACAAAACAAAACAGAGAAAAATGTCTMCAAAAAGGGAATGCAAAGTAATAACCCTTAAAATACATTATAGGAATGTATTTGAAAGAACCTTTCCAGGAAATAGCATCTGTTTACACCCATTAAGTTTGCACTTACTTGAAAACAAATCAGTGGATACTACACTAGGGATGAATCTAATCCTTGTATCCAAAATAATAAATTCAAGGGATTAGCCAGGACAACATCATTTTTATCAAACAGAATTCATTTGCATCCATCCTCACATTACCAGAAAAGTAGCTCTCTCCTAATTAGCAGATCTTGAACATTAACCTTTTGTCTTGACTGCAATCACTTCGATTAGTGGTAATGTTCAGCCTCCTCRAAACTTCTTCTTTCATAAATTGACTATTCCCATGGTAACAGCTCCTACTTTCATTCTACAAACACCAAGAAAATGTGATTTCCCTTATATCAGTTGGCCAGGCTGGGGGTACAACTTTGGCCTTTGTCAATGCTTTTTTCAGATAAAACTGTTTATTCCAGAAGAAGAGGAAACAGGTGCAAGCACAATTCAGGAAACAGTTGTTGACTAATCCACRAAGCAGGTTTGGCAATGCTTTGAAAGGAAGCTGTCAGACAGCCTACCTGCAATACCAATGTGTTCTGTGGCTGCATGAGGGAACGACAAGCACATACAACAGCAGCCACCAAACTTAAATCAATATTTTCCATGAGTTGTTGTTCAGATGGCATTTTTTTTCCTTTTTGCTTGTTTCTTCGGTGGCTCCACAAACAGTAGCAAGACATCAGCTTAATCCCCCCACATGAATAGTTGAGAAATGTAAATCAAGGATTTTCATTCAAAGAACATTGAACTTAAGCCAAAAAGAACATCAATTCATTGCTGAGACATTGACACAGCTTTAACGATTGGTATCTTCATCTTCAATGCTCACACAGGTCTATAAACAAAGTCCTAATCTCAGCTGAAGTGAATCCCCCAAAGTAGCATCAGCTTCAGTGGGACCAGCAAACATTCACAACAAAGGTACTTTTTCCCCAGCAAGTCATGTGAAATTTTTCTAAAAGTTTATCAAATCTGARGCTTTTTCCAGAAAACCCATCTGTTGCATATGAACTCATCTGATACCTTTACCTTCTTTGAAACTGACGGTTTCCAAGTTAATCTGTCAGGGTGAGAATGGATAAAGTGAGATTCACATGTACTTCTCCAGCAATTCACTGAAATAATCAAGTTTTCCCTTAGTCACAAATGTAAGATTCTGTCAGAAAATAGAAGTGCAATTTTCCAAACTTAGAATTGCATGTTCAGTTTCTTAAATTGGTCTATAAAATGCATTTTTAATTTTTTTATGAAATTTTTAGCATTCACATAAAGAACTGGCAAACAGCAAAGAGACTGAAAAATTAAACACAACTCTAGAAGCCTTTATTTTTTCCTTCTTCTCAATTCCTTATTAACCCTTTCAGCCCCAGACCAGGTGATTGCTTTCTTTGCCTTACATACTCTTCATTCCAGGCATAACCAATCCCTGTTGTTAATTAGACACTTTGAAAACCTGAACACGTTTTGGCAGCAGGCCCACTTTTTTAGCCAAAACTAGCAAGCGTTTGAGGACAGAAAAATCATGGGTCTGCTTTTATGAAATTGAACAGTGGCTGAAATTGTGCAACCCACATAAACTCTGCTCATTCCAGCAGATGTTAACATTGCTTGGAAATGGACTAATTTCTCACCTTCATGTCGGAGCATTTATCATGCTTCTATATCTGCAGGTTTTGTTGCCATCAGAAGGTACCAAACCAATTCTAACAGTAAAGGCCACAGCTTCTCCCACTGTAGCCGAAAAGGAAAATGTCACTAGGAATGAATAGAAGGCTGTAAATACATTACAAGCACTAAGCTGCTGTACTTATATTTACATGAGTATCACACTGCATGCCATCCAGACTAAAAACCTCACTCTGACACATAATCATAATCTAAAAGGAGCCAAATTAAATCTCTCAGTTCTGGGCACACATAGGGGATGTCTGGGTTTCAGCTGGTACCCAGCATTTCAAGCTCATGTTTATTTTCACTCCAGCTCCAAAAAAATACTGGTGAATAATCCAGAACTGCTCATTCAGGAAAGATTCCAAAGGCTTGCCGAGTTCCAGACTACAGTCCATGGAAAGAACCAAGTGCACAGACTTGTTGGCAAGAGATGTCTCTATCCATGCTCAATTTGCACGTGTTCTAGAGTGGTTCTCAAAAATAGAACAACTTTGGGAAAAAAAGTAGGAAGGAATTAATTGAATCCGACCCGTGAATGCTATGAATACTCCTCAACTTTAATGCAAAGAAACACCAAAAAATAAGTCAATGTAAGCAAAGAAACCAAAAGTATTTAAAGTAACCAAAAAAGTAACCAAAAAATTACTGCAAAGCAATGATGAGGAGGAAATGGTTGGCAGGAAGGGTTGCCTGCAGGACTAGCAATATTACGGTAACAAAATCATTTTAGAGGACACCTCATGTTCTGATGCCACAGCCTAGTTTAGCAATCGTGCTACAGGCACCAGGGTTTTTAAGGTATTACACCCACATCCCACAATACTAGTCCACACCCTGTTTGGTGCCTCCCTCTGCAGTCTGGCCCATCTTCCTCCAGGGAGAAGTATATGACAGTTCCTGCACTGGCCCTGGAGTCAGGAGAGGCAGAGGAAGCAATCAGTGCTCATTTTCCACTTTCCTCAAGGTTTTTTCTTTCTCTGCAGCAAAGCACCAGAGCAGAGCAGCTGGACCTGTATGTTTTACAAGGATTTGTGGATCTAGAGAGCTCAAGGACTGGATAGCCCAGAGCTGGAAAGTCCCATACTGCAGAAGGATAGATAGAGAGGAGGGGATCACAACTACAAGGCTTTCCAAATTAAATCCTTAGAGGGTAAGTCCTGGCTTCTCTCCCACCACCCTTGCAACAACATCAGCTCAGATCTCACAGGCTAGGAAAGCAGGCTAGGGAGGCAACCACTGTCCTGACCCTCAAGTCCTATAAATCTCACTCACTCTTTGACTCAGGAATATTAATACAATTGCCATATTTAGTGTCTTTACTATACTTAAAAAAAATAAATCAGTAAGATGGGGGATTCAGTATGTTGGTTTGTCTTCCCACTTTTAAGTGTCTCCAACTCCTGCAAAGCAGTGCATCACAGGCCCTTCACACCTCATGCCCGGGAAAGATAAAAAGCATCCCTGCATCACTCTTTGAGTTTTGGGGCTTTTTGCATGCTTTCACCATCTATTAATGAAACTTGTCCCACACCAATTGGTGAGCTAATTGCTGTTGAAGCAGAGGGTAAGACATGCCTGAAAAAATATTTGGCATCTTTATTTCAWGTGAGGGGAATGTAAGAGGAATATTATGTATTTTCCATTTCCCGACAGCTGAAACAAAAGTCAAAGCACGCTTTTACGATCAGCAGAGTTTGAGGAACAATTACCCAGCTCCAGTGGATGCATACCTTGCACCTAGCTCCATCTAATTCCCTCTTCTGTGGTTTATTTGCCTCGTGGGCATGCCACGTGCTGGGGGCACATCGACTGACAGCATGATATCGAATCTGCTCCAGGCACCAGTGCTCAGAGAGCAGCGTTGTGAAGGAATTCAAGATACCAAAACCAGGAGCAAACTCATAAGGTACTCATGATAAGGAGGCAACATTTTTTTCTATATTCCCTGCAGTTATCTTGGAGGGATGCTGGCCCAGTAACATCCTCAGTGGGAAACTGCTCCTCAGCGCTGACTTCCCAGTGTTAGCCACCTTACATATTCAAATAGAGATACACAGCATTATAAAAATTAACAATAGCACCAGAGGTCTGTGTGAGGATCAGACCTCAAAACCTGACACTGTGGAAGAGATGCTGCATTGGAGCTATTCAGGCAGGAGGCTCCGCATTTGGAGAAGGAAGAAGAGCTTGCCAATTGGCATTCCAGCAGTCAGTTGCTGGCCAAGATTTTCAAGGTTGAACTTTATACCCGCAGCTTCACAAAGGTCACACTTAGCAAACTGTTGGGGCTTAACAGAGCAAGGATGCATTTGGCTCTTATTCCAAGGGCCTTTCCTTGATATTAATATTGATGACCGTGGAACAAACATCTCAATAGCTGCACAGAAAGGCCAATGCACAAATGTGCTATACTCAACATATGGAAGAAGTCTGAAGCTTTTCAAACCACTTAATGAGAAAGCTGGGGATATCAACAGCAGAAGGAAAAATCTAAAATGGGAGGAAGAAGCCTGTATCCTACCATGCTAATTTATATTGTTAGAGAGGAAAGTACATGGCAATGTTAGCTACGCTGAGGATTTTCAAAAGTTGCATTTATTTTTGGTTTTATTTCAAAAATAGTGTTTCAATGAATATGCCTCATGCTGGGTTTGTGGCACTGGTAGTGTGTTGATCACCATGGTACCTGAGCACTCAAGCCAATGATTAACCAGCGGAGCAAATGAAACAGAAGCTGAGAGCCAAAATGCACAGTGACAAGCTCTTCACAGACCTTATGTATGCCACAGCATCTCTGTCAAGAATTCCTTCAGGCTTTACACTGTCTTCCCTGCTTTTAGGATAACCAGATCTTTTTTTCCAAACAGTGCTAAGGGATATAGAGATCTCAGACTGGCTCAGGAGAAAGGAGGAGATAAAAAAATCCCAACAAACAAACAAACAAACAAAACAATATGTAGATATTTTCATCAGGAAAACATTGCTTAAGCACACAGTAAGGAAAAAATAATTTTCATTTCCACAAATTGATTATGAATTGACAAACTTTGTTGTGTCTGTCCAGCTATCAACCCAGTCTTTAAAACTACTGTCCTGAAGAAGGAAAAGAAGTCTTTGCTCGCTAAGGAAATGACATTTCAAGGGACCGATGCAGACTACACTTGAACACCACTGTCAGCTTTATCTAATAATAATGAAAAGAATACATAAAAACATATGGCTATGTGCCTTCTTGAAAAAGACCAGAGATTGCATCAGCCCCTCTCCACGCTCCAAATAAGCAACAAGTTAACACAACTCTGATGATGTTTGTTTAACATATGCTCCTACAACTAGTGTGAGCTTTTAATGGCTTGGGATGCTTAAGCAGAGGCCTCTCGATTTTAGGAAAAGAAATCTTCTGTTGAATTATCTACCCCTTGCTGTTTTGTTTTCTGCAGAAAGTCTCTCAGGGGCACAGGAAAGCCAAGGGCCTTGCATGCAGGCCAACTTGACAAAGGTTAAATCTTTTTCCTACTGCGGAATTGTGCAGCTATAATACAACCCTCACTGAAGAAGTTTCCTGTTTTCCATCACTAATCAAGGCAATGATACTGCATTCTAATTAAATTGATGCCAAAAGAGTTTTTCCTCTTTACTGTAGCTGCTTCACACTTAGGAGGTAGTTACATCCAGTATATCCTTTAAAAGAGGAGTACGTTTTGGGGACAAGGCCCCATTACGAGCAATGAAAACCCAAGTGCTCACTTCCTAGTGCAGTTACAATATGCTGTGCCTCAGCAGCAGCAGCAGTTTTGAAGCAGATATGAAGCACTGCACCATCCACCTATATTTGACTGTGAAATTCTGGATTAAAGCTCACTCTAAGCATCAGCCTGACTCTGCTACCTCTCCTGTGTCTATATCATATCCATCACTGTCATCTCTAAAGATTCAGATCCTCTGTGCACTTCATCAGGCGTTATAATCGAAGCTAATGAAAGACATGTTTGTTTAGCTGTTGTAAATGGCTTTGAAGATCTTGGTTTCAGCCAGGGTGATGAATTAAGGAYGTCAGCTGGGCAAACAGTATAATTTGGAATGAATTTAGCTAAAATGGATTACTGAAAAAGCAATATGGATTTTTAAAATTAATATTATTTCACATACTTTAGCAGTAAATATTTCACTCCCTCTTACCATCTGAGTCACCAGGCATAGAACTGGAAGAATCAGCAATGACACCAGCTTTTCAAACACAAGACCAATTTAAGACACTATAAACAGGTGTGAAAAGCCACTTTTCGACTGCGGCAGGGAGTACAGCCCTCAAACAGTTTATCTCTCAGCTGACTACATTTCTGCCTAATAGCAATTCTACAAGGCAGCCTGAACACAGTAATTAAAGCATTTTACGACAAAACTCAGAAACCAACAACTGCAAAGAACTATTCTATAACACTGTTATTTATTAGAAGTACCTGGCTTTTATTTTCCCTGGTGCATTTTCAAATGAATAAAAATAATAACTTAAGGGGAAAGAAAATTATCTTTAAATAGTGGTGGGGKTTTTTTTTCCCCTCTCCCAGGTAATTTGGAGTCAGAAGGAATCCAAAATAACAGCATGATTGTTGAAAATTACAGGGTAAGGTTGGAAACCTCTAGAGGTCATCTAGTCTGGCCTCATGCTCAAACTAGTGCCACCTTAGAACAGATCATTCGGACTTAGAAGGAAATAATTTAAAGCAAAAAGAAAGGAAAAAATTAAGTCTTCCTCTACCYCCTTTTGCACCAGAAGGAAAAAAAATGCAAGGAAATATTTTCTTGAAACATGTAGCTCTTCTGTGTTGTTTTTAAGTATGACCAACCTGGAAAATAGATTAAAGCTGCCACCTTTGGTTGACCCAGTTCCCTTTCTGCCTTGATGCAGGGAACATTTAGCACAACGTGTGGCAAACTCTGACTCAGTTGCCAGCACTACTCTGCCACACTGCTGGCCAGAAAAGGCTGGGAACGCTGCATGTTCAGCTCCAGTGACAGGGAAAACGCTCCATATCATTCATTAGCAGTCTGCTCCAAGTTAATTAAGGAATGGAGCTGACAACTGCTGAAGCAGGTTCCACCCCATCTTTTCCTGAGAAAGCAAGGCCTCCAGGGCAGGGCCTGGACTGCACAGCAAAGAAGAATAGGGTGGGGGAACCTTGCAAGATCTCAGCGAAACCCAGATGACTCATCAGAAAGTAAAACGTTTCTATTTTGGCAAGAGGCTGAAATAGCAGCCCTGGGTCGTGCTGCAGCACAGCAATAAATGACCCTAAGTGCTCGGGACAAACTCCTGTGCACACTGATATTCTTAACAGCAGGGGCTATTTCACATCTCATTAAGCAAAGGGGTTTACATGACAATTAACACATTAATTAGCAGCATCTTTTTCACAGGTGAAACTTTGGCTTGAGATTTCAACATTTTTAGACAACTGTTCTGTGAGTGAAAATTAAGGAATGGTTTATTATGACTCAAGGCAACAAGGATTTACAGGCAGAACTGGCATAGGAGTATGTTTGTCTGAGTACTGAAGGACACTGCAACCTGGCAATGGCATTTCCCATAACTTGCATGGAAGGAGGGCCTCCTTGTACCATCTGCACCCTGCCACTCAAAGCCCAGCCCTTGGCATGGGCAAGGTGCCAGGCTGGCCACTTCATGAGCTGCCCATAAACAAGCCTAATGTACCACAAAGTCACACAGGTACAAAGCAAGGCCTGGACTTTCAGGAGCAGCAGCTCCCATTCCTCAGCCCCAGCCGCTGGCCTGTGTGGCTCCTCACTACAAAAATCCCTTTATTTGTATGGACATAACACCACACAGCAACCCTGCTAATGTCACTGAAAATAGGTATCAGTTGTAAGGGAATGTTTACTGCCCTACAGCTTCACATCCTAGATACCAAGTTAATAATTTCTACCAGAGACCACGTTAAAGAAGAGTTGGAACTATTAAGCTGCATGAATATTTCTCTCTGAGGTTTTTGTTCAACACCATCTTTAATTTCTATTATCTTTTGAGATAATGGATTTACAAGTATACAAGAAGATGTACTGGAAATTGAATGAAAGGAAGAAAAAATAGGGAACTGGAACTTGTAGCTTTCAAGATCAGATGGATTCTAATAGTCATTGGGTCCATTCCCTATCAAATGGATGTTGCCAACCCACAGGATATAGTGGCATGCTTTGTATATGTTATCTTTCACCTCCCTCACGTACATACTGCAAGGAAGCTGTGTTCTAAACAATGTATAAACTAACAAAAAACACACTCATCTTTTA
This sequence comes from Cardinalis cardinalis, assembly GCA_014549065.1. NCBI lineage: Eukaryota > Metazoa > Chordata > Aves > Passeriformes > Cardinalidae > Cardinalis > Cardinalis cardinalis. The sequence continues at coordinate 11,643,556 of JACDOX010000007.1, forward strand.
CATGTTTTGGCATAAATCACTGTGTCATAGCCTCACCTATGATATCACTTAAAAAATAAATCCAAGCTCAGGAGGAACACCAGATAACTTGTCCTTTAAAATCTGATGGTTTGTTTCAAAATATGATTTATTTATTTTATTTATCAGGATGCCTTGTTTCAAATAGGTACTGTCTGACTGACCTCTAGGTACCCTTGCATTTGCTCTGTGATATCCCCAGAATGTCAATGCTTTGATTCTTCATCTTTCATTTCCCAAACATTTCTTATTGGTCACTTCTGGCAGTGGTGGCAGCTGAAGTGGAAGTTTATCTTCTGATAATCTGTACTGCTCTAATGGTTCCCAGCATCCTGAGGATATTTTCCAAGTGTTATGGTGACACCAGCTGAGATCTTGGCAATAGAAAAGTGTTTCACATGTTTATTTCCTAACTTAGTCTCTTGTGGTTTTTACTGCTTTCTCAACCCTCTGCCATCCCTTGATTTCTATGGCTTAACACCTTTTGTTATAACTGTGTTCTTAGTTATCACTTCTCAATATCTTTCTGATTAAAAAACCTTTGAGAAACCTGAGGGCATTCCCACTATGCATCCAAAAATCTCTTAAAAAATTTCTCCAAACCTTCAAATCACATTTGTCTAAAAGCTGAGCAAAAATCCCCTCTAAAAGGAGCAACAATAGTCACATTTTTTATATATATATTTCTCTGTAAACTAGAGTCTGGGAACTATAGCACATAAACCTTGTAAAATGATGAGCACGTTTCAAACAATTCTAATACAAAATATGACACATAAAACAGGTCACTGGTTTTAGCATGTCTCCAAAATAACATATGCTTGGAAAGGCTTATCCTTGTAGCATCACTATTCTCTTTTTTCAGTGAGAAAATGAATCATGCAGAAGCATGCCTGAAAAAGCAAAATTCTCAAATAATTTCTATCACTCACTCAGTGTGTTCATGACTTTTATACAGCTGACTGAACATTTATTATCTCACGTGAAAGAGAAGCTGTGAGTTTGCTCACCTTTGTCACCTGCAGGATCTTTGAAATGCCTCCTCTCCTGTTTCTTCCAAAGAGTACGTTTCTGCATCTCCCAGTCCATCCCCGAGTCCACTGAACATGCAGACATCAATAAGTTCTGGCCAAGTTATCCTACGTAACTCTGAAGAAAAAACGACAGACTTGCAGATGCTGCAGAAGGTCTTCTCCACTCTCTTTGAAAATTTTGTTTTCTTGGTGGTCTGTCACAGTCAGGTCTCCGGTAGTAAACTGAACAACCTATCCTCCTGGCTCTTCTTTTCTCCTTTTTCTTTTCTGTAAACACATAATCAGGGCTTCAAATCCTTTAGGCATCACAAACTGTATTTCTCTATTGCCCTCTACTGACTGCTGGCTCACGCCGCCTTCCCGGAGAAGCGGCGAGCAACAGATCCGCGGTACGCGCTCCCCGCCGCCCTCCCCCGGATCGATAATGATACACGATGACCAAAAGTCAACACAAATCATTCTATTTTTTCCTTTGTTACAAAACACCAGGCAAGATTTACAGCCTGTTGGCCAGCCGTGGTAGCTACAAAACGCTAAACAACAGAAGCGGGAAGCAGTTTGTAACACGGCTCTGCTAACGTGGGCTTTTTTTTTTTTTTTGGTGAACAAAAGCCAGGAAAAAGTAGAGACGAAAGCGTTCTGCCCTGAAATGAGGATGAATTCATCCCACTGATGCCATAAATACTGCGCTGGGGATCTGAGGGTTGTCTGTTTTAAGGGTTTGGTCCCGCCAGCAGTGGATGTTCAGAAATACTGCCTTTTGATGGGAGTTCTGCAGGAAGGGGCTGGTAGAGAGCCATGAATTTGAGGCCATGGTTTTTGGCCATTTCCCCTTTGTCTCTAGTGCTTTGTTTAGCACATTCAGCACCTCACCTAATATGGGAAAGCCTCATGTGACRGGACCCGGGACGAAGCACATCACCCTGAGTGTGGATGGCACTGGGAGTGGCTGTCTGCCCTGCTTTTTTGGACAAAAATGATCTATAATGCAAAGAGAATCCAGACAACTAAGATTAAAAAAAAAAAGGAATGGCCCAGTGTTGTCTCAGGAGCAGAAGGACAAAAAAGTGTACAAGCTTTTCAGGCAGACTGGAAGACACTGAGGGAGAAAAAAGCAGGGATATAAAGAGTGTAAAAGTGAAGGTGAAGGGGGGGCGAATATAAATGAATCCTTGGCATTGTGTTAGTCACTGCCTAATAAGTGCAGCACATTCTGGTTAATCAGGTCGCTCAGGCACTTGTTCTCACAAGAAAAAGTGAATCCACGGTGCTGGTGCAGATGCTCAGGCCCACCTGCACCACTCCAGGGGCAGGGAGGAGTCAGGTCCCAGCTCCAGGCAAAAGAAGAAAACCCTAGCACATTTCCCTCTATCTAGGCAGCAGCTGGGAAAGCACTATCTTGCCTCACCACTCTTCCTCCACAACCAACTTCCCTAGGGAACAAACGTGCTTAAAAAATTATAGACACAGACCCACACCTCAGAAAATGTTGGAATTATTTTTGCTTACTTGTGTTCAAAAAGTACTTTCATTTTCCCTCGCCAGTATTAATAAATGGGAATATTTCATTTGCCAAAAAATTCTGTTGACTGATGGACACTGGCTGTGTTTTGAATGGATATTACATAACATCTCTCCTCTTCCACTCAGAAAAGGTAGGCGTTCACTCAAGGATCAAAAAAGCCAGCAACAAAGCAACAAAAATTTAACACTGAAAGGTTAACTGAAAAAATTAGTTTCATTAAAAAAATAGACTCAACAGAGGCCCTAATTGTACCTATTATGAACATTTCATTAACAAGTCCAAATATTGACTGTGCAGTAAAGCTATCTTAAAGGAAGCCTTTCTTTTTCTCTTTTCTATTTTTAAAGCGCTTGGCTACTCCATGTCAGAAAATAAGAAATAATTATATTTATTCAAATTCCTTCATAGACTATCGAAGCCTGCTCAGCTGAATACCTCTCCTAAATGAACACCATTACCAATAGATCAAAGGATAAAAACGTCTAGCAAATGAGCAGGGCTGAGGGAATTAGTAAAACACACATCAAACGGTGAAAGGCTGAGGGTTTGGTCTAAGAGCTTTTTGGGAGGTTGTGGGGGAGGCTTTTTTGGTTTTGGTAGGGKTTTTTTCGTTGGTTTTTGGTGGTTTTGGTTTGGTTTTCTTTTTGGCTTTTTTTTTTTTTTTAATTGAAGACATTTGCAGAGTGATAAAGTAAAGTCTGCAGTGGCCAAAATGCACGGAAAAGGCACCTCCAATAGAGAGCGTGACAGATGAAGTTCAGCACTGCTGAGCATCAGGCAGATTTCTGGAGCGGCTGCTGCTGCAGATCTTTCACCTGACAAGCCCTCACAGAGGAACGCGTGGGGTTCGGAGTTTGGGGTTTTGCGGTTTTTTTTCACATAATCACAAGACTGTCACGATTTGAAGAGACCTCTGGAAATCATCCATCCAGAGTCCCCTGGAGCAGGTGACCTAGGAACGCATCCATGGTGGGATTGGCGTGTCTCCCGAGAAGGAGACTCCACGACCTCTCTGAGCCAGCCTAAGCGCTCTGCCGCCCTCAACGTAAAACACCTCTTCCTCACGGTTTTTTTCCCTAAGGTAAAAGTTTCCTTTCCTACCAGAGAAACTTTTCACACGGCCGGGGGCACAAGCGGCTCCCCGAGGCGGGTGCCGCGCTCCGAGGTTCGGGGCAGCCTCAGCCCCCGCGGCGCCTCCGGCGGGCCCCGCTGCCCTCCGGCCCCGGCCCTGCCTCTGCCCGCGCCCGCCCCAGCCCGGTACCCTGGTGCTGCGGCCGCGGAGCCGCCGGGGCTCGGCCAAGCGCTGCACATCGCCCGCCTTCCCTTCCCTTCCCTTCCCATCCTTCCGGCGGGGCGGGCGCTGGGCGCCATGGGGCGGCGGCGGCTGCAGGCGGCGGCGGAGCAGCTGGCGGAGACCTGCCCGGGAGAGGCGCGATTCCTGCTGTAAGGAACCGCGGCGGGGCCGGGACGGGCGGTGCGGGTGCTCGGCGGTGACGCGCGGGACGTCCCCGCCCGTGCCGGCGGCCGCGCCCTGACGCTTTCCCTCTCTGCCGTGCAGGTGGACGCTCCGCAACTCCCGAGGCGAGTGAGGGACCCGGGCGCAGGCGGTGGAGCCGGGGCCGGAGGAGGGGGCTCCGGAGCCGGGCGCCCCGTGATGCCGGCGCGCTCCAGCGGAGGCTCCTGCGTGGGAGAGCAGCGCAAGGACAGGACAGGAGTGTGGGAATGAATGGCGGCTCGCCCTCTCCCCCGCTTTCCCCCTTGCCCCTGCGCTGCCCCCGCAGGGCCGTGGCTCGGGGCTGCCGGCTGCGGTGTTGAGCTGGCCGGGAAGCAGGGCCAGGTGTYCCTCGGGGCTTTAGGGAGAGGCGCCCGAGTCCAGCTCCGGCAGCAGGAGATAATGAGGCTGATGCCGGGAGCGAGCCTCTTGTTGGGTCTGAAATTTATCTCAAAGTGTTTCTTCATTCTGGCCTGAGGTCGTGTCATCTTCTCTTAGTGTCCCTGATCTGGTAGAAGACTGTGCCTACATGGCAAAATTGTGAGCCTCCTTTGCTAAAGATTTTTGGGAAGGAATTGCATTTTTTCAAGGAAATCTACAGTTACGTGTCGTGTAAACCTGTGCCAGGCATTACCTTAGTGTGAATTGTGCTCAGCTTCCTTAGTCTGAACCATACATTAACTTAGTCTGAATTGTGCTCAGCTGAGCACATTCTGGTGCTCAGCTTCCTCTTGTGTTCTAGTGTTACCTTAAACACAAAAACATATACCTAGGTAGTGTTAACATTGAAACACACCATTTTAAAGTTTGGTTATAAAACATAATTATTTCATCCTTTTGCCTTTACTTATCTGTAGGTAATGAACGTGGATTAGAAAGGATATGTCCTTACTGCTTCCAGTTCCTGGTTCCTGACAGCTACCGAGTGCGCCTCAAACCAAAGATGAAAGTGACTCCACAGATAGAGAAGGTTCTTAAACGAGAGGCAAAGAATCATAAGCTTAACATGAAACAGACAAAGCTTTTGAGAAAGTACAGGGAGTCAAGAAGCATTCTGGTAAGGACCGTTATTTGAAACTGACTTGTACATGATATTTCCCTAAATTTCATGTCCCTATTTCAGTGGCAAAAAAAAAGAAGATACAGAAATCTTTCTCTTAGAAGAAGAGCCCACACAATTCTTTTTCACCAGCATAAGACTCTTCCTTTCTTTTTGGAATAAGTTCTATGCATAAATGACACTTTTAAAATCTACCTTCCACAATAGATCATGAACACAAGACCAGTGAGCTTTTCTGTCAAAAAAATACATTGTGACCCCACATGTTAGAGAAGCTACAGGAACATCTCATGTACTGCCTTTGTTTCAGTTTATCACTTGTTGAGCAAATATATTTTGACACAAGTTTTACTTCATGTATTTCACTAGCCTCTCATGGCTACATGAGATTATTATTGCCATCTGTATTAATTCTTTTTTTTACATTTATCTGAATATTACTGTTTATAGAAACTCTTTTAAAACTAAACTACGGAGGTAATTTTCACAAGTTGATGTTTTTCTTGAGGCCTCAGTTATTTTTCCTAAAAGTACTCAGGAATGTGACATTTAATTACTATTGGAAGAATAATAGTAAACATTTAATCTAGTGTTGCCAAGGTATGTACTGTTTTTAAAACAGGTTGTGTGAATGGTTGTTGTAATAAATGAGACAGCACCCTATTGTGCCCAGCAGTTGCTAGCACACTTGGAGTTTTCTTGGATAAGAGTCTTGTGATTACAGGAGTTAATTTTGTGAAACCAAAAATTGTTAAAGAGTCAATAAAAAATTTTAAACTGAGGAATATATCACCAAGGTTTTTGGCTGTCAGAGCAAAATAAGATGCTTCATAAAGGCACTCTTCCCCAAATTGTAGATCCAAGTTGAGCTTCAGAAAGGATATCTGAAAAGGTTCTTCATCCAGAGGGTGGTTGGGCATTGGAACAGGCTCCTAGGGAAAGGGTCACAGCACCAAGGCTGACAGGAGTTTAAGAAGCATTGGGACAACACTCTCAGGCACATGCTGGGATTCTTGGCATGTCCTGTACTGGGCCAAGAGCTGAAATTCGATGATGTATGTGGGTCCCTTCCAACTCAGGATGTTCTGTGATTCTTCAAGCTGAAATGTTTGCTTTATTTTTCTGGTATCCTGAATGTTGACGGTACTTTAAGAACTGTCGCTTTAAGCAACTGATGAACAGAGCAATGTCCTATGAAATGATGATGGACTCTTAGACTTATTGTGTAGCTGGAGAGTGTTTGTTAGGGACACACTGTGCATTCATATGAGTAGTTTAAAATTCAGTTTAAATAGGTCCAGTTTAAACTCTGGATAATATTTTGATCTTGGTATGTAATTACAGTCTGCTGTACTTGTGCTTTGTTCAGTTTAAATTTGTCCTGTGGATTATGATTTAAGTGTTTCTTGTCTTAAGTCTTTAAAAATGCTGTCAGCAACTGGCAGCTTTTAAAATTAGCAATGTAGATCCCCGAAATCTAATACCTGAGACTTGTGCAAATGAAAATTCCAGTGTGGTTGGAAATTAATGCGAGCAATAATGTGACACGTTGAACCTCTGAGAACTTTCTTAGCAAGTAGAACTTGATTTTAGATTGCTTCTGGCATAAAAAGGCATATAACATAGGGACTGTTTCAAGGCTTTAAAAATTTTTGGAGTTAACTGCTGATCCATTTCAGGGAATGGAAATTAGCTGTGAAGTGCTATGATTAATCCAGTAATTCTTGCATTGTAAAGTGGTCACCTCCATTTATATTCCACGCAGTGCTAAGTCACCATGAATGGTTGTTTCCCACCTGAATTTCATTTAGAAGAACTTAAAAATATGTCAGTACCTGAGCACTAAAATAGTTAATGCTATTTCTTCTTTTTTTTTTAGTTTGTTAGGCTGACAAAATATAATTTCTAGAGGAAGTCAAAACACTTAACTAAAAATGTTTCATTTCAGCATCTCTAAATGAAATTCTTAATAAACTATCTGAATTTACACACTTTGAAATGAAGAATGATTTGGTGTAGATGTTTTCAAAACTGCTTAGACGTCTTTGTGACAGTCTTTTGAGTATGTTATTTTTAACCAGAAGCGTCGCATAACTGTTTTTCTGTCAGTCTAATTGGTGCCTCAGAAAGCTGTCTGGCTGTATTACTTTCATATCTCTTAGTATGAGTAGTTGCCATGGCAGTAAGGGATATCAGGAATGYCTGACAGCCTCTGACTGGGTGATGTGATCAGTTCTGATGCACCTCTCAGCCTGGTGTGCTGCTGAAGCTCCCTGCAGCCTAGAGGTACACAGAGAGAAGAGAAAGTGCCCTTTGTTTAGAACATCCTCCTTATTGTAATAAGTACTTTTGCCCTAATAAAAAGCCTTGGCTGTGTTCACTGAGACTTGTTGTTTTTAGTAAAATGGATGACTGGGTTTGAGAGTTTGGTAATTTAAAATTTGTATCCCAAGATTCCCTGAAAAGTGTGCAATATAACTTCATTGGGGGTAGAATATGCTAATGACTTTAGATGACACAGAATGTCACATTTGTTATGTACAGGAGCATAGGAGTATAATGTATAGGAGTACTCCAGTATACTCAGTGTATCTTGTGCACTCAAAATATGATTTGCCCAGTTCAGGTGCTGTTTCATGTCTTGACAGTATTGTTCTCTGTATATCACTGTACAATATTACATTCAGCAATATGGGTCCCCTGAAATTAGTTTGTAGGGGATTGGAGTAATTTCTAGATAAACCCAAAGGATGTATTTGGCTTAAGAAGCCTGAATTGAAATATGAGTTACAAAGTGTAGCTTTGTACTTTTTAGTATCTCATGTTTCACTTAAGCAAATATTTAATTTGTGTCATGGTATTTGGAGAACAGTTTGAATAATTCTAATGGCTTTATAACATAAAGGTGGAAAGACTGAAAGACAGCTTGATACTTCTTTTCTTCTCTCCATAGCTGGTTACTTGCAAATCTTGCAACAAAACAACAAGATATTATGGTGAAAGCAGGGATTTTCTGGCAGCCAAAACACAAAATTGTGGCACTCCAGGTATCAAATCTAGCCTGAAGACACCAGATGTAAAAATTCAGTCTGCAAAGAAAATGACACCTGTAAGCTGCAGTAGGTTGGGATCTAAAGGGAACAGTCCCTCATCACTTTCCAGGTACGTGTTTCTTTCCTATTTAAAGCAGCCCTTTGCCAAGTAGAGTGTATTAGATCTTGTTGATTTTAGATCAGTCATTTGATAAAGTTTAAATTGATAACTTAGTGTATTTCTCAGTTGGTACGGTTGAGGAGATCAATTTTAACTTTTCAACCTTTAAAATCAAAGATTCTCATGAAAAGCCACTGTGTGCAAAGAATACCCAGTTACATTTGTGTCTTTAATGCAAAATGTCTGCCTAAAATTTGCATGACAAAGTAACGCTTCTGCCTGCTCACTTGCACATAAAAATACACTATTTCTCTTCGATATTTTTCACTCAAATTATATATGTATGCTTTCACAGTTACTTTATGTTAATTCTGATTTCTCCCCTTTAATACATTTGAATCTTGTTTTCCAGGACACGTGAATCTGGACAGACAACAACCAACTCTGCTTCCAAGACTCCCCGAAATTCCAAATTTCACTTTTCTAAGCTAAAACGGATGCTTGACCTAGAAGAAAAAGAGAAAAATCAGAAGGCAGATTTCAAAACCTTCTTGACTTTACTTTAGCTATATATTATTTCAAAGTAATAAAGATTACAGCAATAAATATTGCTCCAGTTTTAGTAAATCAGCAAAGTGATTTCTTTAAAACTCAGGCTAACATCCTGTACCTTGTGAAAGCATAGACTGTGTTTTGTAGAAGGAAGGTCTGTTTCTAAGGGGAGTGATGATCTGCCAGAGGGAGATGTAAAGATAGCCAGTTTAATACGCTTGGGAATCTTGAACAAGTTTTGCAGTTTCTGATGTCCCAAGAATTAAAAGCCGGGATTTATCCTTTGAGGAAGCTGATGATGGCCCCATCAGGACCATTTAATTGTCAGCATTAAAGATTTTCAATTTATATTTGTCACAGAGATGAGAGAGAAAAGTATAAAGTCACTGTTCAGGACTGAGGTTATAGCCTGTCCTGCATACAGTCTGCAGTGAAAATTCTGCACGTGGTGCTTCACATTCACCCCTGAAAAACAGAGCCAGTTAGTTAACAGCATTTACTGTCTTGGATRTAAAGGTCTGTATTTTTCTTTTCTTTTGCTAGTTTAATGAATAGTTTAAGTGCCTTCAGACTCAGTGAACACTACTTAAGAAATAGGACCAGCAAATAACTTGGGAAGCAGTCCAGGGCAGGGGAGAATAGTTTGTTGTAAACTGTACTTAAGAGACTCAGAGATTGGCATGTAACCGTTTTATTGTAACCTCTTGTACACTTGCACAATAACTGAAGGACTCCCTGCTCATTGTCTCTTGTGTACATGTAGGATAAAATGAACTGCCACTCTTTAATCAAAATACAAACCTCAGAGTGTTGCCTTTTCCAGTGTAGAACTTGGCATTAATTGACCTGTTGCTGTACTTACAGTCCAGTCCTCTGGAAGAAATACTTCATTTTGTTGATGCAAAATGTTCATTGCACAGAAGTATTTGAAAATACTAATTTTGCAATAAATTTTCTTATTAAAAGTACACACATTAGGTACTGCTGTGCTTCCCATGATGCCAGTGTGAAACCAGCACAGGCATCTGCTGTGTTTTAAGGTGTCCCAATGTTAATGTGTTTGTTAAATCAGAGCACATTTCCCTGTTGTCCCTGTTTACAGTGCTTCTTACACAACATCTTGCTGTCTCAAGAGTGCATTATTTTTGCATAAAACTACAGAGAAGGGATAAAAGACACCAAGGGGGGAGCACAACCAGTGTGCAGAGAAAGCTAATGGGTGATCTATCGACAGGATCACAGGAGAGCTTGTCTAAACTATGCATTTCCAAAAATGTTTCGTGGGTGGTAGGCATTCAAAGGTAAACAAGAGTGCTACCTTTGCAGAACCACTATTTGTTAACAGAGATAGAGCCTTGCCATGCTCCAAACAACATCTTTTTTTCTTTGGAATTACCAGAGTTGTCAGATATGTCTAGATGTGTTGTTAAAAGGGATTGTTATTGTGAGCTATTAGACTTTATTCTGGGAACAAAGGGAAAGAAGTCATTCAGTACGTGCCTTTTCTTGTTTTACGCAAGAAAATGGGTTTTTTACACAATGTTTTTTTTTAAGTATGCTTCAAAATACTAGCTAGAAATAATCTCCAGTGCTTTTATATTACTCCTAAGACTTTAATGGAGTGTTTTTTCTGTTAACTGGACTTTCACAGAATTGGTGTATTGAAAGACACACATATGTATAAACATATCTCTACAGATAATAGATATAGGTATAYACATACCCACACATCAGAGGCTTACATGCAAACACAGACTACACACATACATGCAAGTCAGGCACTCTTCCCTTCAGGACACATTACCTTCCTGTACTTGAAACACTGAAGGCTGTTGGCTGTCAGAGACTTGCTGAGCTCCCCTCCAAACCACTGCCAGGCCACATTACTGGCTTGTGTTTGAAGAGCTGGAAGAACAACTCGAGAGAGGAAATGCCTTCTCTGATTTCAGAGAGACTTTTAAAATAAGAGCAAGAAGGTCTCCATTAAGCATACAGCCCTGCAAAGAGGCATTTGCATAGAGAGTGGGAGTTATTTCCCAGCTCACACAAATTCTACTGGGCAATGGCATGAGTATCACTGGCAGTACTTGTACCACACTGAAAATGTTACAAGAGCRTGTCTTAAAAGAACCAGCTCAACTAAATTTACAGTTCTAGAGATAGAACCCGAGACCCTTTAACACACTGCTTTCTCACTGAAAACTGTCACACAAAATACAGGGAGTAATAAACCTCGAAATTAGTATCAAGCATTTCCTCAGCATCATCCCTGAGATGAGATCTTGGCTGCCTCCTGAGTATAGGGAGCAGTTGACATTAAAGCCATTTCTCACCATGAGACTGAGAAGGCAAGCAGGGAACAATAATTTTCAAATATGTTTTTACAACAATGTTTTATTAAATATGAAAGAGCATACATACAGGTGTAATTCTGAGGACATAAATTACACAAGGATTACAGGTTCTGTCAGAAAAGCACAATAATGRAACATCTTTACATTTCAAACTTTTCTTGTTAGTTTTTAACAAAGAAGTCTATTTCTGTTGCAAACAAGTAATGAGTGCTATTGAACTTTTTCAAATTCCCACAAAAACATCATGCTTAGTAGGATACTTCAACTATTGTAAATATGAAGTCAGAATTAGATTCCTAAATAACATGATGGAAGAGATTTACTACTTAATCAAGATAAATGACACACTGAAATAGTAGCCGAGACTAAATTGGTCATTCATTAAAAAAATTCCACTTCAGACACTATGTTTGAGTCTGCTTTCTTTACTTGCAGGAATAATCACTGTCATTAAATGTAATGAGCAGAACTGGCCTAAATATTTGTAAATGTAACCATCAAATTTTAGATGTGCTGGTTTTCACTGATTTTCCCACTGAAAAAACCCCACACCCACAGATCTATTTTCTTATGTTTCAAAAGGCTCTTCTGCAGAGGGCCAACCAAGCCTATGTATGATTTCCACGTCCTCCATGGTCATCTGCACTGCTGGCTACTGCATCCTTCCTACATATGTGTTTAGGGTCATCACTGAAGGACCAGACTGAGTTACCACTGAGATGTGAGAGCAGAACTAGCAGAACTGTGCAAGTCCTAACACAATGGTTTTTTTTAAACTTCAGGTAAGCAGGAATGTAATTTCATCAAAATGAAAGCTCTCAATTTGACACTCAGAAGACTACTCGGATAAAATACAGAATAAGCATGTGGTTTGGGTTGTGTTGCTAGGGATTAACAGAGGTGCTTTAATATATTAATACAAACATTAACAGAGTGAATCAGACAAGCTAGTATTACTGCAGGCTGTGGTCTAATTTCCAAAAGAAGTAATGAAACATAATTTCTAAGAATGGCAACTTTCATAACTAAGGACTTCACATTTATTTTTAAAACCACAAAAGCGGGGTAGTATTCCTGATATCTTTCAAAACATTCTGCAAAAAACACAGTTTGAGCCTGCAAACACTAGAATATACATACAAGCAGTCCCAGTGACCTCCAAGGTAAGCATTCTCATATGGCAAAGTGCTGCAGGAATATCTTTGCTTTTTTCAGAGAATGCTTAATAAAAGTGCAATATAGTGAAGCAAATAATCTAATTATTATGCCTTTATTATTAGCTGAAAAATATTCAGATATTTTATAATTGTGCCTTTTGTATGGCAGGCATTCTGCATTGCCTGGAGCCAGACCACATTAGAAGAGGTAGGCAGGGTATGCCCACACATTTTCTTTCCCAGAATGGCAACACCCCAAAGCAGTTCTGTGGTACAGCCCCACCTACAGATAAAACACTGTGCTGCCCAGTCTCACACTTATTTCTGTTTTGACAGAAGTTGACATGTGGTTTGCTTTTTACCTTTCCACCCAGGCATGTTCTCCTTTTGTCTCTTCAGCACCCTACCCTTCCCCACCCAGCCTCTTTTCTTCCTGAGATGTCAGAAGTACGTATATTAAGCTTTGGAACCTGAGAATTTGGAGGTATTTTTTGACACTACAGGGCTGCATCTGTACTCTACCATGCTATCTCCTGCTATACTATTACAGTTACAGTATAAATCTCCTAACTACTTGATACCCAATGCCTTTCCCATATAAATTAAAAAAACACAGCGTACCATTCAGCCATTAATAMATGACACTTGCTCTAAGAGTGACCTTTGCCTTTCACAAGCCCTCTTTTCCCAACAAATATTGAGGGATCATTTCCAAAACCCCAGCTAAGAAAAACTCCTTGAAGTAAACAATTTCACAGTAAAATAAGGAAAAAATACATCTAGAAAATAACACTCTCTCAAAATTAAAACTTATATACAGCAAGACAAAGTTGAGGTTTTTTCCTCACTCTTTTATCAGTTCTACATTACCTATAGATAAGCGATGTTACGACTAGGAGTTATGAAAAGGAAAAACAGATCCAGTGAAGTAAATGTCATGTTTTTTTTAAAACCTTTGAGAGATCAAGAAAATTCAGCAGTCAACTTTATTATTACAACTAATTTCAATTCAGGCAGCAAAAGATTGTTTAAGCTTAATTCCCTATGATTCTGAGTATCCAATATAGATCTTTCAGCGTAGTCTAATAAGCCTTGTCACTGCACTTATAATCACCTCTAGGCATAAATTAAGTTTTCTATGGATGGAATTCAACCATGAACTCACTATTTATGCCTCTTGTTTTGTGATTTGTTTTAGAATTCCTAATAGACTAAGCTGGTTTAATATTTAACATAAATTTGGTGCTATTCTTTAGCAAAACTGAGCTTTAACTTCAACTGCAATGCACATACATGTGTGTAAGAATTTATGTGATGAGTTTAATATTTCTAGAACAGAAATATTTAAAATATTAAAATTGTATCAGAACATTTTCTTATCAAGAATCTACACTGAAAAGATATCAGTTAATTTTGCATATTAAACTAAAGAAACTAAATACTCTGGATTCAATATAGTCAGCTTTTTTTTTCCCTATGGAATGGAAAATTGCCACTCAAAACTGAAATTTTTGGACTGGTAGTGAGCTGTGATAACTAATTTGTGCACTCCTATTTGTCAGTCAGAATTTTTTAGGAAATCAGTATTCTACATTGCATGCTATGGATTTCTATGTCAACAGCTWATATTTCTATCCTTTCAGGCTTTTTCCCTACTTAACTGAGGTCTAATTCATAGCAACTTCCATGAGAAAAAGTAATTGGATTGAGATGCCTATGTCGAAGTGTATCTATTTTAAAGAGAGTGGTTATTCTCCATTCACATCCTACAACTATTCTAGTGATTTGCCCTGTAGAAGCCAATAAGTGACAGGTAACTACCTTGAACAATTTCACTCCAGGACTATTTTGAATTGTTGTGGGTTTTGAAAAGGAAGAACAGCTTTTTGTAAAAAAATGTGATTTCATGTGATATGTATTAAACTCGTAAACCGTGAACTGAACTGGTACAAAACAATGCTTGACAAGTGCAAAACCATGGACAAAATGCAATCATAAAACAGTCCTATGATATATCCAACTCAAAACACTTGCAGCCCAGGTTTTTTAGGTCATCAAAATGCCAAAGGTACAGGTAGGCATTTTTAAAATCACTCAATGATTACATGGCTCATTCCGGTGAATTGAAAAGCCGTAACTTTCTGGCAACGTGCTAAATGCCTATCTGTATCTTTAAGTTTTTAAGTGAACTTAAAAGCTGATAGATAGTATGGAAACAAGGATTCTTCACAAATTCAGCCGTTCCCAGACAAATACCACATTTCTGGCATGTAACAGAGTTTTTTAACTGGGCAATAGTTTTCTGCTGTTCGAGGTATACACAGGCCTGAAAAAGACAAGATTTAGAAATATTTGYTGGAGCAAGTGAAGGTGGGGAGGTGGTAGCCCATGCTGGCCTCCAGGGTTTCTCAGTGGAAGAGGATGTACAGTACAGCTGTATCACCATTTTGTTGCATGTATGGATGGTACATTGTCAAATTTTAATAATGGGCACTTAGCAACTGAGACAGTTTAGAGAATGACCTTTCAATTTAATTAAAACTGTAAAATGGCTTCACATTTCTGGGATTAACCTTTTTAGATGGAAACAGATGTTCCAGAACAGGATTAGATTGCAAATGAATGGTCCCTCGATTTAGAAACTAAGCAGCTGTAAAAAGCTACAATTTCAAAACATAATTAAACTGGTCAATTTTATAGTTTCTACATGCTGACTTCTAAATGATACAAAAATATTGTAGTATTTTGAGTTGTTTGAAGATCTGCTCAGTGTAACATGATTAATATTTTCCAATAGAAAATTGGTTGTTAGCATTTATTTCAAAAAAACTCACATTGTTTTGGGAGTGGGTCATTCAAATGTAATGGACAGTAAGATCACTTTTAACTTTTAACTTTGCATTAAATTGCATTGGCCTTCTTGCAAATCTAAGCCTGTGATTTCCACGTTTCACTCTCCCACTAGCAACGGAAATGTGTCAAGTTAGAATTAGGTTTTGATTATATATTGACCTACATTAAATACAGGGTACATAAGAAAAATCTTAGCATGTTTTTTTACAGGGCACCCAACTAAAATCTTTACAAAAGATAATTATTCATTCTTCCATGTAACAGACAGAGATGCCACTTTTATAAATGTACCCTTGTGTTCACTCACCAATAAAATAGTAAACAAATCAACTTTTTAAACCATTTTTTATAAATTATTAAAGTATTTTTACTGACACTCTGCAACAATATACAAAAATAATACTACAAGAGTACCGATTGGTCTGGCCTACCCCTCATTCCACAGAAAAGCAGAGGCTATGGGGGGATGTTTGGGAGTCAGTCATCACTGTAGATGTCTCCTGCAAACGGTAGGTGTACGTGGCTGCCCGTGACATTGGGAAGTCGAGAGAGATCAGGCAGGTTCTGGATGCGTGACCTGAGTTCTTTCCGTACTTGGGACACTCTGGCTAACTTGCGTTTGTACTCCTGTAACGCAGAAAAATTCCATATGAGGTTTTAYTGCCATTACCATCCGTACTATTTACTGCACCTGTGATTTTCCAAACTAAGTATTCCTTCTGCAAGCTAGGTAAACAGCCTTTAACAGGAGAGAACCGAGAGATATGGGTATTTAGGAGGCAGAGGTATCAGCTCTAGCATTTTCCCAGCAATGGATTTCAGAAGCATAGCCATGGGATCATTTTGCTTTAAATTCTAAGAACATAAATGCTAAAAAAGGAAGACAATCCCAGCTAACACAACCACAGGCTTTTCTCCATGTAACTAGGAGAACAGGATTATTCTTAAAACTTAATTAAGGATAGTTGTTACACATATTCTACTATCAATAACAGAGGCTGGAGGGATGAACTGACTGATGTTGAAGAAGTTACTTTCATCTCATACTGCTGAAATAATAAAAACCAGCCAAATACCCCCTAACTAGGCCTAATAGATCCTACCAAGCTGATAAATGACAAGTATTTTGTATTAACTTTTATAATAAAAAAAATATTTCCTCAGTACATTTATGGATTTAACCCTGGGTTTTCAGAAACTTTTTGAATTGGGAACTTAGGATTTCATATTGTGTTGGAATTCAGGTCAAACCACTCCCAATTTAAATATTTAATGATTATGAGGCTATTTTCACTTGAAACAACATTATGTAAATAAAGTTCAACATTGTAAATCAGTGCACTAGAATATAGTCAGTGGTCACCTCTTAAGAACACAAGACATAATGGAGAAGAATACCAGCTTTTATAAAATGAAAACAGTTATTCCAAAATTTAAGAAGATTAACATATAATTCACAGGAATATTTGAATTTCAAATACTTGGAAAGCAGAAGAAACTAAGCACTAGCAGCAAAGCAGTGCTTCATGAAAAAATAACACAATTCACAACAAATCAAATGCAGATGCTTTCTAGTGTAGCTGGAGGTTCTGCTGCAGCCTGAGAATGGCTGGAAGTAACAACACATAAGTAATCCACAACTTGGATAATCAGCCCATGGAAAACTAAGATGTCATGACTCTAACCACTTTTAAATAACAGTGGGGGAAAATTCTACATGATCCTGCAACAGTAACAAATATAAACACTTGATAGTTCCAGCAAGTATAAAAATACTGTAACAATCAGGCTGTTTCTTTACAAGCTCAAAACACAATTTTAAATATGTTACTATATTGTTAATAACATGGAGTAATAGGGAAGAATAATGAAAAGACCTTTTGGTAGTAGAACCCCATGCAATAGAAAAATGTAGTAAAGAATGTTAGATAACTGGGACATGATCAAGATTATTGGACAAGGTCCAACACAAATTTAAAAGGTTTGCAACTACATGACCTTCTTACCAAGGGCAGTAAGAGAACCATGAGATGCCTTAAATTCCTAGTAAGAATCATTATGGCTAGCTAAAAAAATTATCAAAACTTTACGTAGGAGAAAGAAAAAGTGTCCCTGAATTAGGATCATCAATTCCTTGGTATCATTTAAATTTTGAAATTAAATATTACATGCAGATTCTTATGAGATACTAAACAGTGAGAATACTAGAGATGCCTAGCCAGTAGAACTGTAAACACTTAATAGTACCCAGAGTAAAGCAGCATTTATTTTAAGATACAGGTGGCCAAAGAAGTCTTACAACTTGGTGAGTCCCTTGGTCCTGTGAAAACTTGCTACAGTTATCCAAAAATATTCTCTTTGGTGCAGGTGACTTCAGGACATGGCTGCGGAAATGAAGGTCTGTATCCTGACACTGTATCCCTACACTAATGCCCTAAACCCACAAATACTTCACTGTTTCATACCTGATTTTACAGCAGCATCTAGAGGCCTCACTGAGCAAACTCTGTGCAAGACATGTAGTCTTTTTCCAGCATGTAAAACCCTAATCTCAGGCATTCTCACTATGCATTTTACTCCAGGAAGCAGAGACTCCTGGCTATTATTTTAGGGAACAGATTTTATGCCAGAGGACAAGACCAGCTTCAGGTTTCATTGTTTACTAAAACAACCATTTTGGTGCTATCCAGAATACCAGTTACCTAGAATCCCTATTTTCAGAAGCAGGATGCTTGGAGATTGCTCACTGGGTGACAAGGATTTTGAGGAAGCTAAGTGATCTTGCCTCCACTGTAAAAGATGTACTGCTACACAGAAGAGGATGAGCAGAATTGTAAGCAGAATCAATACACCCAAGAGGCCTAAAAATCATAAAAAAATATATTAACTAAAATCCCTCCTGCAGTTAATTCTTGTAAAGAGCTGAATCCTGCCCAAGTTTATTCTCTATCAATGAAGAATGTAAAGCCACAAATCAGTATCACTTCACAAGCTTGAAGCCTGAAGTTAGGCAAATAGACACAGTCACTTAGCAACAGACCCAGCAGCTATATTCTTGCTAGACTTTACTCCAAAACCTGAAATGTGCCTTATATTAGATTGTCAGTTCCTTGACTCCCTTAAAGTTCCCTTCAGCTGATAATAAATCATTTCCATAACAACATTGCATTTCTGACATCCAGCATTTTCCATATAAATCTGCCTGGGACTTGTTGCCTAGTGACTATCAGCTTGATCAATACTACTAACAGTAGGTTCCTTTTCCTCACTAAGGAAAATGTTCTCATAAATTGTGTCTCCCACATAACACAGTCATCTTCCTCTCACCAACATCTCTGGCGTAATGCACTCTAGGGAGACAAAATTTGTTCCTTAAGCTTTCTCAGAAATATGAAACTCTGAGAAAATTTGCTCGAAGTTTTTACTGCCAAACTAGAGTTAAAAAAAAAAAGGAAGTTTTTATAGTTTATTATATTATTGATGCAGTATTCTCACTCTCACATTTTCTGAAAAATCCCTTTGCCAGGATTTCTTCTCCTGGGAAGCTGAGAAGTCTCAGAGAAGAATGAAAACAATAATTATCTGATTGCTTCTCCTGTGTTTGCTGCTTTGGAATGTGGTCTGGAGATTGCTTACCAGCTGGTCATTGTTTGACTGGTTCCATGTGAATTGTTTTAACTTAATGACCAACCACATCCAGCTGTGTCAAGGCTCTGGCGAGTCACAAGTTTGCCATTAACATTCTTGTTAAGCCTTCTGTCTCTATCCTTTCCCTATTCTTTAGTATAGTTTTAGTATAGTATTCTTTAATATAATACAATATCATAACATAATAAATTAGCCTTCTAAGAACATGGAGTCACATTCACTCATTTCCTCCTCATCCTGGGGACCCAGCAAATACCACATAGTATAAATTACAGAATGCAATTTTAATCCAATTTCAGTAATCCAAAGAATATGTGAGATCTGAAACGGCACGTTAGATGTTCACAGCAATCCTCCTCCACAAAAAGAAAAAATATTCACCTATCCAGAGCACCTAATTTCCCATTACACTCCTGAAACTCTTCTAGAAATCACCGGAGATGTCCAGTTTTTATGACTGGTGAAGAAGTCCAAAAGAGGACTGATTTTCAGGTACAGTGACGCAGCAGTTCAAGAGGTATTTTCAAGACAGCTGCTGTTCACAGTTTGATTCTATTTAAAACCGCTAGTCTCTTCTGAAAGGTTTGCTTGTGTATAGTCCTAGCATGATCTAAGTAGTCCTGGACTGCTGGAATACAAGCATTAAGTACTCATTATCAACAACATTCACTGTATTTCCAGCCTTTACTGTTTTACGATAATAGCATGCACATGTACCTACCACCTTTTTCCTCAGTGTGTATGCTGAGAGTGTGACAATGAAAGCAGAGAAGTGGGAACTGGGATATCTAGGTGCTATTTCCAGTTTCGTTGATCCATTAGAAATACTGGATATTATACAACCAAGTAACAATTTAATCCTGTTTTTGACACTGTTAACTGTGGAAATCCTCATGGAGAATTTCAATTTGATTGTCACTATGCTGATTTTAAGATAAACTTCAAATTACCCCTGTATAAGTGAGGCAAGATTTGAGACATTTACTCCAGAGAGTCAGAGACAGGCAGAAGTATGATGCTTTATTTTGTTACACTRAGCTTAATTTGCATTTCTTCCTACCTATGGAGAACCTTACTTTTGGTATATATGGACAACCTGACATTTGGAATTAAGGTCTCTTCAATTTCTCCAGTGGCTTAAGCTAACACTACTTTCAGGCAATATTTGTTTTTACTTCCAGTCATAAAAGCAGGTTTATGAGGTAATTAGAACTTATTTTGCTCATTAGAGTCCTACCAGTTATTACAATTTCCATTATTTGATACTGTATATGGATATTTTGTGAAAGCAGTGCTAATAACATATGGATTCAGAATCTAGATTAATAGTGATTATCAAAAAGTACCAGGCAAAAAAGCCAAATAATTTTTGATTAGATATTACAGACATCATAAATAATAAAAATGTGGGTAGGTTAAACAAGCTGTGCAATGCAGAGAATATATTCCCTTCCCAATAAAATAGATCTTTTTATAAAGATGTTTTGCAATAGGAAAGTGCTAGTTTAAAAACTTCATGGATATGCTTTTCCTTTATATCATTGATATGACTTTGGACCTTCATCTGATCACTAATGCTAAGGAATGCACCAAAATACCATGTGGTAGAACACGTATAGCAAAGCAAGAATAAAAGGTTTGCAGGAAAGAGAAGTATTTAATCTGCACCCTCATTAGCTACAGAAAGGTAAGGTGGAAATAAATACTTCAATACAGAAAAACAAAACCCAGGCATTTAAAAGGCTTTTAAGGTGTTCAGGGCATGTGTGTACACCAGCATCTATGGCCTGTATGAATACAGTATTTAGAACTGAGATCTCTGACTTTCTAGGTCCATTCCAATCTTCAGTTTCAGGTGCAGATGTCAGAGATGCATCACAGAGCAAAGGCTTCTCCTGTACTGTGTCCAACAGTGCAGAAACTACTAGAGTTCTTCAAAGGTTCAGATGAAAGCAAATGTCATGTGATAGCCTGATATCTAGATTCTGAAGCTCAGAATCACATTATTTATAGACTCTACCTCACCCAGTTTTGGTATTTTTCTGCAAGAAGACTGACACATACACTCAGAGGACTCGGGTAAGCCTCACTATCACCTTGGAAAATAGATAAGCAGGGTTAAATTTTGCACTGCCTTTGAAAATTTGGCATGGCTCACATTTGTCAGCAGTACAATTAAAAGTTCAACCTATTTACCAGTGTTTAGGATAAATGAAACCCTGAAATAACTTCAAGAGACTGAACCAATATCCATAAGCCTCACATACAARGTAGAAGAACTAAGGACAGTTATGACAAGCTTAGGAAAGGATGGACTTGGCTAACCTTCCATTGCACATTGCCTACTTCCTAGAAAAGATATTTCTGGAAGCAAGCTTCAACTTTTTAAATATGTTAATATCTAACTGTTTTGCATTTGGTCTTGCCAAGGTTTGAACTAAGTAAATAGCACTGAAGGAATGAGCAACTATATGGTGACTGCTTTGTTTTGTTCTATGCACTGCCCCATGCATTACTTACTGTACACATTATTCTATGCACAGATTTACTAATATTCTCAGGTTTTCTAATGGCAAACTTCACCATTACAAAACACAATTTATTCTTCAGAAACCTTCTTTGAGCTGACAGATGAAAATGAAATGCATCCTCTAATTCCAGGTATCTTTTTTTAGCACTTAAAATTTCCAAGAAATTAACACTTCAAAGAAATTTTCTAAGTTAAAGTATTAGAGACTCCTCAGCTTGTCTGCAAGTGAAGCAATAGGAAGCAATCAACTCAGAAGTTTGAAACCCACAAACTAAATTAGTGACCATCTGGGGAAAGCTTGATTATGTGACTTTGCCTACTATCAACTGTTATGCTGTGGTACAGACTGGAATACACTGCAGACCATCAAGCCACAAATTCCTGTCTGGAACAGTAAGCCGAAAGAAACAAAGCATTTTATCAGAACACTTCCCATCTCAAGTGTGACTATCACAAATGCAAAGTCTTCTCAGTGGCCACAAATTATTAAATTATTCTTCCTATTTCTGAAAATGCATTTTTTGTCCAGCTCCTTCCAGCCTAAAACAGTATCTCAAATCTCATTCACTGCAGCCTTGACTCCTGGTCTCCATCTCCATTCCTGGCACATTGCACCTAGAACCAGTCTTTGTCCAGGAAGGATATTCAATGCCTCTCAGACTCCTAACACAGTTCTATTCAGACACAATACAAACACTCACAAGTGGTTTTTGCCTACCTCTTCCCATTTCTAGCTCTTCTGATTCTGATCTAAATTTCTCCCTCTCCAATCCTGGTCTCCATTTATCAGTCTCTCTATAATTCTGGTTCCAGTTACACCTGTTTCTTCCCAGTCCTATACTTGGCCTGTCCCTATTCTCCACCTATATAATATCTTTATCAGATCTATTATCTCACATCAGTTTTTGCTTCCATTGTCTTAGTCCAAATGAATTCTAGTTGATTTCAGTCCTACATGGTATTACGCCCTTCTGGCTGGTCACTCCCTTCTCAGCCAGCTAATCTCCTATTCCATTCTTTACTATAATGTCTAGTCCTGGATCCCTTCTTAATCTTCACAGCTTCTGGAGCCAAGTTCCATATGAATTTATCCAAGTTTCGCATTCAAACCCATTGGCTCCCATCTCCCCATTATTGAGATACATGGGAGCCATGGACAACCCACCCATGGAAGAAATTCACACATCACAGAGAGCAAGTGGCCAAGCAGCACATGGCCAGCATAGAGAACAACTGTGTATGACTGCAATTGCAGAAGTTTTCTTTAGCCCAGGCTGGAAAACTCTCTGGCAGACATCCTCACAGAAGTTAGTAATGTTTTAAATAATCTCTGATGAACATAATAAAAGTAAGTTTTCCCAAAGGCTTGTCATTTCATTAAATTCAAGTTCAGTTTCATTAGTATATTAAAATGCATGTCCCTCAGAAAAAAGCATTTCCTCATTTCATAATAATTTGAGAAAAAACATAAATTACTTAAAGCTAATTTTGTAGACTATTTTATTATAGACTTGTCTTTAGCCTTTCTGTTGAAGATTGTGTTGCCAAAAAGTTGCCCAATGTTTGGAAAAGTAGAAGAAAACAAAAGAGGACTTGCAAGCCTCCAGGGAGGTGGTGGAGTTACCATGCCTGGAGGTGTTCAAGAGGCACTTGGATCTGGTAGTGGGTGATGTGGTTTAGGGGTTACAGTGGTAGAGCTGGGTGGACAGTTGGGCTGGACTGGGTTGAAGGTCTCTTCCAATCTTGATGATTCTATAAGTATATTTAATTAGCAGGGAYATTACTTGGCTGGCTTAGTTTATATTTATCTCCCCTCAATCATAAAAGGTCCAGGGTGATGAATATTAATTTATAAAATATATTACTATATAAAGGCATTGATTTAATTAGTCAATCACTATGGGACTATGATTTAATTTAAAGCTTTCCAGAATGGCTGACATGAGCAGCAGCTGAAATGAAGGATGCCTGCCTGAGGTTACACTTGATCTACTTGTGTTTTATTATCTGATACAGCATTTATTTAGCCATTATAATAAACTCAAAACTACACACTTCCAAGAGATGCTTAAATTATACTGAATTCTTAAGTTTCAAACACTGGCTGACAGAATGAAGCTTTGGAGAACTTTTGATGATAAGTAATCAAGTACTTCAGAACAATTCTAAGCAATTTTGCTCAAATACTCAAGTTGCAACTCTGCACAAGCACACAAGGAATAAAGCAGAGAAGTTTTGAAAAGAAGAAAAAAAAATTAAATGGCTGGAGGCTTATAGATAGTTTCTTGAAGTTTCACCTATTCATGGAAGATCTACATGAAATCCAAATTAAAGGGTATCAGTGTTTAATTTTAGAAGAATTTAAAATGAGTGAAGAATTTTGATGATCTATTAGAAAAGCATGCCTTCAACAATGCATTTAAGAACAGTTGCGCAAAGTCTTTAGGCTCAAATATTTATTGTACCTAACAGATGAACTGTAAAAATTTGGATGTGTCAGATGCACGTTCCTCAGTTCATTTATCCTTTGCCTGTAGGTCACTACAACAGTCTCAGTTCCAGCTTCAGATTTCACATGTGCAACTCTTTCAACCTAAAGCTGTAAGCGTTGAACTGCAAAAACACGGACTATGTAGTTCATTATTTAGCAGACACAAATGGACATCTAAAGTATGAAACTGCTGTAAAGCTAAGACTACATGTACTTATTTTGAAGATGAAAGTGAATCTGAGAATGAAGGTTAACACTGCAGATCACTAGGCAGGGATTTATCTATTGCTAGCCAAGTCACAACTCTATCAGATCTTTATCAAAGACAGATCTAGGTAATGTAGAAGCATAAAACCTAGTTTTATTGTAGCAAGGCTAAGCACTAGTAGCATGCTAATCCAAGCAGCATAGAAGTTACAGCAGGATAATGTATATAGCTGTTGCAGCTGCAGCATAGAACCACTCAGTGTTAACCTGAGGGCAAAAAAAAAAAAATGAGAAGGCATTCTAGTGACCTGAGACTGGGACAAGCTAATAAATTAGCTTTATTTAGGGTGAAATAAATAAAGGCAGTGAAGATAGAGGACCCCAAATTTCTGCTACAGGTGAGCCCAGACTGGTGACCCTGTTCATTTAAATAATCTATCAGTGTAGGGCCTATCTATGCAAAACTGGTCCTGGACATTTTGAATTAGTTCTTCCAACTACCTTTGTTTTTTTTTAGTAATTCCTGTCCATCTTTTCTAAGTTCACAAATTACTCCAACGAAAACAAAGAGCTGTGAAAGACAGCCACCTTAAATTTCAAAACAGTCTAACAGCAAATGATTTTTAAAGATTTTTAATGGATAGTTCTCAAAGAAGTCAAGAAATGCTATGGGCCATCCAAAATGTGTTTGTTTCCAACATTCTAATGAATTTTATCAGCTCGACAGTTTCATATTACATTTGTCAACTCATTCTCACAGCTTCATTAAGTAGGTTGAACGATCCATTTTAGACACACAGATTCTCAAGAGGAGCATTAAGTTACAGCTCAAACATAAGCATTCCCAGGCCTGATTTGCTTAATGGCAGTTGAATATGCTCAGTGTCAATTGATAACTGAAACTATAGTTTACACGACTAATTAGAGCAATTCTGTAACACAAATTGTTGATATGTGTATGCTGATTTCTGTGTTTTTCTTTCATTTTGTGTGAAACAGATATTTCAGATGCTGTGTTCAGCAATGGGGATGGGAGCACAAGAAAGGTAAAGCGGGAAAGGAGAACTACGCAGCAGCAATAGATATTCTGATTTACTTACCCCTCAAACACCCTGAGGGAGTATATCCAGTGAAAACTCTACTATGCAAGAAGCAAGCCAACAACTGCACTTCTTCCATGACCAACAAGAATCATAATCTAAATTTTCCAAAAATGGACATAGATACAAGTTCWGTAATTTAAAAAACTGTAGAAAAAAAGTGCTTTTAAAGAAAGTGCTTACCCTCAAGCTTTAGTATTAAAATATTATGACTAGAAAAAACTGCCTTAGAAAAGTGATACCAATAGAGAGCACAGAACAATTCCAAGAAAAATTCACAATGAGATGTCCCTTATCAATCAACCAATTTCAGGCAGCAAATCTGGCACACCCACAAGTTTTTTACCCAATTCCAAGTTGCTCAAATAGCTGGTTCTATTTTATAATAAAAAAGGTGGAGAAAGAAGTTGTCAGGGAAGAAAATATAAGAAATCAGAGGAAATAAAAGGTCTAGAGAGAGAGCAGAACACAGAACAAGTAAACAACATTAAAAAGAACAAGGAAAGATATTTACAATGTTGTTTGCAACTCTTCTTTCCCATTATGAACTATATTGCTCCCAAAAGCCTACAGATTGCAATAACCTGACTAATGCATATCTTTCTGTGATCTACTGATAAAACATGTACTACAGGTTGGCAATCACAGAATTACAGAATTTGGTGAGTTGGGAGGGACCCAGAGGGATCACTGAGTCCAACTCCTGCCCAGGACCATCCCCCAGAGTCACACCATTGTGCCTGAGAGCATTGTCCAAACACTTCTTGAATTCGTCAGGCTCAGTGCTGCAACATCATTTCAATCTAAAATATCTTTGCTTTTTAAAGCACCTTTCTTTCATTCAAGCCACCTATATTCACTAAAATGACCTTTAAAATCATTATCCTGGTTTATACAGAACTCTAGGAGTATCTGTGGGGGTTTCCATTCTGTATGTCTGTATTCCTATCCAGTTGTGGATGAAATGACCTTGGAAGATCAGGTCATGAGGCAGACATAGTAAGTTAATTGTTGTTACAGTAATTCACTAGTAAGATATTTGCAAACAAAATCCTGAGTAATTCAGTAAACTTGTTACTGGGGGGAAAAAAGCAAATGATTCAAGAAATTCTTTCAGTCTTCCAGTTTACATAGTGTCAAAAGAAATAGAATTATACAAAGCAGTAAATCACCTAAATTCCCTTTTTTGCCATGTGCTTTTTGCATGTCAAAAAGCAAGTCACTTAGGTATATTTTCACCAAGTTCATTACCCTGGGTGTCTTGCATGACAGACACTTCAATCTTCTCTCTTATTCACACTAAATCTGCTCTCACAAACTTGATACTGCTTTAAATTTGCACTAAAGGTTCTGGAGAAAACCTCAGGCTCTACTTCCAGTTGCACAGCCTAAAATAAGAACTTGTACAACCTCTCTTTTAAAAAGTTGGTTTTCCTGACAATGTCTTAGAAAAGCGGGTTTTAGCAGATTTGCTGTCCAAATTAATGTCCAAAGTAACAACATCTGTCTCATTTCACTGGTCAGCTGCTTCAAATTCCCTCAGAAAACAAGATCTGAAGTAGCAATGGAAACAGCACTCTTGCTGCAGAAAAGGGTTTACCATGGTGGCAAACTGAATTGAATACAAATCTAGTAAAAAATGGCTAGTATAGCAATTTAAGAACTTTTTTATTAATTGTCTATCCCTACTTGCTCTTAAAACCTTTAAGGCTGGTCTCTCCATAGACTCATGTTTCCAGGTCAATGTAAATGTGAAGTCTGAAAAAAAACTAAAAATAAAGTACACCCAGCATCTGATGACAAGGGAAACAAAACCAGCAGGTCTGAACCTGCAGCTGATGTTCAGGCAAGAGCTGGACTGACTGGCTGCCATGTCAAAATCTGCCTGTCAAGACCTGTTGAAGATTTCTGGTGTGCTGGACACAATCTGTGGCAGGCTAGAGTGTGTGTTTATGAAGAACAACACAAATGCCATCTGGGTATATGTTTCCAGCCTGCCACGAGGTAGAGGGATTGAGTATTAGGCCTGGGTGTGTTACTTTTCTGTTACTCTGCAGTGCAATGTCATGGGAAAAGGCAACCTTTCTCCACGTAGAGTGGGAAACATAACAAAATTATTTACTATTTGGCCATGACTTACAATAAAATGTGAAGATTTGCACACAAGATACCATCTTAAAGAGTAACCATACAAGTCACCACACATTTCAAATTTTTATTTTTTTTTTTAAAGGGCTTACCTTATAAAGTAAAAGGGAGTTTCTCTACTGACACCCCTCAAACCCAGGCTAGCCAGGCACCACAGGCTGAAGGGCTCAACAGCCCAAATGAGTCCCTCAGTGACCCCCAGCCATCTCTAGCTGGTTTTTGATGGTGTAATAGCATAGCAAGAGGAGCCCCTGCTCAAAGGGCAAGTAACTGCTGAGGGAACAGAAGGGACACATCTGTCTCCCACTTCCACAGCTAAAAAAATCCAGAAACCAAAATAATCTTTTTGCCACTGTTCAGGGAAAGCGACTTGCTCATAGTTACCTTATCAAGAAGAGTCAAGACCACAGGATCAAATAAAAACAGCAAAAATACTCTCCCCACAGTAATTCATGTGGAGGTGGAAAGCTGCAACTGTGTAGGGCATATTTCATTATGTTTCCAAATGAACTGAAGTTTGGAGGAGAAAGTTCATTGTGCAACATGGCAAAAGCTGTCTGACATTACATAAAAGCATGTTAGGTACTGCAATGTTGCAAGAAAAAGCATTGTAATCACACATGTGCCATGAAAAAGTGAGCAACATGCTTTAAAAACTATGTCTGTATGCAGCAGCAGAAGAGAAAGCTTGTCTGCCATTAAACATTTTGAGAGACATGAAGAAAGTGTCTCCTGAGGAAATTATTTCAGTGAGACTCTGGACCTCACAGCATTCTCAGAATTGCACAGTATTCCTCCCTCCCACTGCAGCACTAAGAGCCTGCCTGCTGACCCTCACAACAGTTTGTCTGTGCATGTGTGTTTTCCACCAGTAGCTTTGTTTTCACTGGAGCTCTAACGAAATTCAGTACTTTCTGGCAATCACCTCCTACTGAAATTTGGGCAGTGGCTTGCATGCAGAA
Source organism: Cardinalis cardinalis (assembly GCA_014549065.1). Taxonomy (NCBI): domain Eukaryota; kingdom Metazoa; phylum Chordata; class Aves; order Passeriformes; family Cardinalidae; genus Cardinalis; species Cardinalis cardinalis. The sequence continues at coordinate 11,671,840 of JACDOX010000007.1, forward strand.
AATAAATGTTATTCTAAGTCTTAAATCTCATAATTTTTTTATGACTTCTTAAATTAAAAATATATATTCTTAAATAGTAACCTTTATCAATTACATTGAAATATACAAATCTGGAGTTCGTACTCACCATTTTATAACTGAAGATTGTAAAACCTACATTATCAGTCTTTATTACTCTTGGTATATTTAAGAGTACCTTCTGTAAACTCTCTTTCTATTTCAGTTATATACCTAACTGGATGTTAGTTATTCAGACTCCAGGAGACAATGAATACTTTCAGGTAAATCCCAATCCAAAGTTCAAGTGATCAAGATTATTCTACAGCCCACATACGGATTTACCCTCAGAAGCCTAAGAATTATTGCTTATCATTTAACAGAAACACAAGGTGGAACAGCTGCCATGGAGCACATACAATTTTTCTGATCATGCTGCATAAGAACATTAATTTTCCACTGACTACAGCAGCTGCTATTGAGCATGGCTTCAAGGATTTGGGACTGCGATAGTTGATGACTTGTATACGCACACACAGAGCGCAGAGGACACTACTGGAATAAGTGAGATGCTCCTAGTCACCAGTGACAGGAATCTTCTCTATCTTTAATTGTTATAGTTGAAAAAAATTACACTAACAACAATTTTGTGGTTTACACATGGATCAACACAACCATTTTCAACTGGTTTAAAAGCAGTTGCATGATCCAATATTAATAACACTGATTAGCCAAATAATAAAGCAGCATCCTTCTGGGACTCAAAGCACAAAGCACAACAACTCTACTGGTGTATGGGTTGGGAAAAAAAAGGATGACCTTGGTGTTCCAGGAAACTGGATTCTTCTCTTTGCATAAAGCAGAAGACACCAATCAGCCAGAAGGTAAAAAAGTTTTGAGGTGCTCTTTTCAAGAAATGCTCAGAACACGGGTACAAAACAGCTGCAGATTACATTTTCAATGACATTAGGATGACTTCCCCTTACAGGCACTATAGTAAGGGAATGCATTAACAATCCATATAAATTACAGGTGAGAAGCCAGCTAGGAAACCAAAGGAGTACTGTTTTAAATACTGCTGTCTGGAGGATAGCCTAGCCATTTTAAATTTCTTGCTGCTGTGTTCTAAGACAGCACTATTGTACAAGAAGAAATCCAGGAATTACTGGTTCTTAAGAAGAATATGTTGTCTGGAAAAGTTCAGGAAAGTTCTCAAAACCAAACTTATGTGTAGTGACTGTACTTTCTGTTTTGGGTTTGCACCTGCATCACTGCTTTATTCCCCAACCTTTCAGCATGAGTATAAAACAACTGCAAGATAACACTGCTTGAGCAAGAATGCTTGACTACTTCCACAYATAATAGTATTATAAATAGGGACATTCCATTCCTACATTTTCAGATAAGCTAAGTGTAGTAGTTATGTTATCACAAAGAAAACAAACAACAGGTATACACACACACACAGAATTTAATGCTCTCTACAGAAGCTGCATCTAATATCATCCTATGACACGTTTCTCTACTGGAAATGGCACTCTATTCACTACACGACCTGTGACAGCAAACACAAGAAATGTCTGGCTTTCAAGATGACATACTAAATTGTTTTGTTTAAACAATCAGTGTATAAAATGCTAATTACAGTGGTACAGCTCCTAGATTTAGATCGTGTAAGACTAATGACTGTTTAATGTACCACCATTAAAAAAACCCAGCAGCAATAAAAATTTGTCACAACAGAAGTCGTGTCAGTGGAAGACAGAAAATGAGGAAAGAGGAAACCATGATCTACGGGCACTCATCCAGCATCTCTCACACTGGTTATTATGGAATCGTAGATGAGTTAAGACTAAACAGGTATGTCTGGAAGCTATGTGCTGAGTATCAGTTTTAACAAAAACCCTGAGTTCCTCTGGACAACAAATACTCCAAAATAGAGCTGATAATGGCACAGCTCACCAAATTTATCTATCAAATATGCTGGCCTTTTGAGCTACAAATACCACCTTTTGCCCATGGTTCACTGCAGCTGAAGGATGTCATTTATCTCCACCAGAAAACAGGTAACTTAGTATGAGAAATTTTATGTTTTTAGAACATGTAAAGAATTTAAACTTGGCTTCACCTTTATACTCTCAAATCTTGGGCAATGAAGAGCTACAGCTTTCACTGCTGAGTCTGGATGTGTAGGACAGCAGAGACAGGGTGGAGGGATGCAGAGAAAAAGGAGTTCTCTATGAATGCAATGTTCTCAGTGGTCTCTGGTTTGGTGCCCATGGTTTGAGGAGAATGCAAAATAAATGCTAGTGCACAAAAGAAGAAATAAAGTGATGGGTCATTACAACTAGTAAATAGGGATGTGATGCAGAAAATTACTGATTTCATATCTACTGCCTTTGCAGAATCATTCCTCCTACTCTGGTAGCTACTAGCAACCTAGAAATAAATTACATCAAAACTTTGTGCGTTTGAAACATTGCCAAGTGTAACACTCGGGGGAGTTACACCATCTGCTGTCTCCTGCCTTCTAACTTCTTCAGGATCAAAGGGCTCACATTTACTGAGAACATGACAGTTCTGAGGCTTGTCTTTAGAACAGTTATAAGGAGCTCAGTGTTCCACATAAAATCTGAGAACTGTTTAAAGGCATAAATAACTGTGGTAAAAACAATGACATCCCTCTACCTCCTTTACTGTCCAATGAAGTATTTGGGCTGGAGTAAAATGAACCTTTGATAGCTATTGATGAAAAACAAAGGAAGAAATACATAATTAAGAATGGAAAGTCATGACAACCTAACATTTGAGGAAATAGAGCCCAATAAGCATCTACTTAACCTGTAGGACCACAGTCAGATGTCCATCTTGGTTCTCCATGCCACTTCTTATTTTATTGCTACTTCCGACACGTTCTTCCAAGTTCTATATTCAGAACTGACCTTAAAATAATGGTCTTTTAAAGGGCGGAATTCAAGGCTCAATGCTATCTCCAACTCTCAATTCTGTTCTTCAAATCTGTCTTTCAATGTACTAAGCAGCCACTATACATTTTCTACCCTAAATTTTGCCTACAGCCAAGCTTTAAAACTGTTGCACGTGCTGACTATAAAACCAATTCTCCACACCTCTACAGGGCAACATAAAAAAACTGGTTTGGATGCAGGGGAAGGAATTTAAAAAACACCCCACCAAAATACAGAGGGAAATGTCTAACTTTTGGAAAGATCAAAAGTTAGATTCTACAATGATTTCGATCTATTTGTTAACATCAGGCTACACTTAAATCAGAGACTCACAACGTTTTAAATACTTCTGGATTTGTGCTAGAWAATCTGATGAAACATCGACGAATATCCCAGCCCTTCGGTGCACAGCTACAGTAACATCTACAATTATTTTAGAAAGCACGTGGCATTTCTCCTACTTCTCTCACCCCCATTTAAAAATTATTGTATACTATGGAACATAAACTAAACTATGGAGAGAGAGGATCTCTTCTGCACTGAGAAATAAGCCTGATTCAGGGAGAGAAGGCCTGGGGCAGATAATGTTCTTAAYGGTCCTTTATCTCATCAGAGTCCTTATTCCATCCACTAACCAAAATGTAACAAACTTGTCTCTGCCTTAAACTTCACAATGTATTCCTCTCCTACCTATGGTCCTCAAAAATACCATCCTCACCACACTGAATTAAAGTGCATCCTTTCCAGTTTGGTAGTGCAGAAGTGCGGAAAAAGAAGAAATCAAAATTCCTTCTTGATACTAACAAAATCTTCCAAATGTTTTCATTTAAGTATGTACCATCTCACTTCTAATTCTGAACATCTTATTCAATTTCAAAAAGTGGGAAACAGCAGATTTTCTTCTTTTTGTGATTAAGGGGTATACTCTAGTAGATAATAGGGTAATCATCCTAGTGTGCGTACGGTTGGGGGTTTTTATAATCAATTTGAATTCATAATATATTTCTCAATTACCAACCCAGTCAGAATATAAGAACCTGCAGTGATGCCAGTTTCACAGATGAAGGAAATTAAATAAAGATGCTTTTGTGAAAAAAGAATTATACTGAATCAGGCAAGAAAATAAAATAGCTAGTGTAACTGGGAGAGAACACCTCGAATACTGGTTCCTTAGATTACTTACTTTCAGAGAAATATTGTTTCAATGTTATTATTTCGGACAACTATTTTACATCCACAGTAGTGCCAAATGTTCTAACTCCATCCAGCTAGTCCAATTCTCCATCCCATGGTAGCTCCCAGCCAGTGTGTGCCCTCCAACTCTGCCCTTTCCACTCCAATATTCTTTGATGTTTTCTACATCACCTAACTACTGTTGCGGCAAAGAGCAGTGGAAGCTATGGCTGGTTCCATGTTCTGACTAGGACAAGACTGAGGGGAGAAGCGCTACTGAAACATTCCTCTAGGCCTCTCTTCTCTTTATGTATTCACAGAAGTAATTTCATCAAATTTTTAAGAGCTAATTAGGATTGTTTCCCTGCCAAAGGAAAGAATWTATATGACTGGCAGCATAACTGCAACAGTCAAGTCTCAGTAAATTGGACAATACCTGTAAGCCTCATGTAACTGCAACTCACTCTTTCCTCTTCTGCCAATCACTGCCAGCAGTAACTGACAAATACTACAAAAATGTTTTGCCCTCTCTAATAAAGCCAACTTTATGCACTTTTTATGTCAGAGATACATCTTAATACCATATAAATAAAATGAAAATCCAAGACAACATGGAGTTCATTTACAGGATTTACACATCATCCTGAGTTGTTTCTCTGCATTCTGCTCCTCCATATTTCAACCAATTTTAGTCCACAGCATTTCAAACTTTGGCAGTGAAAAAACTTTACCAACTACATATTCGATGAATACAATATTCTTTACTTTCGGCACGGCTGAAAAATATCACAACTGCTTCAGTCAAATGCAAAAGTCAATGTATTCTGGCTATTCCTTTAGTTTAGAATAAAGTTTTAAGGTAAGTGTAAGAACCACTTTACACACTAATCAGGTGGTGGTGAGTACTCCATGACACCTTCCAATTCCTCCTGGCTAAGAAATATTCTCAGCAAGAACAGCTGTGGGATACACTGTTTTCTCATTGCTGCTAAAACCATATCAACTGCTCTTACATCACACTGCCCAGAATAACTACTGACACAGCTCCAAAGACAGTCAAGAGAGCTGGTGTTTCAACATTGTCCTCAGCATCAACTCACATTTTCCAAGTTGTTCTCTCCACTCTGCAGACACAGGTACCATATCCCAATCAATGAGAGGAATCCAGGTATGAAAAAAATAACCAACTTCTTAACGTATTTTGAAATAAGGTAGAGAAAAACTAAACTACAGTTGCTACTACCTGAAAGGAAACATTACCCGAAGTTCTGTATTTCATCAATGAGCTCTAACAGAAAGATACAGAGYTTTTAAGAACCAGATTTTTCAGCACAGCCCAGGTAAAATTCATGTTAGCTAAGAGTTTTCATCCTTTCTTTTGACCTACAGCACCACGAAGTGGCCTACTACTCTCTAAGCTTTTTAGAGATGAAGATTAGCTGGTTTTATTTTAAAAGTTTGGATATTTTGAAGTAAATTCCCCACATTTACTATATGAAGACATTAGTGTAACTGTGGTGGTTTGGTGGTTTTGATTTGTAAAACTCAGCTTCACTGTGAGTCCTGCTGAAGAGTATTTCTGCTCTCTACATTTAGCCTTAGCTAAATGATGGATGTTGTATGCAACATCACAATAAACTCTGTGACTAATTTAGTAGCACCATTACAGAAGATCATAATGAATTTAAACAAGGAAAACAGAATAGCTTTGGTTCCTGATTAAAGCAGTTCAACTACTAACTCCTTCATTTTGATTCATGAGCTAAATTTTGACAACAAAATTAAAACTAAAAACTAAAAATTATTCTGACTTGTCATGAAAGATTCATATGTATTCTTGAATGTTCTTATGATTTCCAGTGATATTTTACCTACAACAGGGGTTAGTAGTAGACAAACTTCAATTAAAACTCTGGGCTTGAAGAAAAAAATAAATTAAAAACCATAACAAAACCCAAAAAGCAACAACAAAAGCCAAATAAAAAACCCACACAGAAAAGTGCACTGCTCTCATACACTACAAAATGTAGATTCACTAGGAATGTTTCACTCTTAATACTGCTTTTTTAAATGCAAATGGGTTTTGTCATGACAATGGCATCTATACTTCCTAATCACTTTGCACAACTTAACATTTCTTACTTTCTCCTATACTGATTTAAAATACAACATAAAAGGCCATACATTATTTCATTACAGGCTCTGACAGCATCTGCCGCCTCAGACCATCACGTAAGATGATGAATTATTTTCCTATGTAAATGTGAGAACAGTGAGATATCAGCACTCTGCCAAAGATCTACAGTAACTGGATGCACATTTCCTTTAAACGCCATCTCACGGCTACTTGCTGTCCACATGAAGCCTTTCCTTGCTGTGTACATTCAAATTCTCCAAAAGGTATCAGATCCGTTCACATCAGCATGAGTTGTGAACTATGTTCTACATTGCATTTTACACAGATTTCTTCTTCTATGTAACACTGGAGTGGTTTTGAGCAAAAAAAATCAGAAGTCTGCTGTAGAATAAAATTTGTTTTGTATTGTTTCAGCAAGGCTGAAAAAAAGCAGGCTGATGATCTAGACATTTCTCTTCTTTATTCTGTCAGAGATTTCTACAAGCAGTTCTCATCAGCCCTTCCAATCAACCAGGCAGAACATTATTAAAATGCAGCAAAAGAATTTTACTATTATTATAGGTCATAGTAAAGTGTAACTTGAGTATGGTGCTTTCTTTTAACTTCACATAGAAGCTCGTTAGCCAAAAACCCCCTTATTTATAATAAAGTTTCTAGATCTTAGTGATAGCAGAAAAAGTAAAATAAATAAAAAATTTAAATTGTTAAAGTTGTAAAACAACTTCTGAATATCAGCCAAACAACACAGGTTTTAATGCAGGCACTATTTACAGAGAATTCTAAGGAGCACTGCTGTTGAGTAAACTGCAATTATCTTCAAATTCACATGGGCTTATTTTCCTATTAAATGAAACTACCAGAAGACACTAGCTAAGGCAATGTATTTTGATTCAGCTTTTTCATACAAGTCATCTCAAATTGTGAAGCAGAGCTTTCCAACACCCTCCCTCTTCCCACTCCTTTTTCAGCCTTAACATTAAGGGTTTTTTGAAACTAGATTATGAATGTTTCCTGAGTAACTCCCATGCAGAAAGACTGATGTTCGTTTAGTCTGCCTAGAATGACGACCTACCACTCAGTGTGGTTTWAAGTTCCTATTTAGAGTTTATAGCTGCTTCAACAAATAATTCCAAAAGCTTCTAATTGTGGGAGAGATACAAGCAGGGTTTACAGTTCTGCTTTGTATTCAAAATACAGATTAAAACAAAATAATAATTTAGTACATCCAGCAACACAAACATATTTTTAACAAAAATATTTAAACAATAACTGTTGGAAATTAAGGTTTGCAGAAAAGGTAGTTTGAACTTGAAAAACCTCACTGCTACTACTGACATAAACAGGCACTACAGTATTTCCTACATAACTTTCTTATGTCCAGGTTTTCTTTTCAGTCCAGCAAACTCCTGATCAAACCAAAGGAAATATCTTCTGTAGAATGCACTACACAAAAGTCACTTGCTAATCTACAGCTATCCTTCAAACAACTTAAGTTGGAGAACTGATTATTCCCTTTACAATTTCCCATCATCTCAGATGTTTGCACAAGGCTTTACATACCTGCAAAACTTGTTCTTCTGAGGATGACACAAATAGATCCACTCATTTTGGTTAACAGCATTAAGTTTTTGGCTGGCAATAGCCAGGAACATTCTGGCTAGAAATCTGACAAATAACAGCAGGTCCTACCTAGGTAAATCCAGTATCTTCTCTCAATATTTTTATATTGAACTCAAAACGCACTTCAAGGGTAATAAAGTTCCTGGTATCTTGTGGTATCTCATACATATATACTTTTCCCCCCCTTTCAATAAAAACTAACAGTAAGTTGCAGAATGAAAGCTAAAAAATCACACCCTTAACAAATAATAAAGGTGAAATAGATTAAAAAAACAACAGCTATAACATTTTTATTACCTTGTTTCCAAACCAGAATATCCTGAGTGACCAAGAATGCTTTAAAATGTGATGAACTGAAGCAACAGGTTATCTTTATTTCACAGGGATGAGTAAAGTACAATCTACAACCTGCTCAAACTGTTAGAAAAGCCAGGATTTATATGCAAATATCTGATAAGTCAATTTAAAAGGAGGAAGCCTTCAAGTGTTTCTGCTGCTTTGAATGACAACATTGAGCTGTGAAGTCTAACCTTTCRGGTACAAACTGAGTAACTCTATACTATGGTATCTGAGGCTGCAGTTGGTAAGTCACTTTATGAAAGAAGCATATTTATTGCTCAAGTACAGAGAGGTTGTAAGTTTGTTATGAAAATTGGTCAAATTAGCATTATTGTCACAGAATGGGTCACAAAGGAAAAAAATGCACTGACCATTGACTTTGCTTTGTTGTGTTTGACATAAGGGCTGCTGTTCTCCACTAGTTTTGCAAATTACTTCTACAAAACCCTACAAGTTTATCTTCTGTCACTGAAAAAAGTGCTTATGGAAAGTAAGAAACTACACSTGAAAGACAAGTCAGCAACTTGTAAAAACACTTAGCAAGCCTACTTCCACCGCAGGTAAGAGATGCAACCTATGTCTTATTTTAAACATCCCCTCACCTTACCTAAATAAACCTTCAGGAGAAATTACTATTTCAGTRATCACTTAATTCTCCCCAGCCACCTTTGGGTTGATAATCCAAACAACTGATTCTACTGAAATTTAGTTTTGGTTTTTACAAAACACAACCCCAGTGCTGGTATTCAGTAAAAGATTTGAACTGTGAAACTCGCATTTACACTACACAAACCCTCTCAAAAGGCCATCCTATAAGCAAGGGATTTCAACCAATCTACACAAATATCTAAGTGTAGTGGCCTCTTCCTGAATTACACTTCATTTTGTACACAGCAGGAGAGAGCTAGAACAAAGAATACGCCATTAGAGATCTTTACCCTAAATTTCTTTCCTAATAGTGAAGAGCTACATACATTTCTCTGAAAAACAGTGCAACTTACTTGGAACTGCGCCACTAGATAAAGAAAGTCATTTTGGCAAAGGCTCTCCCCCTTTATTATGAAAAGATCCACAGTCACATTCTCCTCAGCCCAAGAATATCTGCCTTGATTCAAAAGATTTCCTTCCGTAAAAGTCATATATTCCCTGAACTGGAAGCTCTGCCAAGTCAGCCTCAATTTTTGAAGCTGCAATCTTGAAAAAAATAAATACAATGTTTCAGCATGTCAAAAGATCACACAACACGGTCTGTTCGTACCACTATCAGGTACTATTTCTGTTACCAAGCATGTATCAGATCTTAAAACCGTCTTAGTGGGTTTGGATGAACCTTACTGACCACTTCTTCATACCCTCCAGTTATCAGTTCTGTAATCACCCCACTGTTAACTGCTCAGCTCCAAATCCAGAATAACTTAAGAGTTTCTGTGCTATGTCAAATTTATGGAGTTGTAGATCACATTCAATGTTGCAAAGTCCACCCTGTAACAAAAGGCAATGCAGGGCTCATCCTACAAATCTTCAACCAAACCTCAGTAAAATAATTTAGGTGCTCAGCTGCAAGGCTATGAAAAATAAATCCAAATTACCAGAAGTGGAGTTGAAAAATACAAAGTATAATGGAATATATTACCCTAAGTACTCTGTCACTGAGCAAAAAAACCTGACATACTAAGGATGAAAAAAGGGTTTAAAGGAAGAAAAAAAGCCAGCAAGGAAAGCACCACACCCTGTGATAACAGGAAGGCTGTGGTGAAGGGCAACAGAAGACAATAGTATCAACCCAATAGTTTGGTACTGCATAACAAAACTTAAGGATAAGAGGCCTGTTATACCACTGCCAGTCCTAAACTGTTTGCTTAATATTTCTGTCTATATTCGATATCATTAAGTGTGAACTGAGCAGGAAAAGTCTTTCAAAGCCAGAGCAAAAATCAAGGCTGACTAACTGCTTGCTGTTTATCTGTAAAATTCCAAGACAAAATTAAAACCTTTAGGAAGATAAGTCAAGCTATATGGAGCCATAAAAGCTCAATCATTAAATAAATGTGCATTGAACATACCATATTCTCTCAACATGCTAAGAAACCACAATTAAAACCAGATGTGAGAGTGTAAGGATAAGAATACTGCTTACAGAGCTGTAGAAAATCAGAAATGCAAGATAGCAGGATTAACTGTTTAATTAAAGTAAAAGCTGCTAAATGACAGCAGGCTTCCCAGAGTAGCGCTTCCCTTACAAAACTTTGAATCTAGTGACAATACATTCCCAAATTTAAAGTGGTAAACTGATAGATGCAAGAAACTGTATACCCACTATACGCTAGGTGTAGGAATATTACATCTTTCCAAAAGATCAAAATGAAGGTGAGGTGGTGTCTTGTGATCCCCTACTCACACTTGTTCATGAGTCACATAAGATGTCCAACTATCCAACCTTTTATTTGAAATTTAATAAGAGACTAAACACCACAATCCAGGAGACTGGAGGAGGGAGAGGTAAACACAAAAAAACATAAGAGAAAAACAAATCAAGTACTTCTCTTGTTCATGTCACTTTTAAGGCCACATTAATTCTAGAGTAACAAGACAGTCTTCTCAAAAGGACATGAGCCAAATTGATACCYGAATGTGGATATCAATTTATGTACCCAATTCCTTGTTCCTGTGTAATATAAAAATCTCATTTTATCCTTCAGTGACACCAAGAGATGAACCAGTATTTTTGTTCAAAAACTAGGGGACAGGCAGGGAGACAACATGGAAGGAAAAATGGAAAAAGTCAACCAAAGTAGGAGAAAACAGGCATGGTATTAGTCAAAGGCTTCAGAAAAAAAGTTCCACAAAAAGATTTCTGTAAAAATTTTCATTTTCTCTAGTAAATAGAATCCTATCTAGCTAGAAATCTTAGCTAGAGCCACAGTACACGGAACCTTAAATATTTATACTGCTTTAAAACTACCAAAATGAAGGCAACAGACTCCTTGCACAATCCTAAATTTGAGGGGGGTTCTAAAGGGGCCTAAGTGAAGTTATAAAGCACATCTTCTGTTAGTCAATAAAGTGAAAGTTTTTCTATTGTGCTTGTAAAGGGGAAGTCCGACATTCATCACTTCTCATTTCTGATCATGTACACCCAGCAGTGTAAGTTAAAAAGCAAAGGGCTGAAAAAGTCTTGTTTTCACAGATTTTTCCTTTTGGAAATGGCAGCTTCAATGCAAGCAACCCCCAAACTTCTGCACTGGGAATTTTGAATTATGTCACTGAAAGAATGTGAGAGTTTTAGGAACAACCATGTGAAAATTTTAGTCTTCAGGAAAAAGAGATGACACTGGATAAATACTTATCCATCTCAGGCATAAACTCAGTAATGCTTGTGAGAATATAGATGAAAGTAGCAGAGATTTGGTATGGGTAGTTACAGAATTCTTCCTCTTCAAGTTTTCAAAAACAACAGACAATACAAGATTTTGATTCTTAAATTTATTTTTAGCAGGATGTGTTTACTAATGGATGGTGACATCATTAGAAGATAGGTCCATGTCCACCACCTGCAACAGAAGCTAGACAGATGTTAAAGAAAACAATTTAAGAGTTAAAGATGACACTACTTACCCCAAACACACTTGGGAAAGTCACCTAACAAGCAGTACAGTTAGCTTTTGATGCAGACATAACATTATTTACTTGTTATCAAAATTCCCTGTCAAGATTTAGCACATACATTACCTTCATTTTGATGGGAATCATACACTTCTGTTTCAGAAATAACTATTAGAGAGACTCTTATTCTTAAAAAATTAAAAAAGATTGAAAGATTGGTTATGCAAAATTACTTACCTGTAAATTATCTTTAGAAGATAAAAGATCTGCCAATTTAGGTCTAAAGCTTCTATCTAGTGCTGAAAGCTACTGACAATTCTTTGGGAATTCCAATTCAAATTGTTAAACAAGGTTAACAGCAGGTAACATTTCTAGGTTCAACTAAGAATACATCCACTTGTTCCTTGCTACAGCTGTTTGGTATGGTAAGAAATCAGTAAGGTAGGATCTCAACATTATACTCACAGATTGGTGATAGTAATTCAGGAAGAAATAAAGACTTTCTCTTACAGCTGACAGATCATGTTATACTCAGGAAAGTATCAATAGCCAGAAGTCTAACACAAGAAACAAGCCTGTCTGGAACAAATTAACTTCACCAGAAATGAAACTTGAACAGCAAAACCTAGGGACGGACAGTTCAGGGAAACACATCCTCAAAGAATTACGTGAAAGGCCCTCTCCCAGTTCTATTTGAAATGAGAAGTCAAGAAGTAGTTCAATTTGAGCCATGGAATTTCCCAAATCTGTAAGAACAGCGAGTCCTTGCTTCAGCTCCATTTCTTAATCACCAAAATAAACCCTACATGTGCTAAGTCAGCAAGCCCTACAGACAATATCACTAAGACGTCTTAATCTTACATTTCAAAACTTCAGAATGTTTATCAGCCTCTACTTCCCAAATTAAAAAGCACTACTGATAGTGAGTATGAAGTCACTTTACTCATCACTAGTTTAGAAATGCCATTTTAAGGTTCTTGTTTTCTGAAATCTCTTGGCTCAAAAACCTTTATTAGTAACTGGGTTAACACCATCCTGGCTCATAGTTCTGTATTAGGAAATCATATTTATGCCACACTAATCAGCCTAAAAACATTCTTACAGTGTAATTCAACATCCTAGGACTTCACCAGTTTAAAACAAGGTGCTACAGACACTGAGACTGTCTCCTACTTTTTAAAGAAAGACCTCAAACTAGTCCAAAAATGAAACTCTGCTATATTAGAATTAAATTCTTTAGCAGTCTAAATAATTCAGCCAAGAAGCCATGTGAAGGACCATAACAGCCCAGTAATATGCAATTCCTTTCACTCAGAATTATGAATTCTCTGATCTAGCAATATTGGGAAATTACACTGGTTTGTATTTGTTGAAAACAACCAACAAGGGTGGAATCTGTTCATAGCTGTGCTACTATTCTTAATTTCTTTTCAACCGAGCTCTCTTGTTTTACAGAAGGGTAAATCTGTCTGAAGGACTAAGTCACTGCCTTTTGAGCAACTCGCTATCCTGGCAGTCTACCATACCTACACAGGATATAACTGCAGGTAATGAGCTACATAAACAAGTCAGTGCCTCTAGACAACCAGTCCTTCAATGAAATTGTAGGAACTTGTCCTTCAAACCCATTACACAGGCAGAGGGAAGGTAGGGCATGTGATGAAAAGCTTAAGGCTTCCTGTTCTTTAATCTTCCAGGTTCCATTATGTAGTTGGATCAGTTGCTACTGAAAACAGCACTACTGCGCATGCCATCTATCTTACATGAAGCTGGTTGATATTCTTCCCACAGGATAAACACAGTAAGGTGGATAGGAAGAACCTTCATCAATTGATTTTCTGTGAGGCATAGAGGAAAGTAAGTAAGTCAGGAAATAAGAGTAGGCTAGGAATGACACAACTGATCTGAATGATGACTTCAAATACATTACGAACAGCGTTTTCCAGAAAAAAAAGCACAACAAAATCTGAATCCAAGTTATGAAGTTAAAGGTAAAGAAACCACTAGGGAAAGAAAATGCTCTTGACAGGCACATATGACGAAACCTGAAGATTAATTAATGCTGGGACCATCTATGCATATGCTGCAGTTACAGGGCATCATGATTGTTCAGACATATCCCCTCGCAAAATGATGCAGCTTCAATTCTATTATTGTAGTACCCAAGGTTAGCACTGGGAAGCCACTGACATGAAATTATGGACATATTCTAAATATGTGGAATGTTACACAGGAGGCTTTACAGTAGTACATGGTAGGAAAGAAAAACAGGTGATTGGTAATAGCAAAGAAAAGAGTAACTTAAGGGATCATTTGCTAATAATGAGCTGCTCACCCTGAATCACTCTTTTATTATGATCTGTCTGGTTGTGCTGGTGCTAGTGCTGATAACCAGCTGTGTTAGAGACTGCAGAAGCTCTAAGTACATTTCCTTGTGTTTAATGGATGCTTGAAGCAGGTTAAAAACTTGTGCTGAAACCTGGAATTAAATTCTTATCCTTTAGCAAATACATAACTAAGACTTACAACAATGAATGAAAAGATCATGGAAAGAAAACGACACTATGAAGAATTAAATTTGTAACATCAGGAATAAGACTTTCTATCTGCACTGCTAAAACTAAGTTTGTAGATATAACCAAGACTGAAAAGCAGAAAGAGCTGGTTTAGTAGGTTTAGAACACTAGAATCAAACAATGTGTTACTAATGTGCTGGAAGCAAAGACATAACAGTGGCAAAAAAATATTTGTCTTTGGAGAGAAAAGTTGTTCAGGCTAAACAAAAAACATTTGCAAGAACAAGCTTTAGTGAAGAAGAGACTAAAACAAAATATTACGCACTTCCAGCTTATGTTCTTTCTCTGCAAGGAACTCTTTTTGACATCGGAGAAAGTCTGATAACATTCGAGTTAGCTGTTTTCTATCATCTATTTCAGCTGCCAACCTGCCATTGTAATCCGCCAGCAACATACATGCATCATCTACCATTTTGGAAAGTTGCTCTCCAGATTCCTTATCTAAAAAGCAAGCAGAGAAAAAGAGGTAAAGTGTGATTCCATTATGTACCATTACATTCTTAGAAGAGCATTTTGGTTACCAGGCCCCCAACCCTCACCTGTTATTCTGTCTAACAGGGACACATCCTGGACCTCTATAGGCAAGGAAGCTATTCTCTGGTGAACTGCTGCATCCCCAGAGGCAGCATTTTCTAGTTCTTGTAATGCTCTAATGAGATCTGTGGTCTGAAAAAAGCATGCAAGATTGAGAACTAGTTTAAATAAACAGATCCTATAACAAAACAGAAGTATTTTAAAACAAGCTTATTGATTTGATGGTAATTTTGAGCAGCATTTACAGTATCACCTTTAGAGTCAAACAAAACAAAACCAAACCTTTAATCTCAGCACATCATTGCAGTGTTTCTAGTTTGAAAGGTCACCTTTCTACAAGAGCTTTTTCATTTAAATTTTTCATATAGGAATACTTATAAACCTTTTCCTCTTGACAGTAGTGATTATTTTACAGTACCTTTGATTTTATTATACATTTTTAAAATTACTTTTCTTGTTGTTTTGCTTCACTATTGCAAAAGACTGTATCAGTGCACTTCTTCTGGAAGTAGGGCTGATGTTCACAGAAGCCCAGATATCTGCTACAGAGAAACATACTAAATTGTGATGACTTGAGGACAGTCATTCTTTGCTATAACAAAAATCCTTTTGAGATAGGGCAATACTGCAACAAAACCCCAGAGGAATTAGAAGAGCTGTAACAGTGCGAGGTAAACAAGAATTCCTCACAGCCATCGTGAGTGAAACTTTGGGAAACATTTTATCGATAAATCCATAACAATCTTACACTCGAATACATGTGTTACTACTACCCTGAAAACTGAATGAAAACTCAATACATTGTACAAACTGCTGAAATCCTAACATGAACAAAACTGGACATACAGTTCATACATCTGAGTTTAGTGTCAAATACATAAAGTTACAGCATACCCTGCTGAAAAACTATTATAAAGTTTGAGGTGTAGCCATCCTTTCCCAGAACCAGTTCCTCACTGAAAAACAGAGACCATTCAAAAAAACAGAAACCAAAAAATTCTATATGAAACCATATGTAAGTAGAGAATTTTATAAACATGCTGTTACCTGAGGAGGATCAGTGGGAGAACTTCGAGGTGAACAGTTATTTTCATCAACTTTGATCTGTTCATATGTGCGCTTCCTCACCTTTCTGTCTCCATCTAAATGAAAACAAACACAGCAGTCAGGGCAGCACTATTTCAAACAGGAGACAGAACCCTCATACACTCACAACATACTTACACAAAGCTTGCCTAAGTTGTTCTAATACATCATTTTCATAAACAGACCTTTCTTCCCAGATAGACAGCACTCGGCCAAGGTGTTTCTTACAACTCTCATCAGACTCACTGTTAAAAGGAAAAAAAGCAAATATCAGCACTAGGTAGAAGTATAGCATCGCTTTAGAATTATTTTTCACAGAAGGATCTTCACAGATCTTAGCAATACCCAAGCATCAGAAGTCGAATAACCTCAGAAAACAACAAATTCACATTTAAAAGAAGTTCAATGTGCCCTAGCAAGCAGATGAAAAAAAAAGGGCCTACATCCAACTCTTTTTTTTTTTTCGGCCCATAAATCTGCAAACACTACAAATAGGTTTTATGTTGCTTCAACAGCTGTGTATCATTGTGAAGATAATCCTGTATCAAGACTCTAGCTTCCTCATGCAACGACATTAGAGGCTGCTGGGGAAAAACAAACCATTCAACACCCAGTATTGAAAAATGCCAAACTCTTGTAGCACATGAACACAGACAGTAAGCAAGTCTCAGTTTCTTCCTTCTTGGAAGGCTGCCTTCCAAGGCAAAAAGAGACTGAATGCTGATGAATTTACTATCAAACTTCATCCAGCTGTAAGACTATCCAAGATCATAAGAACAATGAAGAAATGAAACTAACAAGATTTCAAGCACAGAAATAGCACATGAAGACTAGATAGGCCAGAAAACATCAACTGACCACTTCTCAAATGCAGTGTGAAGGATACTGCAAATACAAGTTTACTGTACCTTGAAACATGCTTAAAAGCCTCCACTATTACAGGAGCAAAGTCTTTTGTAAATTCTGGTCCTTTCCTTTTGCTGTTCTGTATGACATCATTGGCCAAGTACAGGAATGTCAGCTTCCTATTCGGTTTTGCTAATAAAAAGAAAAATTAAAAATAATAAAAAATTTTATTTCCTTCAACAAATACCTATATATCCAGGCTCATACTGAATACAAACATCCACTCCCCCACACCCTGAAATCAAGTGTGTTTTTCCCGTTTTCATTCCTGCTTACACAATTTCACATTTTCAGTATTTTCATGTGAAAGACTTTAGTCACTCATTGGGTTTTCTCTGCCTTCTGCTCTCTTTTTTAAAGTTCTTCCTTCATAGTATGACACAACTTGCATTTAGTGCTATCTCAAAAAACAAACAGAAAAAATCCCCAGACATTCCAAAGTGTTCTTCATCCCCAAACTCTTTTCAGGTGTTTTCCTAAGCCTTTCCTGTTTGGCAGCCTTCATGGATTTCTTCAAAGTACTTCAGCTTCCTTCTAAGCCTGCTTAAATTTCTTACATTCATGAAGTCTTCTGATGAGGCACTTCACAGATCCACTATCACTCATGTGAAGAACACCCTCCTTTTCAGTCTGAATTTCACTCAGTCTTACATAACCACTCCTCATTCTCAGATTTAAGTGAACTCAACAGTCAATCCCCTAGTCAGCGTCCCTGTATCACTGTGATACTCCCCTTCCCCACTTCTGAATTGTCAAAACACTCATATGCCAGCAGGTGTAATACCATGAAATGTTTTCAAAAACCACTTTCAAGCTCCTGTGGTGTATCTCTTCTCCCAGCATCTTAAACATCTTATCCCACCTCTCTTAATGTGCAATAGACTACAAGCTTCCAATTTACAAGTTGCTTTTCAAACTCTATTCCATGTTTTCTAAGTGCTCCTACCTGGGTATTTTCATTTATACTTCATCTAATTTTCATTACTCTACAAGTTTATTGGAGCTGAAACTCTTACTGTAACATTTCTACCCTTGGTTAACACCAGAATACCATTACCATCACATAATCTCAATATATACACTGATTTTAAAGAGAGGTTTCTCTTGAAAGACAAGTTTTTTCGGCTCTCTCAAGGAAAGCAGCACTATCGTAATGACAATCCAGGATTTCTCATAATCTATGCAAGCAAATATGATTTGATTTTTTTACTTTCTAGTCCATCTTGTCAAAAATGCAGAACTACCACCCTCACATATAAAGAGAAAATTCAATGTTAACATGCTTTCACTCTAGGGAAATGCTTTCGAGAATAAATTTTGCACTACAGAAAGACTCCTCTGAAGGATTTCTCCTTGAAGTACCGAATTCCTTCAAGTCTCTCGAACAGACATATCTAACAAGTTGGGAGTTCTGGATTGACTGGGGGAAAAAACCCTCTGTTAAACGTAATGCATTTTGCTTACAGTCAAGGTAAAGTAAAGAGTAGGAAACAAAAAACAACCAAACCCCCCCCCCCAAAAAACAAAAAAACCCYCAAAAAACAAAAACTTGAAGTGCTAGACACAAGGTGGATTCCATAGAGTCTGCTCCAAATAGTGAAGTCACCACATACAAGCACACAGGAAATCAATCTATTCAGTCAAATCTATAATGTGGGTTTTATGAAGTTGTGCTGCTCAATTTCCACATTAAAACCTGACTGATGATAAAACAACACATGTTCTATGTTTCATGTAAATCAGAGTTCTGACACCTCACAAGTTTTGAATTATTCAAAGAGAGAATGTCAGAAAACACATGTTGTCTCATAGGCATAATCAAAAAGTAACYAAAGTTTACCAAAGATGGCCCTTCCTCCTCTCTCAGTTCTTAAATAAGCCCAGAATTAGGATTCAAAATCTAATGAAGCAGGCTGCTGTTCATTCTATATCCTCTGGAACTTCATGCAGGATAGGCCCTTATCCATCCATTTCACCAGAAAAAAAAACCATCATTTTTTAATCCTTAATGATGTAGCCCACTTGTGAGACACCCTAACTTTTTTCTTTCCAATAAACAGCCAAATCAATTGGGCTGGCAAAGACATGAGATGGAAACCCAGTGACACGAAGTCGGGTAATGCTGACTCTCACAAAGCCTAGACACTATCTATTCACTGCAGTAAAAAACTGATGTATCATATTCAGTAAAAGCATCCTAAATCACAGAAAGTCACTTTCAGGCTTATTTCCCCAAGTACTACCTTTTCAGCTTCCTACTACAATTCAACATAAACAAAGCTGTGCAGAATGAACAAAAATCCTAGACCCACTATTAAGCTATCTGTGTCTTTGGTTAAAAATTTTAGTGTTCTACCCTTTTTATTTACAAGGAAAATTGTGAAGTAAAATTTAATTCCTCTTGCTGTAAGATCATGCTGCACAAAATTCCAAAGGTAAAAATTATGCATAGTCTTGAGAAGTGCTCCCTCTCCCTTCCCAAATCTTCAAGACTTACATACTGGTCTACTGGCACTCTGCCTTACACATGAGACTGAAGGTAACCTCCAGCAACCTGAACTGAAAACATTCTATTGCTAGGATGATTACAAATTGACTAGTGATGTCTGAAATACAAGTTAAATTCAGGATCAAATAGATCTGTTTTGGAGAAAGAACTATGTTAGAGCATCTCTCTTCAGTAGCAGTGAAACTAACTGTCCAGCCTGGGGCATTGATAAACCTCAGAACATCAAAACGATCAAACAGACTATTTTTGAAGGTCTTCAACACATGGCAAGGCTAATAGCAAAAGCATTCTTACTGTCAGAAGAAAATGAAGGGAGAAAACCTSTAAGAACCTAGACTGAAGAAGGATCTGAAAGGTACACACTGCCAGAATGTACAGTGTTACAAGTAGCCATCTCTGTACCAACAGTACCCTCTGCAAACACAAAACTGCCAAGAAATAATCCGTGTTGGATTGAGTCATCTTCTCAGAAGCTCTGTGCAGTGTTCACACAACTCCTCTGCTTGCTGCAGCTCAACTCACCATTTAGCCACCAAAGTAGCTCCCTGAAGCACTACATTCTGAAGTATTTTAATGTGTCAACAGTGCTGGTTGGTGTAAGAGCCATATTATGCATATTACTCTTAAAGCATCTTCAATGAGACTACATGAGATTGGCACCTTGCAAATGAAACTATGTTTGTACCAAAAATGTATCTGACATGTTTAAATGCCAGTGAATATTCTTCAGATAATAATGATATTTCACAAACAATTAGCATACTGAGATATCTGCAGTGGAGACAACAGTATCAAGTCTTCGTTTTCGGCAATCCATTCTTCTCAGCAATGCATTTTTGTTAGCCCTGCCTAGGTATGCCTGGTTCTCTAGCAGTTCAGAATTGATGCCCGATATTATTTGCTTTAATCCATAAGACTTAAGAGAACTCTTAACACTGACAAGCCACCACTTTAGAGCAAGTAACCAGCATTTTACCCTGAAAGGCAATAAATCAGTCATTTTCACCAAGGTTAGCCCTGGCAATCAAAGTCAGCACAATCACCTGTCCGCTCCAGGTTTACCTCCTGCATTTGAAATTGAGCTCCGATGAAGACAGCTAGAAACATGGCCATTAGTTTCATGCTGTTTTACACCTAGAACCAAGACATATTTGCTGTTGTAGATACACTAGAAGAAACTACAGAAAAGCACACAAGCATAAGAGATTTCACTTAYATCCCACTACAAAGCGTATAGACTAACTGAGCATCTGAAAATGTTACATTAGGCTGTGGCTTTCTGCAGGCCAGCTCTGCTCTGTCAACTGACCTTGAAGGAAAATATCACCTAACAAAATGGTTTGAAACAATAAGCATCAGTATGTTAAAATCTCACAAAAATTATCAGCCCTAAACATTTCATTAGCATACTTAAATTCTCTAGTATGGATTCAAATAAAGACTTTGCTAAATTGCTTTTGAATTACTTTAGTYTATACACACGCATGAGAGTTTATGAGCACCACCACTCCTCCCAAAATCTCTGGGACACTTTCTCACAGCATGCTTCACACCTTTGCAAGAGGAGTTCATGATATCTCTGTAAATACCTGACAAGTTTTCAAGCTTTTCATTACAAGACCAAACATTGTTAAGTCAAGTAGCACTGAAACTTGAGTGCAAGCTCACCGATCCTTCACACTGCAGAGAGCTAACCTGGGTTTTTATGCTGATTAAGCAGAGCACTTTCGGTAATATGACTCTAAAAAGCCACTAGAGAGGCTGCCACCAGAAAAGACAGTTTAAAGACAACATTATCCACAAAAGGCATGCTGTACAACAAGCCCTTAACCTTAAAACCTTCATTAACCTTCTACTAAGAAAAGGTTAAACTAAGCATTCCACCTGGTGAATTTTACCAAGGTTTGATAATTGCCATGTTTTCGCTTCAAAGAGGGAAATGGGATTGCCCAATGAATGTGTTCAAGGTTTGAGGGTCCAAGTATTTTGACTGGGTTTGGAGACTAGTAAYAAAGGGAACACCACACACAGCCACTGCTGGGAATAAGGCCACTAGCATCAAATTACCACAGGAATGCCAGAAAGCTGGTCACAGACCAAGGAAACCATTCCAACATAATTACACTGCAGAAGCTTCTCACTGCACTTAGTGCATCCTGAACTACCTGAACATATGAAACACACCAATTCTTTTCATTGCCTTACCTGGCTGGTAAAACGCCAAGATGGATATGAATCAACTGCAACAACAGCTTCAGGATAGTAAAAAGACCCTACACTTAAGTACTCAGAACCAGAATGGTAAAAGACATGCAGGTTTAACACAACACAACCCAAATATAATTGTTTTAAATAAAAGGATCTTTTATTGCCACTCTGCTGCTCCTAACTGAAGATCATTTTGTAAATCATGCACATAGCAAATAAGTTTCCCTAACTAGACTCAACAATGCTCATCCATCTGAAGTTTTGCCTGTTTGCTACTGTCCAAACCTTTTGGCGTGGATGAGAAGATGGATGTGGGCATAACCAGTGAAAGCCAAAAACCATAGCTTTGCTTCTTTTAAATAAAAGAAACCAAAATCATTTATTCTCTCACACTGGACAATGGCACTATACCACCACTAAGTAAAATAATCTTACAATCACCAGAAAAGAAAGATTCCTTCTCCTGGCAGAAAAACTACACTCCGTGGTACAGAAAATAATTGCTTTAAACCAGGAACTTGTTTCCTGTGATCCACTTCCCATCTGCAAGGCAATATACTGCAACCACTTTTGGCTGTAATTGTGCTCCAAAACAGCTAAGTATGAGAGTAGTTCAGATGTAGTACAACTTTCGAATCTGCTTTAAGTGTTGCTAGGCCTTCTCAATTTACTTACYAAAATCCTCTATCTATCTTGCAAATTTCAGCAGCTGCCGCAACAGCCAGTAGCCTTAGAAAAACATATTTAATCAATGCAACAGCTATACTGGATGAGGACCCAAGCACCAGCATACGTCCCAGAAGCTGCAGACAAACCATAAACAAGCAAAAAAGACCTAGCTTCTTATACCACTGAAAAACTTCAACACCAGGAAAAAACAAACACAGAAAAAACATAATAAACTGGAACAGCAGGTGAACTGACAGAGTGAAGCACTACAAACACATCTCCCTGCAGCAGCCCAGATGTACCTACATAACTGTGGCTCTCCTAAAGGCAATACACAATGGCTCTACTGACCTAGATAAGCTGTGCAGGGAAGAGAGTGATCAGTGAGACATGGGTGGGGTGACAGATGACAGCCTAAACAAGAGGTCAAGCGATTAAGGAGGATGGGGATGATCACCATCAGTTTGTTAGTCTTATCATTGAGATGCAGTGTGGGCCCTGAAGAAACAGATACTTGAATCTGAAATTAGGYTTAAAATAACACGACAGTGTCCCGTGAAGAACGACTTGGACATGATGATCCCTGTGGGTCCCTTCCAACTCAGAATATTCTAAATATTACTAAAATATCATTATGAAATAAATACTTAACAAGTGACAGAGCTGAACCTGGAAAATGTAACAGAAAATGAGATCACAGGAAAAGATTCTTATGGACAACTAACTAGAACTCAAAATAACAGGTCCCATATTACAAACCTTTAGCAATTTTCAGTTTTCTCCTTTGAAAAACAACACATTTTAACCAAGTACAGCAAACTGCACATTGAGCCTACTGAAGAGGCAGTTACTGTTCACCCTTGAAGGCAGATGCTTTGAACTACAGAACTTTTTCATTTCAAAAAATGAACTAACACGCAGCAAACCTCCACAGTTGCAGAGCCTCCTGAAACCAAGGAGCAAGAGATGTATGCAAGAGAACATACCCGACTTGCAAACAACAAAAACTAATTCTCAAGAGACTCCATCTCAGAAGAGCCTATTCAAAGGTGTTTCTTCCTAAGGGGTTTCCCAGCAGCCATTCAGTGACTGCAGGCTTACACAACAAATTTATATGTTATGCCAATGCTCAGTTTAAAAAGAAACCCTGTAGGTCAATCCCTTTACGGATACACAAAACTACACAGAGTTAAATGGGCCCACCAGTTGCCTCTTTGAAATGACTGAGGTAATCACAAGTTAATTAATTAGTACTACTTAAATACTGAATAAGCTTATGACTCCCAAGTAATTAACTATTTAACTTTGAAAATTACATTTCATACCTCTGAAATCTAGCTGAAGCAGGATCATTTCCCTCAGTACACGCTTTTCAAAAAACTTGTACATGAAGGCATACTGATGATCCATAGGGATGCCAGAATATGGGACCTGACCACTGCCAATTAATCCAAGTAAACAGAAAGGCATTAACATTTTATGCTGTCTAAATTATATCCAGATTTGAAAAGCTATCTTTTCACCTCTAGTGCAATGTGGCATAACAAAAAAGATTACTTTAAATATAAAAGAATCAGAACCAAACATTTAGGAAAGAAAAAGCTCTGATCTTAGGACTTTATGAATAGCTAGAGACATGTTCAGAAAGGCTCATGAAAGCTCATCTGATGCAAATGGTCTTTTACTAAAACTGAAAGCATCGAGAAAAAAACATAATGCCATTGTACTGTGTTCAACCTAACTAGTTATACAACGTTCCTGAAAAGCAGTAGGCTGGAAGGAAGGTCTGGAGAGGAGGATGCCAATAAAAAAGGGGATACAATGAAAGGAAATAAAATCTAGAAAGGCAAGGTTCAATTTGCAGTTCCAGGACACTATTGGTTAGCAATAATAGCTGACAATGTCAATAATTTTGATATCCACATTCCCCAAATAGAGGTAATTTTCCTCTCAGGTAGAAGAGAAATCCTGTTTCTATGATTTGAATGACAGGCAAGTCAGGAGCCTTAAACTTACTCTGGTTATGGCCTCATTGCCAATATCCTACTTTGTGGTGTTTTATGCACTCACTTCACCACAGGACAGTTGTTTTCCTCTCATCCTTCCCATGCTGTCTGCTTAGATGACTACTCCCACCTTTGGGAATTAGGCACCATCTGACAAATCTGTGCAGCAATTAGGCAGAAGTTACTATCAGGTAAATGCAAACTAGCATTTATGAAGTTCAGATATTATAAGAGATGGGAAATTAGAATACATACAGTGTATATTAACTATGGCAGCTCTAAATGAAGCTTCCTATCTTCCAAAATTAAACACTTCACAAAGGCCTAAAAGCCCAGAAAAGCCAGGACCTTGAAAGCACTAAGCTACTCCTAGAACAGGTAGAGTTTCACTGACCCTTGAAGGTTGGCATCTGAAGAGAGGTCACAGCAAAATCTTACTTTGAAGCAGCAAAAGCAGGACAACAACTTCAATAAATAAAACAAACCAAATTATGGCAGCTATTCTCACCCAAAGCTCAAAAGAAGGTTGTTATCCTTGCCTCTCAATGCCCAGGTTTCAAAGACTTCATTTCTCCAGCTAGCCAACCAGCACAAGAGGAAAATTTAAGTTAAGAACTGCCCATTATTATCTCAGATTACTATGAACTAATATTGTGTATGATAATTGAGAGGAGTAACCAAAACCCTGTGTCTATTTCAATTAGTTTAAGATACCTTCCTGGTATCATTCAAAACCCTAAACATTCATATTTCTTGACTAGAAGGCCCAGAAATGTGAAATGTTTCAGACACAGGTGGGAGATCCATTCATTTGCTCCTGGAACAAAACAAAAAAAAGCAAGCCTACAACTAACACAATAAAAGTGTGTTTACGTCCTAAGATGGAATATTGTCACCAAGTCAGTCGTTCTTCAGTCAATACAAAAAAGAATTCAACTCATGCCTCAAAGTTCAAAAGATAACAAATGCCAGAAAAAAAATATTTTAAACAAAACCCCAGTAGCCATATTACACAGAACTCAGCGGTTCCTTCCTCTTTCATAAGTCCTGTAATGGCTTAACACTGTTTTTCTGCCCAGTCTACAAGACTGAGAGTTCTATTTTTCCCATTAAAGATCCATATATTATCGAGGCTCCCCAGGAAGCTACTGTAAAACAGCATCATTTTGTAGATTGAAGCACAGTTCCAGTAAGTGAGTTTTCTTTTTCTTAAATGAACCAACTTAAGATCAAGTTATTATCCAGGCAGGTCGAATAAACCCTCATATGCCATTTCTCCCTTTCACTCCCTGAACCACAGTTTATAGCTGCAAGTTCTTTCCTGTTAAACGGAAAGCCACATTAGCATTTAAGTCGGCATGCTGATCACAGCTAAAGAAATTCACGTGTTTATTATGTTAATATAGGTATTAACCATCTGGCAAAACCAGGAAGTAAAAACCACTCTGGATACATTACATTGCTCT
The DNA here is from genome assembly GCA_014549065.1 of Cardinalis cardinalis. Lineage (NCBI taxonomy): Eukaryota > Metazoa > Chordata > Aves > Passeriformes > Cardinalidae > Cardinalis > Cardinalis cardinalis. The sequence continues at coordinate 11,697,635 of JACDOX010000007.1, forward strand.
TCCCTCAGTGTATTCCCATCCTCATCTGCCCTTCAAGAATAGTTTCTGGCAAGAAAACCTGAGCAGACATGGAATTTAAATAGTATTACGGCTAACCATCACTTCAGACGATTAAAAATAATACGCAAAAAGGCTCCGTCTTGAAAGAACTGTAATTAATACTAACAACAAAAAGCCCTAAAACCCTGGCTCGCCGGATTCCTTCCGGTTTCCCACTTTCCTTTCTCCTTAAAAAACAGGAGATAATACACAAGGGGCAGCGTCCTCAGARACATCTCTTTATGGGGAGACGGGAAAATGGGAAGGAAAAGAAAGGAGCGAGTGGAATGGAAAGAAGAAAAAAAAAGGGAGAAGAAGCACCTGGCAGCCCACGGCCACCGAGAAACAGAGAGCCGACGTTTAACGCTGACCCCAACAGTTCCGCTCTCCCCAGGCGCTCAGGCCTACCCTCGCTCTCTCCCCGCCCGCTTCCCCGGCCCCGCAGGCCGCGCAGCCCCGCCGGACCCTCCCTGTGCCCGCACTCCGCAGCGGGGGCCGCCGCCTCCGCCTCCCGCCCGGCCCCGCCGCCCCGGGGCGCCTCCGGCGGGCCCTGCCCGGCCCCCGGCTCACCTTTGCGCAGCTCCCGCTCCCACACGCTGACGATGAGCGCCGAGTGCTTGCGGTGGTGGATGAGCCACAGGCTCAGGGTCTGCACGCTCTGCTGCGAGTTGCTCAGCTCCGACAGCTTCCGCTCCAGCGCCGCCTCCGAGAACGCCGACATCGCTGCACCGCGTTGGGCCCCGCCGCTCCGTCCCTGCCCCGGCCGGGCCGCGCTCAGTCCCCGCCTCTCGGCCCCGGCGAGGGAGGAGCCGACGGGCAATTCCCAGCCCTTCCCGTCCCGGCGGCAGCGCCTGGCGCCAACAAAATGGCGGCGGCCGAGGCCCGTRGGGAGCCGCGCGGCCCCGCCCCCTCCCCGCCTGCCCTCACTTCCGGCCGAGCGCGGTCTCACGCTCGCGCTGGGGCGGGGCCGCGCGGGGATGGGATCCCTCGGGGCCGGGGTSTGTCCATCAGCGTTCTGCAATGGAAAATAACATAAAAACGCAAATGTAAATTTGGCCCCAGAAGGCAAACTAGTCCTAACGGTTTCTTTCACCCAGCAGGTTAAGAATAACAGAATCGTTATGGTTGGAAGGGAGCTATGGAGATCGTCCAGTCCAACCCCCTGCCAAGGCAGGGTCACCTGTAGGAAGTTCGACCGGAATGTCTTCAGAAAGGGAGACTCTGTGATCTCCCTGGGCAGCCTGTTCCAGTGCTCTGCCGCCCTCACCATAAAGCAGTTCTTCCTCACGTTGGGGTGTAGCTTCTTGTGTTTTAGTTTATGGTCATTGCTCCTTGTCCTGTCACTAGGTAACACCAAGAAGAGTTTGAGACCATCCTCTTGGTACCTGCTTTTGACATATTTGTCTTCTTTTGTCCAGACTAAACATCCCCAGCTACCTCAATCTCTCTTCATAAGAGAGATGCTCCAGACCCCAAATCATCTTTCTGGCTTCCAGTGGACCATCTCCAGCTCCTCATCTTCTGTGGGCTGAGGAGCCCAGAACTGGGCACAGCGCTCCAGATATGCCTCACTAGGGCCGAGTAGAGGGGCAGGATCCCTCTCTCCACCTGCTGGCAGTGCTCTTCCCAAGGCACCACGGGATCCCTCTGGTGGTGGCTTATGGTCAGCCTGTCACCCACCGAGACGCCCAGGTCCTTCCCAGCAGAGCTGCTCTCCACTGCTGGTACTTGGGGTTCTTCTTCCCCAGCCACTTACTTACATACCATGCACTTGGGTGTAGGGTATTTCACATCTGCAGATAGACACATACTATACAAAAGTGTCTGGCCACATTTCTAAAAGCTGTGTCTTTTATTTTTGATTTCTGGCATTAACAGTATCATGTCACAGAATTCTACTGTTCACTCACAAGATTATGTGCAAAAATGCTTCGTCTTTATTTTTGCTCCTTAAAGCTTCATTGCATTCTTGCTACTTCTTCTGCTTAGGAAATAGTGAATAAAAATTGCTGTCTGCTTGCCTTTATATTATTCTCTAGATTTTTATGATGTCATCTTCAGTAGTTTTTCAAGGATTCTCTGAACAGGAAAGGTACTCTGTGCTACTTAACATGAGTAGCATTCCTGATCTTGATGTGAGCATTTCTAGCCTTCCCTGCTGTCCATCTGAAAAACAGTGACATAATTTCTTGCTTTAAACATTGCCAAGTGACTGACAATTTCATAGAGCTATCCACTTTAACTCCTAAGGTCTATCCTGAATCCTATTTCTGTAGCTAATAATTATGATTGCAGTTGTCAGTATTTTTCATTTTTCTATAAAATTGCATGTGTATTAATTAGAAAAATATGTGCATACCTTACTCTTAGGACATCCTGACAATGGCTAACTATTCATCCTTAAAATGGAACATTCCTATGACCTTTTATACACCCAGTTTGTCCTCATCAAGGAGCAGAATGCTAGTTATGAACAAAAATATTTGTGGAGTATTTTAAAGAATCATGGAGTGGGTCAGGTTGAAGGGACCATAGTGGATCATCTAGTCCAGCCTCCCTGTTCAAGCAGGGTTATCCCTGAAACATGACACAGGATTGTGTCTGGACAGTTCTTGAGTATCTCTGGTGTGGCAGACTCCACACCCTCTCTGGGCACCCTGTTCCACTGCTCGGTCACCTGCACAGTAAAAAAGTTCTTCCTCATATCCAGGTGTAACTTTCTGGGCATCAGTTTCTGCCAGTTTGCTCTTACCCTGTTGCTCAGCACCACTGAGCAGATCCTGGATCTGCCTCTTTGGATACTTACAGACATTGATGAGGTCCCCTCTCAGCTGTCTCTACTTAAGGCTGAACAGGCCAAGTTCTCTCCTCCTTTCCTCATAAGAGATATTCCAGTCCCTTAATCACCTTTCTTGTCCTCTGCTGGACTTGCTCCAGGAGCTCCATGTCTCTCTGGTACTGAGGAGCCCAGAACCGGACACAGCACTCCAGATGTGGCCTCACCAGGGCTGAGGAGAGAGGCAGGATCACCTCCCTCCACCTRGTGGAAATGCTCTTCCTAATRCACCCSAGGACACCACTCACCTCTCAGCTTCTGGCTCGTGGACAGCTTCTTGTCCACCAGGACCCCCAGGTCCTTCACAGAGCTGTTTTCCAGCAGCTCAGCCCCCAGCCTGTGCTGGTGCCGGGGGTTATTCCTCCCCAAGTGCAGGACCCTGCRTTTGCCTCTGTTGAATTTCAGAATATTCCTCTCTGCCCATCTCTCCTGTCGAGGTCCTTCTGAAGAGCTGCACAGCACTCTGGGATATTGGCTACTCATTACAGCTTTTTTTTTTTTTTTAAATTTCATAAAGGTTTATCCCTATTTCATATCTGACATTCAGAGAAGGTGTCCCAAGTGAAATCTTCCCTTTAGACATAAAACTTTGGTGAGGGTGAGGTGGGAGTGTTAGGAGGTTTTAATGTGAATTCTATTTACAAAATCATCCATAGAATGAGTGATTTGGGGGGAACTAGAAATGATTTTGCAAAAATGCTTTTGACAGAGAAATTTAAATAAGTTGCACAGATCCCTACAGAGTTTCTTATTCACTGCCTTTTGATAGCCATGAATGAAAGAATCTGTAACATCCTGCTATTTTTGCTATGTACAGCAGAGGACACTCTGGCATTAAATGGAACTGACCAGTGAAGTAAAATTAAGACAGAGCTAGGAAGCAAACAAGGATGCATCCATTAGAAAACTGAAATATGAATGGTAATCTAGTAACCAACACCCAAATAGCGTTTCTTGGAGTCATATACATTCTGATGGTACCAGGAGAAACTTTTGAGCAACTATGGAAAAAGTACTATTTCTTTCACACCTAAGACTAGAAAGTATGCAGCAACAGTAAAATTTATACGGTAAATCAAATAAGAAAAAGGAAGAAAAGAAGGAAATTGGTAGAGAATTTTAATAATGTTTGTAAAAATGTTTATTACTTCTTCCTCTGCATCTTCCCAGATTATCAGAACATTTTACAAAAAAGAAATCCTCTGAGATTGGTATTTTTTTGAAATAAATATATTTGAATACTGGGAGATTTATATTCTGTGTTATATACTGTATAATGAACTACTGCAAAATAGAGATTTCACTTTTCCCATAAAATTTTGCAACACATTTTAAAATTGTAATAATAAGTATTTACATCAGTAAGCTAATTTAAAAGCTATGCTTTATCCAGTCAGTGAACAGGAATCTGCCACGAGACTTCCTCAAAGCAAAGTGACTCTCTGACAATGGAAGGTTTATTTGTTGCAGAGCTTGGAAAACCTCAGCTTTCATTCAGAAACAAGTCATACATTATTCACCTGCCTTTAAATTTCACCCAGACCCACAGGGGCGGAGCTGTCAACAGATGTCGAGTTTTCTCCCGCCCATTCCTGTGTTCAGACTGCAATAGCGTCTTCCTCCTGAATTCCTAAGAACGAAGTTCTGTACTGCTTCCCTTCTGTTGGGGTAGTCTGCTGTGTTCTCCCTCCCTGGGAGAAAGGAGCCACGTGCAAATGTAAGACAATAACTGTGAATACAAAAACATCAATTGATGGTTTTGTAGAACATGGTACTGGGACGCTCTAGGTAGTTCAAAGATGTAATTACAGCCACCAAGAGGTTGTACAGTGCTCTTACTTTACATGCAGGTTGCAGGGTTTTTGTTTCTTATCCTTAGTATTATTCTATGCTACGCTGGAGTTTTTAGGAACCCTTATTTCACACTACTACATAGAGCAGTAAAAAAAATCTGTGTATATACTGGTTTCCTAAACATTGCTCATCAGCTGTGTGGGATTTGAGTTAAAACCAGCTCTTGCACCAGAATAGATCAGATCTTTCTCTGTATGAGCCTGGCATTTTCTCATGTTAAACTTTGTTTTGTATCTCTCTCTCAAATAGTCTCACACAGGAGATGCTATGATATTAGAGGAAAAATGAGATTTCTCAAGTTGTATTTCCTGTCTAAGAATTTATATTAGTCAGCACACCAATCACTGCCTGGATCTCAAAAATACAACATTGGCAGAGCAGTTCTTTTTTAATCTTCCAAGTGTCTGGTCCATCAAATATAACCATTTCTGAAGTTTCATATATAAAAATATTTTTCCATCTTTCATAATATGTCTGTGCATCTCACAGCCCAGTGCTGTATAAATGTTCCTACTTCCTTACCCCAATAAGAATGTGAAAACTGGAGATATGCAGAAACAGGATCCTGAAGTATAGCTGTAAAGTTACTCTTGACTGAGTGATGATAATTCATCTGAGTAATTTTTTCAGAAACACTCAGCCCCATTTTTTAACCAGAATAACAAGAGGACATATCCCTGACAGAAATTAAAAATAAATATATCCATTTATTTAAAAAAAAAAAAACCAAAAACCAGAACCGCCCAAAAATGAGCATTAAGAGGTCCTGCAGGAGGAGAACAAAAGAAAGCTTAAATGGAAGGAGGAAGCCTTCTGAAGTAGCTTAAAGGAGCTTCCTGCTGGAGCCAAAAACCCCAGGGTGATTAATCGTGCTTTTACATGAGTTCCTGCCACTAAGCACTTCACCTTTTAATGTAATTCATTAAAGACAAGAATTATTTGCTATTTAGGAGATTAACAAAAACCACTCTCTGAGATATGTATATATGATTCAGCAAAGCATGCCCATATATTATGGGGAGAGATAGATTGAACAATCTGAAAAAATATGTCCAGCATTTCTATGATTTCTTTGGCCCTCTGTGGAAATATAAAATGTTTGTGGGAAGCCTTCCTTTTCCCTAAGTCAGGCATTCAGCCAGACAGTTATGTACGTCCGGCTTCTTCATCATTATGCAATTAAGTGAAGTCATACTATGTAAACATCCACTGTGATTAATATATGGATGCAATCAAGTCCCAGTTTTTTTTTTGTAGTAGAGAGTGCTGTAACCAAGCAGGAAAGCACTCCAGGGTATGTATTAACTCAGGTGTGCAGAAAGGCACAAAACATGAGACTGAGTAATTTTAAACATCTGAACAATATATTAATGGATCATTAATATGTGCCCTAGAGTGCATATAGCTCTTAGTCACAGCATAAAAGTAAAAAAGAAAAACACATTCTTGACAATAAATAATGTTATCTTTCAAGGAAAAGGAAAACACTGCAATGTATTGACATACTAAGTGAAGAACCAACTTGAAATTACAAAAAATGCAAATTTATATTTCCCTTTAAATCATAGGAGATGGGCTGATTAACCTTTGTGATCCAGTGGAGGACCCGATGTTCCAGAAACTGTTTAGCTGCAGGAAGCAGGCGCTGTATTTTTGTTACTATGTACTCAGCTCATGGTACTGGAGGTGGTTGCTACCAGCATGCTGAGCTCTGCTACCAGAAGCACAGCCAGAGGGCTGAGGAAAGCACTTATTCACCTTGACTCCACACTCATTCAACCACATCTGGAATAGTGCATTCAGTTTTGGCCTTCCCTAGTATTGGAAAAATATTTATAAGCTTGAGTAAGTTCAGCTGAAGGCCACCAAGATGGTCAGATGGTTGGAACACAGAAACCAGATGGGGAGACTGTGGAAATTTGGCTCGTTTTAACCTAGAGAAGTGAAGGGTTTGGTGCAACCTAATGGCAGCTTTCCAGTACCTACCAGGAGGTAAACTGAGAAATGGAGTGGTTCATGGACATGCATGATGAGAGGCTGACAAACAATGGTGAGAAAATGAAATGGAAGCTCCAACTAGATAGAAGGAAAAAGTTATTTCACCAGAAGGACAGTCAGACAGTGGAACAGGTTGCCTAAAAAAGTTTTTGCATCCTTGAGTGTTTTCAAGACTATACTGGATAAAATTCCTAGCACTGTGGTCTGATCACATGGTGGTACCTGCTTTGAGCAGGAGGACGGTGGAGTAATGCTCCAGGTTTTGTCTGTACACTACACTATTCACATTTGTGAACTTGTACAAGTTCAGGTTCAAATTTGATGGGCTCCCATCAGTTGGATCCACACAGTGCAATAGGCTGTGCAGGGTTAACTTGAGTGCCAGTGTCACTCTTCAGTACAGAGCGTGCTTGTTGTCCTCTGGAATGTGCTTACTCTCAAACTCCTACTGCTCAGTGAGCAGGCAGAATAGGATGGAAAGGTCTGCCATTAAAATTGTTACTACACAGCCATTAGCCATATCTTCTACATGTTAGCCATCAGTTATGTTGTCAAAAACATCAATTACTTAAGTAGACATAGTTTTCTCAAATGCACAGGGATCCACATATAAAAGCCATGTATTTTTTCATGCATACTTGCTCTTTTCTCTTCCTTAAACTGAAAAGACACCTGAGCATTGCCAGAGTGCTCGTGGCTGTTCTCAATGAAGGTTTATTTATTCACACTAAAACTGTATTTTTGAGCCCAGTTTTTGAGGAAAGAGCAATAAATGAAGTGAGTTTATGAAGAAAGAAAGATTGTGCAGGCAGTAGGAGCTTAGTTTGCTCTTGCAACACCTTCAGGAACGACTTAGGCACAGTGATTTTTCCAGTCATTGTTAATGASATGGTACTTGGTCTCTGTGCCATTGTCTTGCCATATCTGACTCAAAACCAAGTCAGASCTGGTGATGGATAAGCAGCTGTGTGCAGAAGTCAGCTGTAAATGCAATGGAAAGTCCATGTTTCTTCAGACATCTGGGGTTTATAAAGTGGTGACCAGACATGCTGTCACTGTCTGGTAGTGGTTCAAGACCACCAAATGCTTTTTTGCTAGGTGACTCCCCTAACATGTCACATCTGGCACTGCTGCCTAATTAGACCAAAAGCCTCTAATTCCTATGGAAATGAGATTGTAATTTCTCTTGGCAAATGGGGAGAAGGGGCAGGAAACTTTGGAAGGTGGATAAGGATGCTGTAGCTGAGAGCGCTGTAGCAATGCTGGGAAAATATGGCAGCCCACTGTCATTTTCTGGTGTTTCCCCTCTTCCAGCTGTCACATACCTACAACTGTGAGCTGTTTTACATACCTACAACTTTATGTCCCCAAAAAGCATAATTTTCAAATGAACATGTTTGCGAGGTGTTTGCTGTTGTCCCAGCCGGGACAGTCTTCTGTGCAGTCTTCCAGCACTCAGAATGGCCATTTGCTTTGCTTTTGTTTTAACTTGAACTGGGCACAGTTTGAGGGGAAGGAGGCTCATGGCCTTCCCAGTGCTCTGGTGTCCTCAGAGTACTGTAAGGAGGGCAGGTCTCACCAGACCTGACTCAATTTCATCTCTACTGCTTGTGAGCATAGGACTTACGTGTGCGCAAGCTGCTTCCACAAGTCCAAGGTTCCCACCTGAGGAGCCAGATGGTATCACCTGAGAGCTTTTCTGAGTGCACATCAATATTTACAGTGTATGGAAAATCAGGGCATCAAAGAAAAACCAATGATGTAGCCAGACAGCACAGACACAGACATGGCAAAATGTCTGAGATGTTATAGCATCACTTCCTTTCACTGAGAGGCCACACCTGCAAGCTCTATGTCCCTTATTGAAGCACCGACTTAATGCACATCTTTTTATTGTCAAAGTCTATTTGTCTGAGGTTTTGCTATGCAGAGCTTTGGAATTACCAAGACCTATAGTGTTGCAAGTGCAATCAAATGCACTTTTCCAAGTTACAGTGTTAATGTAGCTACTGGTATTTTTCTTGGAAACTAGGTGTCACTAGTGGTTTAGAAATAGCAGATACAGTTTCGTTCCTATGTGCTTATTTTTCCTGCAACTCATTTATAACCTCTCAGCCTCTCCCTGTGCACATCCAAAAGGGCATGGAGCTGCCTTCTCTGTAATTGAAGAGTGAAATTGCATCCTTCTGTAGCCTTCTTCTCATCAAGGCAAGGAAAGATAGGTCCATTGTCTCTGTATCTCATCTTAATCATCCTGGTGTACCTTTGTGAAACTCACGCAGTTTTTTCCTTTTCTCTTGCAGCTGTGGGACCCAGAGCCAGACAGATCCAGGCATGATCTCACATGTGCCAGGCAGAGGGCCTTTCCCTTGGGGTGCATTAATACTGCCAAGTATGGGATGCTCTTCCATCCTCACTGTTCGTGCCTCTTCCRCTGCTCTGCCTCTAGGACTCAAATAGTCCTGTCCTGCAGAGCTTCTCCTCAGCCAGTTCTCCACAGCACCACGAGCCTGCAGCCCCTGCATTGCAGAGTTCCAGGATTTCTGGCATCAAATGGCTGCCCTACCCACCATGGAGTGCTTTTCCCCACCTCGCCATCCAGCCATCAGGGTGCTGTTAACTGTGAGCTTGCTGGGGGTATGTGCTGTCTCCTTGCCCAGGTCATTCACAGGCATTAACCATTTTGATCTTTGCTTTGACCTCAGGTACCTCCAGCGGGACACAGCAACTGAACATCAGTTGAATTTTGAACCGTTGATCACAAAATTCCATTTTTCACCCCCCAGTAGCCAGCTTCTCTAGTCCTAGATCTCACTGGCTCCCTAGAAAGATACTGTGGGATGCTGCCTGATAGGTCTTCATGTTCCTGGATGCATTTTCCAGGAGTATTTGCTCCTTAAACTTACTGGAGCCTGAGGTTAGGCTGACTAGCAAGTAGTCCATGGTTTCCCCATTCTTACCATTCTTGAAGGGACGCTAATCCCTATCCTCTCATGGTAATTCCAGCCAAGATTGTCATCAAATATCACATGTTAAACCACTACTATTTATGAGTAAGGAATCCAGCAGAGGCACCTCCACTGCTTGATACAAGCTGTATTAAAGAATTACATCTAAATTCCATAAATTTCCTGAATTCTTGCCCCCTACTGTGTTGACCTTACTGTGGATACCCATAAATAACAGTATTCTACAGTGCTGAAAATAAAAAGTGTGATATAATACATTCTTATTTTCAAGATGGGTTATCAAATGCTTGAAAATCAGAGTGGAAGAAATCCAAGAACTGCACAGTCCTTTTAAGTAAGGAACTTTTTATGTAACCATTATGTACTAGAATTCCTTCACTAAGTTTCATTGTATAGGCAGAAATTCATTTTTTAACACTCCTCAAAGAAAGTGTACAGATTCAATAAAATGTTCATATCAATGCTATGGCATGTAGAATTCTTCAGTATGATCACGGGATGGATGCACATGCAGGATTCAGACTGTAAAGATACATACAAGCTGGTTTTCTTTGCAGAAAGGAACTCCACTGCTTTGAAATGCCTGAAGTAAACTTCTGTACCTCACAACAACTTCTGCTATTACCCAGCCACAGTAATACACTGTGGCTCAGGCAGAAAATGGCAGAAGGATGTCCCCCAAGGGAAACTTTATATCAGTGATGTCAATTTAGCAATTTAGCAGTTCCTGACATTTTCAGTTTGCATATAATGATGGTACATCATTATTCTGATGCTGATCAGCATTCAGAACTAATCACCATCCTGTGTCTGTTCAGACCTGAGGAAAAAAGAAAAAGCATATATAAATAGTGTAGAAGCAATTCCTTATTGTACAGTTCTTGGATACTGCTTGGTATGTTCAATCAGACCTATTTAGTTGTGATCAAAGTCACTGTTGTTTCATGCATAAATGAATGAAACAACCCAGCTGTGACCTAGGAATCACTCAAAGCATTTTAAGTAAGAAGGATGACCAGTTGTATGTTTGAACACAGTCCTCATGGCACAGATAGATGAGATTTCCAGCAAAATATGTATTCTTATAACATGAAACAATACTTTAAAGTGATATTGTTCTCAAAACACAAAAAATTAATGACATAAATCAAATAATTTCTTCATGTTGATACARATATTGTTTTGCTTGTAGACAACAGACTGTGTTTTCAGCATATCTTCCCACCCTGTATATGCCATAAAGCTCAAGAAAGTTGTCTGGGCATCATGAATATGAAAAGGAGTCAGAAGAACTTGGCAGGACAGGGAGGTATTGGTTGCCAGAACCGCCTTAAGTGCTGCTTTTATAAGGAAGGATCTGGAGTTCTGTCAGTTCCATTGGTCTCATAAGGTACCAGGACTATGCCAACAGACTTCACATGATATCATCAAGAAATTTTGCTCACCCCAAGAGGTCAGTGATTACTTCCAATTAGTATATGATTTGTACTGAAAATTGCCTGAAATCCCACCCTCCCAATGACTACAAACTTGTGTTTTGTTCGTTTTTAATCTGAAGTTTGCTGTGTGCACAGCTAACCACACAGCACAGGCAACTGTCCTGAGTTAACTCCTGCTATACCTGTATGGCACGAACCTCATTTCACCACAGGCATTCCTCCCAGGATTCACTGCATGGCTGCCAAATTGCCAATGCTTTGATGTGTCTGTCTTTGCTTCAGCTACCATGGCATTTATTCCTTGCCATTCTCCACCTCACTTTAAGTCTCAAGACTTAAAAGGGCCAGATAAAAATTCATAGGGTTCATTTCCCATTCAGCATGAAAAATAGCAGAAAATCACTCCTGCCCTCTCTATCCTCAAACTTTGACCTTATAGAGCAGAAAGACCAATTTGCTGCTTTGACTGGGAATCACTCAAGTACTAAAACATGACTTGAAGGTCTGTTTTCACCCTAACACACAGGAATTAGATTACAGTCGAAAAAGGATGGAAATTTTGCAGATCTGTGTGATGTWCAGATGCATAGCCAAATTATTTCAGTCTTAGTCTGCTTTGAGGATCGGTAAAAAAATGAAAAGGGCACTTTGCCACTAATATCTTGTGTCAGAATGCAGAACACTCACACTGTAAGTGAAATTTTAATCCATTCCCAGCATGGCAAGGCCAGACTGTGGTCTCTAGTCCTTTTTCCTCCTTTTTAAACTTTTAAACTCATAATCTAAGTTTCTTGTCTAAAGCAAAGTTTATTCTCATCTTTCTTACACTGATACCAATATACCATCAGTGACCTCAGCAGAGCATCATCRGTGTAAAGCAGTCCTACAGCCATGYTTGGGATTYACCTCCAGTTTTTATGGCTCAGRCCTCTCCCACTGGTATCRGTGTGCAGCCACAGGTGAGCTTAAATGCATATCCTTGCCCATTGGATCGAAGGTAAAATGGAATTCAACCAATGTTGCTGGAGCTTTCCCTACACTCAAGGTTATTATTCTGCTCTGGTTGTGGATGGACACGTGGTGATGTGAACACTGCAGCACAATGAACTGCACATGCAGGTACTCTGGGTCCTGCTTTGGCTTTTGCTGATGGCAGTACTTGCCAAGGGAGTAGGACCCATCTTTTCAAATAGGCCCTTATTGATTTGAGTGGCTGTATTTTCTATTTTGCTATTACATTGTGCATAATWTAAGAAAGACTTTCCAGAGGTTCAAATTACAWACAACTARCATCCACTGATTTTTTACATTTACMTTTGTTTTGTTGGTAAGCAAATAATCAGTTTAAAATATATTTGCTGATAGCCTTAGTATTACAGTATATATATTGTCACTGTAAAATTGSTAGCAATGTATTTCTTCCAGTCTGCTGTACAAAGATCCACTTAGTTTCATATTTTCTGTTCGGACTGTAAAATTTATCTAGAGTACAAGATAAAGTACAAGAAACCAGAAGAAACAACAGTCAACATGCCACTAACTGTATCAGTGCCACAGAACARATTTTAAATGTCAACTTTGGAATTAAAACTGACATAAAGGTAGCTGCCAGTGAAAGAATTTCTGGGGAAAAAGTAGAGTGTGAAACAAACCAAAAAAGTTGCACAGAACTGGTATCGTCTTAAAAATGAAAAGAACAAGAGCAAAATACAAGCCAGGCAAAACAAGATTATTATTTTGCAATTGTTTTCCCAGCCAATAAGAATAAAATCTGCTTTCCTGTTAGGCTTTCGACAGTCTCCAGAATATATCTTCCTATTTCTACTCTTATTTTTTTTAACAAATGTTTTGTGGGGGGTGTGTGTGTGTGTGTGTATGGTAAATGAGATGTTCTGATGATGCATCTCAGCTAAATGCTTTGTGTGCTACCAAGTGTTACCCAGATAAAGCCTCTGACTGCAGCTCCCATATATCATTTGTTAAGTTAGATGTAGCCACTGGATTTTATTTTCATTAAGGAGTGTTGGATGGAAAGTTGATGGCTATAGCAGGACTGATTGGTATTTAACTTTGTTCTGCAAATACTGGTTTGTAGGTTTTGCTTACAAATTGTCTCCAACAGGTAGACTAGTGAAAGATAAAAGCCTAATTTGAAGGCTGTGTGATAAGGTTATCAGCTTATTCTTCCAAAAGGAACCACCCAGATACCATAAAACTGCAGTGAGATAGCCATGTTAGCAGAGATCATGACCAGTAAATAGTGAAGTTCCTTTTTTGCCACGAACACCACCTGTCAGCAGACTTGGCAAGTGACTGCTGAAAAGAACAGCAAAAATGTGTTGGTTTTTTTTTTAAATGTTTATGGTTTGGGCTAAGTGCAAATATAAARCTAAACCTTTTTTATTCTTTCCACCAACCATCGGGCAACAAACCAGACCTACCTTCTGCCTAGCAGTGCAGTGGGGTTGTTGTGGTTCAGAATCAGAGGATCAGGTCTACTGGGTGGGCACTGGGAGAGCACCTCAGGTCCTGCCCTGCCACTGCCAAACTTACACACKTGCCTCAGGAGATAGCTTTGCTCTTGCCAAAGGCAGATTCTCCCTGGCAGGGAGATGGCCTCCTTAGACAGAACTGTGTGAAGTTTACTTTTCTTTCCCTTCTCTACCCAAGTGATTCACGTGGTACAGTTGGCTACAGCAAGGTATTTGCTCTTTGTTACAGAGAGAGCCTTCTCCTCCACCACTTCTCCAACCATTTTGTTCAAGGCTATTTCTTTCTTTCCCTAACACAAGCTTCACTGCTTAGTTCACTCTGGTCTGGATAAAAGGTTTACCAGGAATTTTAATACGAAATGACTTTCAGAAGAAGAGCCATGTGCTGCGTGCCAGGAGAACAATTAAGGAATCACTGTTAGACTGCAGCYGAGTTCGATGCCGTGGACACAGAGCGTGTTTGCTTTTGCGTGTCGGCAGAACATAATTTATCATGGTTTCTGGCTCCCACAGCCTTGTTCTTGTCCTGCTCCTCCTCTGCCTCTTCTGAGCAATCTGTTTACTAATGAGGGCTTCACTGTGAGAGGTTTGAAGGCTGAGATCAGGACCCTGACAAGCCACAGGCTTTTATCATCCTCTCTGGGCATTCTTTTTTGACAGTGTCTGTCTCTCCTCTCTTCTGTCAACAACTGATTGAGTTATGATTTGGGCACCTCTCCTCCAGCTGAACTTAGGAATGATCCTCTAGGGTTTTCCCCTGACATCAGTTCTAAAAAAAGAGCCAATTCATGCCTGTTTCCTTGGATGTGGTAGCTCTTACCCAGTTGGAATTTTTAAGGAAAAAAAAAAAACAACAAAAAAACCCCCAAAACAAACAAACAAACCCCACAAAAACCAAAAAAACAAATTGCCAAAGAGACACCCTTAAAAAATTTAAACCAAAAAAGAACTAGGAAAGCAGGGAATAAAATCAGGGYGCAGAAGTATTTTTCTCTTTCTATTCAGTAGCAAAAATGAAAAAAAAAAGAAGAAAGGAAAAAAGCTGTCCCCAAAAGTCAATTTTAAGAAATATTTTCTATGAGATATTAAAAAAATAGTTATCTATATAAATGTATGRTACAAAAATATCAGTATCTGGTGTGAAACAATTTAAGGAACAACTATAATCTAGTCAAAAATATAAAATAGATTTTCTTTAACTATATTAGTTTATTAGTTAAAAGACTATGTGCAAATATAATTTTATTAACAAAATATTTCTTGTCTGAAATTATATCAATGTGTTCAATGGATTTTCCCCTTTAATTTTTCTAATTACTTTCTAAATCCAATTTTACTTTGATGCTCACAATTATCCTCTAACAATGAATAGCAGAGTTTAATTCTAATCTGTTRAAACTTACTTCCTTTTTGAGTTGCTGATAACTTTAGTTAAACCCTCCTATTTTCTGTATTACAATGAATGATACGTAAAGACTTCCTACTCATTCTCTCTCTTTCTCCTGCCACTTACTGAATTCTATTATCACCACTCTGTGATCCCTTTTCAAGGCTGGCAAATCCTGGCCTTAATGCATCTGGTACAGCAATTTTTGTCATAAAAACTAAAATGTTACTGAACCTCTGTAACATAAATAACTCACATTGCACAAACCACTTGGAAGACTAATTCTGATTCATTTACACTTGAGAACCTAAGTAATTTTAAGTAAGTCACTCCCTTAACAACTGCAGTTATTTAACCCTTCAGAATATGACCTCTTCTGTTAAAAAAATTACTGATGCCAACATTACAAAAGCCTGTAGTTTATTTCTGAATAAGAGCATCATTTTAGATGCTCACACTTGCTCCTCTATTGCTGCTCGTGGTACTCAGGATTGGTATAATGTACACTACACGCTATATCTGTCAGCTTGAAACCTGAAGAATAGATTGTACACAACTGCTATTTCAGACTTGTCAATGTGAGAGATATATCCTGTCCTTGACCCTAAGACTTTACACACCTGAATAGATCAAAGTGTGGCACAAAGATCTTTTGCAGGAGTACCTTCTTCGGAAACAAATTCTGCATTAGCTCTCAGCCAAAAATCTATATTTGGGTAATGATGTTGAGTAATCATTCTGGTAAATATCCTTAGCTGCTTGTTTGTCTAGAAAATCAGCAAGGAGAAATGTCAAGWGGAAAAAAACCACAAAATTTTAACATACTTCAAAAATTGTAGCTGTTTTAAATTACTGTGTTTTGACTGTGAGGGTTAATCCTGTTTCTCTCTCAATCACAAAATATTCCTCATTGCRGTGGTGTAGCCAAAGTACTCTATAATTTGCTCATGTGCAATCTTCATTCATTTCAGTGAGACTACATGGAAGTGAAAAAGAACCACCTTTCATGGAGGAAAATTTCYATTATATGCTCTAATTTCAGGGAATACATCCCATCTTTGTCAAAGGCAGATGTGTGTAGGGTAGTTACAGAACGTATTTTGCTGAACCACATTACTTATATGTGAATTTGGTTTTACATGCATAGAAGAGTGAGTGCCAGATCCCACTAAGTTTGCTTATGTGAYCATCTTATTTATTTCATGCCTTACTGTACAAGGAAAACTGGATTTAGCCCACTGTGTTTTTAGTATACAAAGGAATTCTTATTTCTTCCCTTTCCACAACCAAAAAGGAATTAATTTCCATGAGTGTGAAAGAGCAGAGTGTTTTCAGACCTATGTCTTGCAGCCAATGTTTCTTTGATGGTAAGAAGAAAAGAAAATTCTGTACTATCTGATTCTCCCAACACATTTAGCAGTGCTTTCAGGTAGGGTCTCCCCAGGTGATAACTGTGCTTCCCTGTGTTATGGCCCACCCCCTRTGGTGGAGTAACTACAATTCTTGTTAATCCCTTGGGACAGAATAGAGTGAAGCTACACAGAATCACTAGTGTTTATATATTYCTACTTCTATTTCTATTTTATGGTTTATATTTAATATTTATATTTATATTCATATTTATATCTATATATGTATATACACATATGGCAGATTTATTTTAGAATTTGGTTGCAATGGAAAGGAGGTATGTAGCACTTTTGGATATTATCTGTAGAAATATAACTGTTTAAGGTATAAGAATATCACTTAAGAAAATATATAAGGAAAAGCCAGAAAGAGAAAGAAAGGATAAGAGTAGATAAAGGAAAGGAAAGATMTCACCATGCCTGGATCCAATGGCAAGGCTTGATTGCTGCAATTTCCATGTCTGATGGTTGAATTGATGGTCGCAGACTTGATCCATTGGAGAGCCAGGGAGAGTCTTTGGAACACAAAATTCAGTGGGTTAATAAAAGCTCGGGTCAGGTGGGAACACCCAGGGACCCCATCTGGAGGGGGAGTTTAACASTCTCTTTCTTATGCAACACTGTGGATCATGSACAGTGCTCTGGTGGGAGGGCCCAGATATGAGTCTGGCGGAGCTTTGAGGGTCTGTGATGGTTTATGACACATTTTAATGGCATGACAGCTGCCTCTCATGCCAGTGTAGCTGAGCCAGTCATGCCCCATCAGAAGGGATGAACACCTTCAGACCTACGAGTGAATGTTCCTATATCTCCCCCAGAAGGAAGTTTTATGCTTGAGCCTTATCAGGACTCAGGACAGAGGACATTGGCATGCTAAAAAGCATTGTACTGCTCTGAAGGATCTGCCTTTCCCTTTCTCTGGCTCAAAAACCAACTTGTTGGTAAACAAAAGTCAGTTTGTTGTGGTCAGCCTCTGGTGGAGGGTTCACATCCACTCTACACCTGGGCTGTTCTTATGGAGATCGCAGATTTTTCTACCACCTACCCARAAACTCTCCTTCTCCCCTTCAGTTTGAGGGTGCAAACCTGCCTCAGGAATGCACCCTCTGCTTTTGCAAATGGCTGATTTTTTTTGAGTCATTAACCTTTAATATGTGAGTTTCTCACACCTRTTTTTTCCAGTGCAAACCAGAACTGTCCGGTGGGTTAGAGCCGGGATGGGGCAGTGACACAGCTCCACTCTGTCACAGTCAGGGTTCTATCACAACAGCTGCATTCTGTACAGTGGTACTGTGGGTTGCATTACGCTGAGCTAGGTAAGTGGGATGAATCATTGTGTTCCCAAAAACTGCTCTGGCACAAGATGTCTTGTCACGAAATGTTGTTAAATGGACACTCAGTTTGAAGCTGTCTGCCAGGTTCGCTGGCTCTGACTGATTTCAGAACATCACATCGATCAGCATTTACAAAGCAATTTGCAGAAGGCCTTACTCAAAATAAACTGGAATTTGTCAAAGTCACAATACATGTAATGTTTTTTATATAATATACCATTTAAAAATAAATATGCTCTCAGCTTATCTGCCTTCCAAAGGCTCCAAAGTATTATAAGTGTTTTTTGGATGGTTGGCCTATAAAGCAGGATAGGGTATTTTACATAACTGTTCTCTTTAAAGGAATCRCATTATTTTCATGCCTTGGCATCAGTTTGCACATAGTGACAGAGCCAGGTATTTCCAGTGTAAAGGTCCAACCGATGATCTGACAGAATATTATCATGTCTTATTGGAGTCACACATGGCTTGCTGTTATGGCTCTGTATCAATAGCAATCCAAATCCTGCAAGTGATAGAAATAGGTTTATTATTTTCAAGACAGAAAGAAGATTTCAGACAAAGTTATTTGCATGAGAAGCCAGACTCAGCTTGTTTTGATTTCTAGACTGTTTTGTTCACATTTTTCCATGGATATTTATTTTGTGTTAYACACTATAATATGTTTTTCTGTGAATTTTTAACAGAAATAATGATAAATAACTGCTAATGTATTTTAATGTATAATTTATTTATATGGGTTTTGATTTTGTCCAATTAGTTCCATCCTTATGGAACACTACTACCTGGTGACCCTTCTGAAATGGCAGAACTCCAAAATTGTTTTGGCAATGAAAATGCATGATTAGAGTCATTCCTGCCATCACACATACTTGTAGCTTTCTGAAATTTAGCCTGATTTAATCCTTGTGTTCATTCATCTAGAAAAGCTGGGTGTAACAACAGTAGCCTACACACATTCTTTGGATTTCAATGACAAAGTTAATAGGACTTTTCATGCTTCATCCATTTCTCTGACTGTGGACAAATTAACAGTCATGCATAGTTATATTTCTGCATAACTTTAATATAATAATGCTCTCTGATTCCAAGTGCATCTTGGAGTGAAATCCTTTCTCCTCTCGAGCACATTTTAAAACTTCCACTGATTCCTGTAAGTTTCATAGACTTCACCTGTGTTTGTTTTATTAGGATTGAACTGTGCAATTCAGATCTGGTTCTGGATTTCAAACACTGCAAAATTTGAGAAAATCTAAATCCCAGATTTAATGATTGCCTATCTTGCATGAACCTGAACTTAAAAAAAAAAAAAGACATTTTGGGACTGAATACAAACAATATTAATTTTGCATTCMTGTTTGTTTGGGCAGGGTTTTTTATTTTATAGGGACTATCCAGATGACTGCTGTACCTCTGTGATTTAAAGTAAGAGTGTTTTAACACATTGCCCACATGCTAAAATCCTGATACAAAAGACACTGCACCAGTTCCCTGAYTGTTGCCCTGCCATCCTATTAACTTCTCTACACATGAGGTATAAATCATAGTATTACTCATACAAGTTCTCTAACCCTTGAACACTTCTACAGTAGTTGCCATGAGTTTTGCCCAGAATTGAACATTTAGGCCTGACCTGGTTCAAATAATGGAAAAGTAATTTTATAAAGTGTACTGTCATTCTGAAGTTTCTTTGTTTCTAAAGGCTTAAAAGTTGAGATTTTTTTTCCACCCACATGTTTGTGACCTTTCAGAAGAGACTATTCAAATTGTTATTTTTTTCTGTTCCTATTTTTTTCCTTTGAGTATAAAAAAGAACAAGGTTCAAAGTTTCCTTTGGGTTGCTTTTTTTTTCCCCCTGACTGCTTTTCATCTTTGCTATTCTACAACTATTCAAAATTGCTCCAATTCTGAAGCAGTTATCAGATCATATCTCAGATATTTTTCAAAGATATGGAACTGCTGAAAAATTTCTGGCACAAAAGATTATCTAAAAATAAAGAAATAGAGGGAAGATGGTAGATAACAATTTTTTATGTGAAGAAAAAGAAGGGAAAAACAAGGGGAAAATGAGAGAAATTAAAACCAAGTTAAGTTCTCTGACGATTAGGAGAAAATGAAAAAAAAAAGAAACAAATTTTTTATTAAAAAAATATTTTTTAATGAAAAGTTTGACAGCCTTTTTCTTGGTTCTGCTGGTGATGACTCAGTCTCACTAAAGAGAGCTACCAGAACCCAAACCAAAGTTGTACATCAGCTAACGATCTTAACTAATTTACATAAACTAAAATAAATTGTAAGAGTTTAATTTTGGGGTAAGGTATTTTCTGCTATAGCAAGGCAAACTTTGACTACTGAAAGGTAAAACATCCAGAAGTGGTTGTCCTGTTAGGAATCAGAAGACTTCTAACCACACCATCTCTCCAGGATTCCTTGTTGTTTGGAAGACAGCCAGGTKCTCCTCTAGGCACGCATTATTCTGCTTTGGTGCCCACTTGGGAACACAGAGGATCTGTTTCAATATTTAGTAATTGTACTAGGAATCAGGAAAACTAACATCACTTTTGAGTACAATTTGTCCTCTCTGTATACTGGGTTCACTCATTGTAAGACAAGTTCAATAGGACTTACCTGTGGTTACACCTTTTACTGTGCTAAAGCAAATCTGTAAAATTCAAAATTACATTCTTGTTGTGTTCCCAATATTATATATTTGTCATTAATAATAACAATTTTCAAGGCATTCTTGTTCAAATACTTTATGCATTCTTATCAGGTTGCATTAGAAGGATTAGGCAATGCAATAATAACATTAGTCATTCCTCACACCTCTGTACAACCCCTTCCAGGTGTTACTTGCTATTACTATTTCCAGATACACCTGGAATGTAATGAGGAATTGCAGCTTCTCACTCCTGCTTCAGAACATTACCTTGTTGATGAGCTGGAGATTGTTTMTCATTTAGACAATGGTAGAGATGAATGATTTATGGCAGTCACTCAGCAGCAGTGAAGTTAGTACAGAGTAATGCACAGGTTGTCGTACCCGCAGAGCAAACCTATTAACTGTGTAGGATAATTGCATAATACTCCACTCACTGAATTACTTCACAATAAAATCATGATAGAAGATGTCCCAGATGTCTGTGYTTTAAAAATTATACTCTGAGATTTAAGAGGATTTATATTTTTATGCAAGAATAAGAGGAAGCAACAGATTAATGTAGTGACTTAGAGTATTAATTTTGCAAGATACTCAGGCATGTGCACATCATAAATAGCTCTGTCAGAATCTTTGKGACTTAAGGATCATTGCAGAATTGTTCTTACTCTGGAAAAGCATGGATGCATCCTGTAGCTACATCATCAGAACTCAGAAAGGAGGAGGGATGGAACAAATAATATCAAAGTATAAGCCTGCTGTACCAGTACTTGTTACTTGGGAGGAAGTATTGTCAATTAATAAGTAATCAGTACTGCTTATTRAGAGCAAGTAAGCTGTTCACAAGCACATACAAATCTAAATAAGATGATTAATTGTCTCAGTTGCCCTCCAGAATGTAATATGAGGTGTTAATTTGTTTTACAGTAATGATAGCTGTGCAATTCATGTGTGAGTGCTGTGTGACAGAATASCGATGTGTCAYGCTGTTTCAGAGCCCATAAAAGAARGAACAGAATTGGAAATTACTAAGATTTTTGGTGAAGTTCTTCTGTGCCTATCCTTCATAATTATGCTCCTCTGAAYTTTATTTAAATCAGAAAATAAACTCTCCCCAAGTTTTAAAACAAGACTGTACAGGGATCATCTTGCTTCCCAAAAATTTGCAGCAAAATTCTCTTAGTTGTAGTCTGAACAGGACCAGGTYCAAAAATGGCTGTTCCTGAAGCGTCTGACCAGAGRGTTCATCTGGTTTTTCAGRCATGGGCTTGTGACACAGCATTCARATTCTTTTCAGCTGCCCCCAGAAGTTGGCACTGCATGTGAAACTGCTGTTGCAAAGCCACAATACCAGCAAAGAAGGATATTAWAAGGGCTTTCAAACAAACAAGGAGAGGAGCAAAAGGTAAAATCAGATACCAGTCCCAGAGAAATAAAACTTGCAATAATATCTGGATTCTACATCTGCCCAGCATATGTAATTTCTGGCAATGAGTAACTACTGTTAGAGAAATAAAGAAAAAAGGATGACAAAAGAATCAAGCTCAACACTATGGCTGTAAAGATCAGAGGGCCAAGTTAATAATGAAATAACATCAATGGTCAAAGACTGCTACAGCTTTTCTATCTCTTTCTGTTTTTTAGAAAAAGACTCAGTCCTGTGCATGCTGCAGACAGAAAAATAGTGATACACCAATAGCAAAATTGTATTTYGGTCTACCAGAGCTGACTTAGCAGACATAGATATGTCAAAATTACACAGGTAACAATTTCCTTCAGTGTGCTCATCAAGTTGACATTTTAGGTTGTTCTTTTCATTCTGCAAAAGAAAAACATGCTCTCTAGACCAAAAGGTGTATGGAAGCCAGAGAATGCCAAAAAAGTGTTTGTATTTAGTATGGAAATGCAGTTCGTTGTCCTGGATGGATCATAAAACATTCAATTTAAAAAGAAATGGAGTAGAGAAATGCTGTCCTCATGATATATCTTTTTATAAAGTTCTTCTGAGGATCAGCTCAAAGATATTGTCCAATATTATTTTGAGGCTCAGAAGGACCCTTATAGGGTACTATAGAACATTCCCACATGTTCTTCTAATGACAGAGGCTAATTTTGGCCATTCAGTACAAAGTTTTGTGTTGGGAAAACRAAGAATTTCTTCATCCCAGTGGAGCAGTGTCTGTATAGGTCCCAGTCCCAACTGAGAGTGCAAAAAGAGTGCTCCAGTGTTTTCCAAGTGTCCCAAGTGAAGTCAAATAACCAGAGTGAAGATGGCTTTTTCTTCTTTATGAGAGTAAACTGCAGAAAGTAGCTTCAGCATGCACTTTCTGTGCTCTGTCATGAGACAAATGGCTTTATAATTCCAGGTAGTAACCTTGGAAACTGGTAGTCATACCAAGAGCAATAGCACCTGAAGCATCTGCATCTCAGTTGATAGAAAGTTTTATGTGCTTAGGACAGACATCCTGAATATCTGGGGGCTTCACATGGGAGAAAGCGGTAATATGAAATTTTCCAAGCAATCTGTCCTGCTACCAAGTTGGCTGCCATATCTCAGATAGCATATGGGTCTTCCTGGATTTCTTCATTTTCATAGTAACCATGAATCATTATGGCTGGTTCTGACCCCAGWAGGACATGATGCAATGTCTGGCTCTTCTAAATTATCACCATTATTTTTGCCTCTCCACAAGACTTGTTCTCACATGATATTTAAAGGAGTYCAGCAGGTCAAAAGTCTGTACAATGACCTTATCTAAGGACCAGAGCTGGATATAGATGAGATTTTACTTGAGACAAGTCCCATGTTTTGATCAGCATCATCCTTTAGATGTTGTATTTCACTAGCCCGAGAGGAAGCCAGAAAGCAATGATGGTCGTATTTGAAATAAAAATAGAAGTTGGTAAGTAATCTTGCCAACACTGGACCTATTTTGTTCCTTCTGCTTCACTGCTCTGGATCTGCACCTGKGAGGGTACAGTCAGTGCCTTGGTGTGAGTCTTGGTTCTAGCTTGTCTTCTCTCATCTCACAGAGCAGGCCTGTAATGACAACCAGCCTCAGCTAACAGTCCAAAYTGCCAGGTAAATCCATAAGGATGGGACAGCTTCAAGGTCAAGCCAGAAAGTCAAGTCAGTGAGTGAGGATTATGGCCAAAATCAGGGGAGTAAAAGGGTGGGCACTGGTGAAACAACAATGTAGCTCAGGCAGAGATCAAGAGCCTGAGCCATTTGACAAGTACCAGGTGAAAGAGGGGTGGGACCCACTGCAGCTGCCCACGGCACTGGTTTAAGTCTGAACATCTCTGTTATCAAAATTGGCCCTGAGCCCAGGGTGCCAAACCCCCAGGAGGAAGGAGATGTGGTTGGGTCTATGACAGTAAAACTACTGAGAGTTTGAAAGTACCAGTTGTTGAAAAGAAAGATGAGAAAAAGAGGATGTTAACTTTCTGAAAGAAAGAACACATTTCTAACTGAAAGAACACATTTTTACTTACTTACATATTATTTTAGGCTGTCTTTCTAAATCTTGGGAATGCCTTGTAGGCATCTGTTGCAAGACTGGAGAGAACAGGCTGTATTCTTCCCATTCAGTCTCACCCTAAAAAGCATTCTCCTAGTAAAGGTTTATAAGACCCATGCCCTGGGGGTCTGAGCATTTCACTGCCAAATGTCTGCTTGCTTTTCGACTCTATATACAAGCTGCTACCAACTTGCCTTGATATGTATCAAAGAGGCTGAGTTTTCAAATACATTGAGTAATGAAGAGATTAAAAGAAGTCTCTAAAATCTAGGGATGAAGCTCACACTTGCAGGTGCTCTTGCCTACCAGGGTCTTCTRTGAGGCTCTATCTGTGTTTGTTCTGTACCAGATTGCTGAAGATCAGCCAGTGAATTTGGGTGGAGCATCCAACAGTTTTGTCTTCAGGAATGAGACACACAGTGCATAAAAAGGATGCCAAACAATCATTGACACTCTTTGCCTGTTTCTAGGATGCGTTGGAGAACATTCTTTGACGCTTAAATGACATAACAAGAGGTGACAGTAATGTTATTAGTCCTTATTCATCTCACAAAGAAGGAAACCCTAAAAAAAAAAATCAAGCTTCAGATATATTTGCTATCAAATTCCCTCAGCAGCCCTTTGGTTTTGAAATATATTTTCCCCTTTTTGCACTGTCTTTTTCAAGACCAACAGATACTGATCACAAGAAGTCTGATGTTGTCCTAATCTTGTAACAGCTTTCAGGGACTCAGATTTATACTTTGACATATGAAACATGTAGAATGTCTTTCTACCCAACATTTAGTCCATGGCATCCTAGAAACCCTTTTCCTTTGCCTCACTTTCCTTTGCCTTCCTTACCCATCAGCCTGTGCTTGCTGGGTCTTTCTGAATGCCAACACCCCAGACACCTGAGAGTGCAGCCAGCAYAGAACATGCTTGGAAATTTGCCGCCTTTCCAACTGAGAAAGGCTCATTAAGTGCTTGGAAATTAGGAAGGCAGATAAAAGGATAATGTGATTGGTTTGGGTTTTTCTAAAGTCTTTTGGTTTTAAACTATCTGATGGAGTTTTTAAGTGATCTGGAGAGAAAGAGATGTTAGCTACAAATTTGGGGCTAAAAAGCAGGATAAAGTATGTTCTATCCTAAAGAAAATTAACTACTTTCTATTCTAAAGAAAATGAACTCTAAAGCAAAGCAAAAAACTTTTAAGCAGGCAAAAAATGCAGAACAAAGATTGAAAATGCTTTAATTCCAACCCTTGTATTTGCACGTTTAAGTAAAGCTATGTATTACGTGTTTTAAAGCTATTTATCAAATAATAAGCCCTACAGTTTACTGCAACCTGGAATTGTTTACAGAATCTCACAAACAGCAGTTCTGTGGGCAACAGCTGTGCTCAGCTGTGAGCAAGATCTCTTCAGGCAGAAAAAATGACATTTTGAGAAATCTCTGCATTTTCCACCCCATGGTCTGCGAAAGAAGGTGTTAAGTCAGGACAGTCTGATGGAAGATAAAATTTATACGTTTTCCTTAAAAAAAAAGAAAAAAGTTTTCCCTTGAGAAATTGAGGAGTGGGGAAGGAAGAAGGTGTTAAGTGTATGGAAATGTTTATGAAACAGCATATTCATTTCATTCTCTCTCTGTTGGAATTTCTTTCAGTCTTCATTGCACAGAGCAGCAGGAGAAGAGGAGCAATTCCAAGCTCAAAAGAAGWAGTCAATCAACTCATCATCTATGATCCTTTCATAGTGAAGAGAGAAAGGTGAAAGGTCTTCCAGAGAAAGACAGCAGAAGAGAAGCTCCTTTTACACCCTCTGGGAACCTCTCTTTTCTCATCAGCTATAGACACCAAGAAAGTCCCTAGACTACCAATTTAGGCATCTAGTACCCCTGAAGCAGGGAGGTGTGATTATAGCCAAGAATGATTTATCTCTTGGAGACTGGGGAACAATGATGGAACTGGGTCTGTTTGTGGTGCCCCAGGTGGCCTCTTCCTTGCTGTGTTTCTAAGAACTGCTTTTTGTCCTCTGGAAGATACATTTAAAATTTTCCCTTTTTTGAACTGATTGGTTGACACAGTCTGAATGGGTGCCAGAGGATGAGCCCTGCTGTCTGGCACCAGGAACTGGCTCCAACAAGAAGTCTCTCCCCATTTCCCACATACATCAGAGAACATGAAGGAGCTTTGCCCTGCTCAACTAAGCTGTTATCCTAACTCTTATCTACAGGACCTTAAATATCAAAAAAGCAGGAGCTTGAGGTGTTTTACAGTTTCACATTGCAGTTGGAATTTGGGAATCACTTTTTAGCTCATTCTGCCAAGGGCTTCTGATGACTTTGGACTTTGCCATTGTCCATGTAGTCTTTTTACAAGTTTGTAGGGGAGAAAAAAACACTCTTCATCTTGAGGAGTCTCTTTCCAATTTATTGTGGAAAAGGGGAAATGATGGAAAGGCTCAGAGGGACATTTGCCATCTTTGTTGTTTCCTTAAAAAACCTTGCAGAAAACTTACAGGGAGACCGGGGAATCCAATGCTTTCTCCCTAATATCTCCTGAACAATTGCCTAAGGCCACTGTGCAGGAGTTTTCCATGCTGCAGTCCTTCTCTGGGAAACTCTCTCAAACTCTTTAAGTCTGTTTTAGCAGGTTGAACTCTAGCATACCTTCTGTGCTGTGCTGATCACCTTCCAAGTGCTGAGGTACTGTAAAAATGCCAGTCACCTGTCAGGCTTTGGAGCTTACAATGTTTAGGGCCAACAGTTCTTAATGGAATTCAACCACAGAAAGCTGCAAAAGAACAGGCACAGGTGCTAAAAATATCTTGTATGTCCAATATTTTCAGGGTATTTTTTTCATTGTCGTAGAGAGCTTGCACTGATACGCTGGAGGTTCTGCCATCCTGGCAAACAAGCCAATATGGACGTGAGACTGAAAATAAATCATTCCTGATTTTTATGTCTACCCCCTTATTAGTTTGAAGACTTGCTTCTTGGGAGTATTTTTCCTCCAGATAAAAGCCGCATCTGAGATTCAGACGTATTTGGGTTTGAATTCCAGACACTGACTTGGAAAATCTTGCCTTGCACATGGAAAAAGTGATACCTGATTCTAATGGCTCGCTGTAGTTCTATCGTTTTCTCATCTAGTGGCAATGCTTTCTTAGCATTTTGTGCTTAACAAAGTTCTCTTTAATGAGGTCCTGCAAATGATTTGCAAGCCCTGTGAGGAGAAGTCTGAAGTTTGCTTTACATAGTTGCTATCAGTGCTGAATGCCAATGGGCTGCACTGTGAAAACCTACTTTTGTCCATAAGTGGAGGGATGTGTCCCTGTGAGTAAGAAGACATCTCCTCCTATACTCCTGAGTATTCCCAGGTGAGGCTGCCTTTAATCCAGACTGCACTTTGTACAAGTGCAGCCTTACCACCTCCGTGCCCTTATTGCTCATCTATCCCACTCCTGGTTCTTGCCAGTTGTCTTCCAGTCTGGTTTTGATCACTTGCATTCAGTCAGCCAACTTCAGTGTGGACTAAAGAGCTTGGAAACCAATGCATTTGCAGAAAATCAGTTAGCAAACTTAGTTTCATTGCCCTATGTAACTTTCTTTTTTCCTTACCCCAACCAGTTATATGAATAGGATTGTGAACTATTCCTAGAAATTAYTTAAATGTATAAGGAATGGAGGTAATTTAAAATGGCATCTGGAGGCCAAGAGAAATCATTAAATKAATCCAAGCTTAAATTTTTAATTACTAAGGCCTCTTCTTCTGCAGTGCAGTTTTTGGCAAATAAAATTTCTATTGATAAATGTAAACAAATATTATCAGGATTTCACTCTTTGAATGCTGTTTTACAGGAGCAAACAAGTTCTGCCAATATCTCTCCACATTGTTATGGAGACTTGAAGCAATATGTTCTGTTTGGAGTATTGTGTTTTTCTTTCCAGTGACTATTTCAATAGACCAAAGGGGAAATATCCCCACAGTGCTTGGTTTGGTCCTGTTTAAAAGGAAAAATCTGTAAACTTTGTTTGCAATTTTTTATCTTGATCAATCTCTTCTGACAAAAAAACAATAGCTGTTGGCTGAGGTGCCTAATKCTGTGGCCAAATAAGATTAGGGAAGGTAATATTAGCTTGCATATCCCAGAACTGTTCATGGTTTGTGATAACCATTGAATAACTAGCATCAAATCAGTGTTTTCCTGCTAGTAATTTACAAACRAGCTCCCAAAATAACCTGTTTTGTTGAGTCTGTGATAAGCCAAGGGTATGAGGAGACAACATTACTGATGGGAGGAGCTAGACAAACCCACCTGAGCCTGAGCTCATATATCAGCTGAATGGAAATAATAATGCTTGATTTATTTATTTTACAAGTCTTTTGCAAGTTTAAGTAGTAGCTGTGCCCACGTGGTTAG
Source organism: Cardinalis cardinalis (assembly GCA_014549065.1). Classification (NCBI taxonomy): domain Eukaryota; kingdom Metazoa; phylum Chordata; class Aves; order Passeriformes; family Cardinalidae; genus Cardinalis; species Cardinalis cardinalis. Next base: position 11,725,975 of record JACDOX010000007.1, read on the forward strand.
CAAGAACTGTACAGTCTTTCTATTATTGTGACACATCTGATAATTTTCTTGGCTTTAGTGATGATTTTTCTTCCTGTCAGCAGTAATTTTGCTATATATATTCTGAAAAGTTGCATATGGTAAATCCAACTGTATCCACTTTTAGCATCTATTAGAGTCTGATGTTATTTGTTTATGGAGCCAAGTGCTATTTCAGATTGAGCAAAACATACATTTATTCTCACTTTTTGAGAGAATTTCTGCTTCTTTACTGTCCTATTTTCAGAATGTCAGATGATAGCTGTGGCTCACCTGTTTACAATGAAGTTCCTTCAAGGCTTTATTTCCTATTTCTGGCTCTCCCTGATCTCTTCAATATGGCCTGAATATTTCTTTGAACTTCAGTTCTTCATTGTATTTAATTTCTGAGCTGATGGTACTGAGTCATTGATTTTTTTTCATGGATTTGAACTATGTTCCAGTTCAAAACATGACTGGAATTTTTTCCTCACACCTACTAAATATTGCTTGCTTRCAGGTCAACTCCTAGCCACAAGTTATTAATCTGGTGTGCAAATCCCATAAATGTGGCAATTATTCTTATTTTCATCATCCTTATGTAGGCTCTTATCTGATGTTTGCAGGCAGCCAAGAATGTCTGTAGCACATTTAGAAAACCTTRCAAAAACTGCACTTTGATCCTTACTCCCATTGCTGCTCATGTCTGTGCCAAATTCACTTTGCTCTTGAAATGTCTTCATAGGATCCTGCAGACATCATAGCCATTATACCTTACCATTCTGATGCCCTTTCAATCAGAAAATTTTGAAACCTGTATTTAAGTCAAGACACTAAAAAATCAAGATTTAAGTCTGGAAGGGAAAAACACAGCTTAATTGATGCCAGCGCAAGTCTTTACTTGGGATATTTCATCACTGGCTTGTAATCTTATCCTCCTCTGCTTCTGTTAATATTGTGCTGAAGCATTCAGTAGGCAAGATGGGAATTACAGAGAGACCATCACTTCTGCATTTATCAACAAGAAACAATTGAGGAATAGTTCAYAACAAATGTATCTGATCAGCATAATATAATTTTATTTTTTGCTGCAGCACATTAAATATCTGTTCAGTCTAGTATTTATCAGCTCACCTCCACATCAGAACCCTGTGAGGTACGAAGATGATTCTTTAGATCTATTTGTGGGTATCAAACACAAGCAAGATTGTAAATCTTATTTTCCAAGATAATGAGGCACTTAAACATTCAGAAAGACACTTTGCAGAATTGTCAGATGCACATGGGGACTTGGCTTCCCAAGATGCAGAGCACAGAGATTTAAGCCCAGAAAGAGCATGGGGGCTATGGCATGTAAGGCAAGAGTATCCTAAAGCAGAACCTGTTGCTCAAGCTAGGTGGTGGGACGCTTCACATATGGCACAGACTTGGGASCTTCAGGTGAAGAAAATAATGAAACATCAATTAAAAGGCAGTTTGGCAGCAGCAAGCATAAGTCCTTCCTTTCATGGTCTGTTCTTTTCTATTTTGGGCTCTGTAATGAACTCTGGTYTCTTGAAGACTGGAGACATCAGAAAAACACACTTCAGACATCAGAAACACAGAGAAGAGTCACTCTGTTTTTTCAGAGACAAGTTATTAATTCAGCAGGTGAGCACCTGTGATGCTTTAAATCAGAAGTCTAAGCACAGAGACTTTAACGCATACATACCTACTGAGGATCTTTAGAATCTGCATTTTAGACTTCAGTGTCTGTCTTAGCCAATCTTAATACGTCTGAGTCCTTTCATGACCTTTCAGAACCTAAAAGGTATTTTTTGAAATTTCCTAAGTCTTTGAAGTTGTTAATGGGTGGTTAYGTATACTTTGGGGTAACAAAAGGCTTTCGAAATTCTGGTACGGTTGGGATGTACAAACAAATGTCGAGTTGGAGTAGGGATGGGAACCAAAGGCCCTTCTGATCTGAGTAGTTACATATGAAGTCTAGTGTTCATGAATACTAATATGTTGGTATAGATGACCTCAAAAATTTGTTCCCACAAACGTAAGTGCTGCTAGAACTCCATCACTTTTATGTTTCCAAAGAAACAAATGTAAAAGGAGTGTGAGATTGACCCATGCACCATTTAAAACTTTATAGGGTTACTTACATTAAAAATGTGAAGTATTTGTTGAACTGTTACTATAAATGTAGCTTTTAAAGTATCTGAAACCCTGGTCTAGTTATTTATTGTTCTAGGAAATTACTTTTGATTCTAAGTCTAGACTAAAGCTCAGCAAACAGTCCAGAGAAAGTGGCTTTCTGACTTATTGCCCAATGTGGAGGAACAGCTTCGGTGACAAAAAGGGTTACCTCTGATGAGCAAGTTGGTTGTCATCACTATGAGATTTTTTTTCTCAGAGGCCATTCATGTGCTGTAATGTCAAGTAAATTTCTCTGAGGGACTGTAGCCAGTTTTCCCAGTTTGGTGACCACGGCATGGAGAATCGTTTGAAATCTCTTCACCTAAAATGTTGCTTCTAGTCCACTTTTCAGTACTCTGAAATTTACAAAGTCAAAAAGATGCTACTGATTCACAAACAGAAAACATTGACTGTTTCTTCAATCTTTGAATAAACAGGGCAGGACACTTTGTTACAAAAAAGCAAAGTAGAATCCAGCACAGAAGACAGAGTCTGTAACTGGTGGTATAWCTTCTTTGTGCAATAAGACTGTACCCTGGTGGTACCCATCTGTGAAGGTGGGTAATGTAAGAAGAGCTCTATCAGGGCAGATCAGAAATCTTTCTCTTCCAGTACTGCATCCCTGCCATTGGCATCCGTTGGATGCCTAGAGAAAGGAGCACAAGGATGAGACAACCATGCAGTGCTATTTGCCAGCACACATTCTCTGCCTCCTCTGGTTTACAGCTGGYTGCCTCTTCCTTTCCACTCTGTATCTTTCAAGGAATCTTCTGACACAAATTTTTTTGCTTATATTTTTTAACTCATGGAGCCTTTGGCAACCAATATTTGGATTTTGAAGTCAGGGCTCTTCCAGGTTCTGTGCCTGTTGTGAAGCAGGGACATGCTATCTGCTTAGAGCAGTACCTTTCAGTCCTGTTTGATTTCCAGATCCTTGTGCATTTGTAGTATAGCAAAAACAATCCCTGACTGACTTATTGTTCTTAGTTACGGCTTGTGGCTTCATTACTAATAGTCTGTGGACTCACAGAAGCCTTCTAACCCCTGGTTTTACTCTAATATCCCCATGACCTCTCTTAAATAATGCTATTAGTCTAAAATACAGTTTTCCCAAAGAGACCTCTTATTACACCACCAGACTTTTGCATTGGAACTATTCATGCTTCCAGAAGACATTCCAGGTATGTAATAATGTATTAATTACYATTAGGAGTATGTAAGAATATTTGTTAGACTCTTTCTGTCTTAAATTGAGTTTGATTTTTCAAAGCAAAGTTAATTAAGAATACACATGAATTATGCAATCTTTAAGCCTGACATATTAAAAAAGGAATTAGATTAATTTAAGAAATGTGTATTTTATTTGTGTTCTGTAACACCAAGAAAATGAGTTGTTCCTTTCAGGTTTTAGTTTCTATATCCATAAATTTTATGTGGAAAGTATTTGGATATATGAATAAAAAGTCTTACAAAAAGACTGAATACTGTTCTGCTACTTGGTTGGCAAAGGTACATTGTATAAGTGTGTCAAAATATAGAAATATAAAAATCTCTATGGCAGGCTGAATCAGACCATGAAACTAATTTCTTGAGAAGGCCCCTATCAAATACTTTAGACAGAAATAAATTTCAAATGCAGCAGGCAGAAAAGCCTGCTCAATGCTCCACTGAAGTACAGAGTACTAAAGGGTATTTTCATTCTGTCTGSCTGTAATATTGAACCCATACTATTTCTGCAAGACTCAGTAATATCTTATGGTGGCAACTTTCAGACCTTAATCAGGCATTGTGAAGAAGATGTGGTTCTTGTCAAGGTTGCTTTCCCATTCAGAGCRTCCCTTTACCTTCTCTCCATGACAAGGCAGAAATCTGGGGGCCTCCAATGCACAGAGAGCATTCATTRTTTTCTGAATGGTTTGTAAGAATTACCTATGGAGCTCTTTTGTCTCCAGGCTTGTTTTGAAAAGAGAAGCCAAAGCAGATATCCTGAATAGCRGTAATGTGTTTGGTTGTTTTCTGTAGCTGAAACCTTGTGTGATTTAAGATCTTAAACTGCCCAGACAGTGGCTGGGGCAAAGGGACCTAAACTTCACATTGTTTGCACAACAGTGCTAAGAGCTGCGTCAGAAAGAGTTACTTTTTGATTCTAAATTATATGTGTACTTTCCTGGTATCAGTGACTGTTTAATAATTGGTTATACAAGACTTGGAAAGGAGAAAGTTGTAATCCTTGAGTGGGCCAGTGATGAGAGCAACTGTTCCCTGGTAGGTGAAAGACAGAMAATAAAATGGAATAAAAGAAAAAATGTACCAAACAAGTGACTCAAAATCACATCACTCCTTGGAAAATCCTCTTAATTTCAACAGGCACATACACAGGCCAGCTACAGTCTTCAGTGGAGGYCAATCAGCACATTCTTCCATTAACATGAATGATCTAATGATGATTTAATCTACCAGAGGATCTGGCCCTGAACATTTAGCCACAGGTTAGATCTGATTCTATCAGTTTTTCAGCCTAATTTTCCTGCCTGGACACTTGGAATGACTCTCCTCTAAGCACACAATGTTTTCTGTGTCATCATTTCAAACTAGCCAGCAAGTTCTRTATGGCACCAAAACCAGTGCTGGAATGAGGTGCAAGCCAGAGATCCCAGCTAAGACAAGTAAAYGCTTCTGAACTCACATGTTCATTGTCCAGAGTTTGTGCTAAAGAACAAGCCCAGAACACCTGCCAAAAATCATAAGACACTTGCACAGCTAGAAAGAAAAAAATAAAAAGAAGAAAAAAAATATCTCAACCAAAGAGTTTTAAAACTATTCTGAAAACATTAMATAAAACCACATCATCTCCAGGCTGGATTTTTTCTTTTTTTTTCCTCTAAAGAAGCTATTTAAAACACACCAACCCTCTACAGATACCCTCTTCCATTATGAATYCTGTCATTTTTGGGCCAAGGAGCTTGAAGGAAAGCATCAAATCAGACAAGGCCAGGTGACTCAGGGCAGAGTGGTTTGCTTCCAAAGTCAAAGCTCAAGGGTATTTCATGACTGTRAATTCTTCTCCTCTTACATACAGGTCTGGTGAGAATTTACAGGAGAACAAAACTGTTCTAAACTWGGACTACATTTTCTCATCTCAAATATTGTCCTTTCAAGCCGATTTATTTCAAAGTAGCTAGAGGAGTGCTGTAGCAGTGATTTCTTGGGCAAGCAGCAGGTACTGCATTGTCAGGGTGAGGGTGCTGGTAGGAAAGGCTGGGAGCGGCCTGGGTTGTGTCCTCCCTCCCTCCATGTGTTGAGTTGCACAAGAACAACCTGGATAAAACAGGTTCAGGCATTGCAATTTTTTTTGTCTTTACAGGCCTGGGGACTGTGCTACCCTCACTGCTTTGTGGTCCTGCAAGAAGGGGTGTTGGGGTGGGATGAGAGAGAAAACAGGAACTTTGATCATTCACCACCAGCTCCAAACCCTTGTCAGGTGGTTATGATTCATGAGCCATCCATTAGGAAGAACTTTATTAAAGTAACAAAGCAAGCCTCTCTTTACAGAGGATCCCAGGCACTGTGTCACTAATTGCTACATCCCATCTGGAATTCTGATAGATTTAAATGTGTTATTCTCTKCTGACTAATCCCTTTAGTTCAGTCCCTCCCAGCAGTGCCATTGCTGCRTGGCAGGGAGAGGGGAGAAGCTCTGATTACCTGTTGGTGTAAGCCCTCTTTTAGGTAAGAGAACTGAGAAGGGAATACTCAAGAACAATTTGCAGCTCCCCGAGTAATGAAAAAAATTACAGCCAGTAAGTCAGTGCCAGACTTGTAATTCTGTAACCTGTGCAGTTTACCTGTSAATGGGAATCCAATCACATCACAGCATCATCACACACAGACAGGCAAAAGGCCAAAGTGCACAAAGTCTTCGTCCAGTACGAGAAGGAGGCAAACCCACGCCAAAATACTCTTTGGAAGATAAACACGACATTTTGCATGATGCTGTGTTTGTGCACCTTGGAAAGCTCTCCCACAAATGAAGAACTAGTTAATAAACTCTTTTTTTTTTCAAGTTCAATACATCCAGTTCATAGTAATATAAGATAGAGACTTTGAAATCTATATTTATGGGCAACTTTGGAAAGTGATTCTCTTGGGAAGTGCTGTTTGGAAGGGAGCTGTTTACAGAAGCATGGCTCCTGAGGAACAGCCAGCAGTGTTTTGGGCCCAGGTTTGGTACCAACYGAGTTTTGTTCACCTTGCTTTGGGCTTGTCCCCTCCACAGTGGGTGGAGTACAAGGCTGAGAAGTGCAGAAGGGAGCAGAYGAGGAATGAATGGAAGAAGAATGAACAAGAAGATGCAGCATATGTAGAAGTAGTGTGACAGAAAGAAGAAACCTACTGAGAAGAACTTTTGTAGCAAAGGAGAGAATAACAGATGGGACAGAGATGAGAAATATGCTGCAGAGCACATAAAATAGAGCATATGATGATAATGTGGGCAGGTGGCAAATAATCACATCCTATTGCAGACGTGGATGCTTTTTATCCATCTCCACAACATTGGARTGCCTGCTGTGGCACTGTTTGCCAAGTCTGCCTTTCCATATGCCACATGCCTCCAGGTTGCCATGAGCCTGCTGCCTATTTGTCCTGACTGAGCCCCCAACCACTTGTGTAATTACCCTTAAGTGAATCCAGGCTCACAGACAGGCCATCCTGAACTGAGTGGGAAGGACTTGAGTTGGGTAATGAGAACCACAAAGCATCAGGCATTTTGAAATTTATGAGAAAATTAAAGTAGCATCTACTGCCATTTATTTTCAGCTACAGAAAAGTTCAGAGAATCTGCTCCTGACCCAGAGAAGACTAAGTATAGAAAATAGTTGTTTTGTACCAAGAGTGGAGCTTCCTRTGGAATAGAGCTTTTACAGCATGTATTTACTTCGTAGGAAAAAAAGTTTTATTCTCTTGGTAACCACCTTTTTCAGTTACTCAAATATTAGATACTCTCATAACAAACATGCATGGTTGTATATGAGCCCCTGCCATTCTGCCTTAGAAAAAGGTCCCAGGTAGATTTGCTCCTTTGCTGGATTGTCTGAAAAACAACTTGGAGGGACCAGCCAGCATGTTAGATCAGAGAGTACTGTGTGCTTTTTATTTTGCTCTATCTCCTACCCTTGGTTTCTGGTTGAGTTATCCTCTCTCCGGCTTTCTCTGGAGATAACTGTTCATTCTCTAAGCTCTTGATCCTGGAAAGTTTTATCTGCTACAATATCTTACATGCTTACCACACAGATTTTCCAATGCTCTCTTTGCTTTAGTCAAAATATTTGCAGGAAAGCTGAATATGCATCACTTCTATCTCCCTTTTACCTTACATGACCTAAATTAGTACTTAGCTATACTCTTCTTAGTGGTATAATGTGGTGAAGGCAATTTATTTGCCATTTCCTGGCATGTTTGCTTTTTGTTAGTGAAACTAAGAGATGCTAAAAGACCTCCAATTGGAGACATATAATTTTACCAGGGAAAAGACCAAGAATTCTTTAAATCACATAAATACGTGTTGGCTGTTGCATATGGATGTACTTAAGTTTTTAGAGGGCTAGACATTTTTTTACAGTGAATGTGTTACTGTAGCAGCAGCAGTACTTATTCTGGTTCCATTTGACATTCAGACATTAATAGCCGACAGCATTTTGGATGGGTTATTTGGGGGTTTTAGCCTCCATTTTGCCCTGTTAATAGCAATGAAAATTAAGCATTGTGACAGATTCTGTTCATATTTAGGAGGTGCAAGCTTATTCTCAGCTGAAAGACTGCATAAAGTGATCAATAGCAAAACTTGGCCTGTCTAAAACATATTGGGAAAATCCCTGAAGAGGATGAGCCCTTACCTTACAAGCTTTCTGAAATGAACAGCAACAGAGAGCTAAAAAGTTCTTTAGTTTTTCCAGAAAATAGGTTTATCTCTGTAAAAGTAAAGCTTTTACTGGCTCTTTCTTCTTTGCAGAATATAAAGTAGTTTATGAATATTTGATTGAAAATACCCTTTGGTATTATGATTAGATGTTATGGTATTCACTGCTTTGTGGATTAGAACTCATRGATGTTCAGAAGTCCAACTAAGCAAATTGGGAAACACTGGATAYTGCTTGGCAGAACTTGGTGGTTAACCCAGGGAATAATCCTTTGCYCCAGAAATGATGTTGATGAAAACAAYTTGGCCCATGGTGRCTGCAAGAAGCTGCCCTTCCATACTGAGAAGGCTTGGCCTGCACCTGGGACAAAGATCAGGCTATAGAGAAATGCTGCAACTTTTATCCATGTATGCTTTCACTGCTTGTAACACACAGATATATGCAGCTATACTACCTTTCTGCTTTACCAAACAAAAAATATCTAATAATAGCCTAGAAAAAGACATCTGTAAACATATCAGAACAATATCTGTGTTTACAATGCMATATAATTTCAAGACCTTTTATTGATAGTACAATAACCTTGTTTATGTTTCTGGCAGAGATTTTAGAGTACATAACACAGTATAGGAAACAGGTGGGACAGTAATTTAATATTCCTAGTGGCATAATTTAATATCAGAAGAGGCCACTGAGAGTCTTCAAAGAAGTCTCAGAACAAGAACCATTTACTGAAATGGTGTGTAGTGTCTACCAGATTTTGCATCAAAGCATGTTTTTAAAGACAACTATAAAAGAGAAGAAAACACCACTTTTATTGGGAAATCTATCTTTACAAAGAGAAAAAGTCCATCATCATTGCATTATCTTGGCAGCAGCTAGGAAGCGTTCCAAGGTCTGGGATAAGTTTACAGAATTGTAGGCAAAACATTTAGGCATAAATGTTTAGGAATAAATGAACATAATTCATGTTAACACAAATGTCTCTCAAGTGGTGCAGTYACTGACCAACTTGTTAGAAAGTGATCTCCTCAATTCTAAAGTTACATTAAAAATCTTAAAGGAAGAAAATGTAAATTATTAAACTGATGGGTGAGGAGCTGGATGCTAATTTCCTGTTTAAAAACARCAGGAGTTTTAAGTTTGTTACCCTGCTGTGATAGCAGTGCCATTGTAATAATGATAACTTAGGAATCTAAGTGATTTGTAGGGCTAAATAATGTGTTTCTAGGCTATAAAGCATTGCTTATAGCTTAAAAAACATAAGCCCTTTTGGCCTTTCATGTGTGGCTGAACGGGACAAAAGCTACTCCTTAAGTGAAGGACATGGGGTCTTTTTGGCAAACTGGCAATCTTGTTTGCCTTCAAAAGACAGTGCTATTGCTGTCTTTCAAGGCAGTGTACCTCCTTTTCACCAGATGGTTTGTTTTAGCTGTTATTTATATCCCCGTGTCTATTCCTGCACTGAAGAAGGCCAGGGTAAGGCCTTATTAAGGAATGGTGGTTTTATGAAAGAAATAGACTAGATTTTTCACTTGGAAGAGAGTCTCCTTCATGTACASTTGTACTGTGAGCAACTACCCAAATGAAAGGTGTGGTGGGATTTCTTTTTTATTGCCCTTCATTTCCTTCTGATTCAGATATTTTCCATTTGCTTGCTTAAAGCCCTAACCAACCCTCTAACCAACAACCATGAAATATAGCTTCCCAGTCAACACCCTCCATTTAAAGAGGAAATAGGTCTGTCACAAACCCAGTAATAGGAGAACTATTCAGTGCCAGTTACCATCCTTTTTCCCTGACAAACAGGCATTTTTCTTGTTTTGTCACACAGCCTGTCCTCAAGTTAAGAGGTAAAAAACCTCACGGTGGCCATCAAGATGGTGCAGACACAGAGCTGCACAAGCACAGTGATAAAGATGATATTCAAGCATCTCTATTYATCATCAACAATAAAAATTCTGTGAGCTGTTACTAACCATCAGTTGTTATTTCTGCTGCTGACAGGCAAAACTGTATATATTCTGGCTCAGCATACCAAGTCTCTGCTGCTTTCTTCAAATTAGGAGGTCTTAAAGGGAACTGGATAAATATTGAGATGTCTGTCAAACACCATTGGTGAGTATGTTGCTCAGCCACCTCAGTAACTACCCTCATCATTTATTAAACTGAATGATTTGATTTATGTAAGTAATAGCCAAGATAGCTTTYCCAAGTGCAGTAATTATAATAGCAGATCACCACCAAAACCCATAAATGTCTTTGGAAAAGCTGCAATGTGGGCTTCGGTTAACCTCCCATGCATCTACTCTCCTCCTCTTCCTGTTTTGAATCCTACTTTGTAAAAATGATTACAATATGTTGTTAAAATAGTAATTGTCTTTAAAAACTTCAATTGGAGACTCCACATTTGAATAACAAGTCATGGTATATTTTCCATATTCAGGGTGRTGTTCCCAGCAAGCTAATGGGAGCACATTTGCAGATGGGGCATAGTGCTGTGTTCGTTAATGTCTCCTCTGGATGCTTCCACAAGACTTATCTTCAAGACTTATAAGACTTAAATATTGGCAYAACACACTCACCCAGCAAACAGTTCATTGCAGGTAAAAAAGGTTAATAARCATATAGTGCAGATGAGGTAAAACATCTATTCTAAATTACATCAAATAATTGGGAAAAAAAAAACCAACAGAACAATTAAAACTTTACAGCATAAAATTTTATTGCTTTTTCCAGTGTGAGACAAATCAACTAAGAAGCCAACAGAGCAGTAGTTTCTTGCTGGCAGAAAGGCATTCAAAGCATCATGTATAAAGTGATCTGCTCTGAGGAAAAGTAGCAGGGCTGGGGATGCTGAGGACCAGCCCTGCTGCAGCATCACTGGGGCAAGAGCTGGGGCCATAGGGGCTGATCTGGCCATGGGCAGGATGCAGGGAAAAGGGGCAGTAGAGCCCAAATTGCCCTCTGGGCACAGACAGTCTGGTCCCTATGAAGCTGCAGATATTTCAGAATCCAGCCTGATGCCCAGTTCTGCTGTGTATTTGGGGAATTTCAGATTCAGACTGAAAATAAAGAGAAAATTAAAAAAAAAAAATCTGAGGCCAAGGTTCCTTTTCAACATGATAGCCTTTCTTGCCAGACAGGATATTCTAATGATGTTCTTCTGCTGAACAATATGATACATCAAACAAGTCGCTTTACAATAACATGGGTGGATTTAACTGTCTCCATATGCACATTTTTACAGCATCATTGTTCAATTAATTATACGGTAAAAAAAAGAGTAACAAAAATATTTCATCTGGAAATATGATCAAAGATTTGTTTCTCTCTGCTGAATATTGTGAGAGTATATAATATGGGACATAAGTCAACTTCTTTTTCCAAAAATGTCTTTTGGTGTAATATTTTGTACGTCTTATGGCTTTTATTGCAAAGACTATATGAAATGCCTGGGGAGGAGAAATATTGTATATATTTATGTCTCAAATCATCCTGAAATGCCTCAAAGGGGGGAGAGGGAGAAGGGGAAATAGAAAGTCATATTGCAGTATTGTTCTCAGATTTAGCAATGAAATTACCATGATGTAATATTGAATAGTTATAGGGTTACTGCAGTAAAAATAATTATTTTAAGGGACAAAATCATGGAATTCTTGGTTTTCAGCTGTTAAAGTCATACCTTCTAGTAAAGAAAGGGAACATCTTATCATCACCGGAATAATAAGCTTGTATATTAGAAACATGAAATATTAATATCAATTTTCAGCTATTTCTAATTCAATGAACCAATATAGATTAGAATTATAGGAGAAAAACAATTCTCCATGTGACATTTCTTATTGTGTGGCATGTTTCATTTTAGGGTGAAGTTATAGCTTCTTATGATAAAGGTTATGGCTACAGCAGAGATGGCATCAGGTCTGTGGTCTCCTTCCAAGCRCAACAAAGAAACACAGATAAAAAGCAGCCCTGGGATTCCAGATTTCTGCATTCAGAGCTTGGCTGTATCACCAATGTGATGTATTACAGGGAGCAAATTCACTTTTTTCACTGTGAGTTGAAAAATAGGATAAATATTTCTCTGTACCATTATGGTGGGATATACAGGGAAAAAAGTCACTCATCAAGAAAATGAAGAGCAGAGAAACAGACTGAAAAAGTGTAACTGAACTTCAACTGAACCCAAAGGATATCCACATCTTTACATGGCTCCAAACACAGATATGTCTACTCAGTGGATTCAGGGAATACAAGCATCCCCTATGTTTTGAACCTATTTCCTCCTGGGAGGAACAAAGCCATGTTTGAAATAAAGGAAAGACAACAACCTTCCATTTCCATTTTTTTCCCCTGGAAGTCTGCAGAGAAAGAAACGTGGTGGGCTTAAAAATGCTGAAAACAGCAATGCAAAATAAAGCTGATTGATCCAGAAGTTTTCCTATGGTGAAAATGAGTGAGGCAGATTAATGCTAAACATAAAAAAACCAAACAACCTAACAACTGTAAATCTCACTTGCTTACTCATGTTAAGGAATAAGCATCTTTTAATATACATATGCACATTCTATATGAGGAATCCCTATCCCTCTGGGTGTCTGTCCCTAGGGAAAATTTATGTTTCATGGAATTTTTGCTTTGTTCTCTGTGGTTTTATAATTTTCAGTTTTGCAGTTTTGGGGGTTTAATTTATTTTGTATAAGTCACAACTCTGAATTCCTTGTAACAAGAAGTATTTTCTTGATATGTTATCAAGACGTAATAGGAAAAGTTTTCTGTTTTAACCACAGGCAAAATGCCAGAATTTTGTCTGCTCTGGACAAAAAGTATGGGTCTAAACAGACCCAACAAAACATTTATTTTCTCCTCCTAGCAAGAGTATGAATTCAGATGCATATCATTTAAGGCAATAAAGCTGAGGTACCCCAGAAAACACCCATTTCATGACAGATGCCATGTTCAGTACAGGGACTACACCATGTGATTACAAAATCTGTTTACTATGTTCTTTTGAATGCCAGTTTTAGGTTTTGCTAACACTCAAACTAGATCAGGGTGTCTAGAAAAGGTCACCTGAAAAAGAGGTCACCTGCAAAAAAACTCCCACATCGTAAGTATAACAGTGCTCTTTCATTTCCCTCCTTAGCCTGGAGCCAACTTGAAGCTGTAGCAGGGAAAGAAATAAATGGATTTTTTTTTTAACTGAATAATTCATTTAGTATGTCAAACATTTTCTAATTCAGCACTTCTCTGGAATACTTCAGTCAAAAATTTATCATCCCCACCTGAATGTCCTTGGGATGGGCAACTTACAATATGTGAGATATGCACTCCTCAACACATTTCAAGATGAAGCCTATCTATCTCTTTCCTTGGCCCAAGCCTTCTGGCATCCAAATCTGTATTGCACYTGAGTAGACATTTTCCTCCTGCAGACATCTGTCTCCATCTCTGTTGCAATGAAGCTGGTTGTGTAAATCATGGAAAGGAATGTCACGCGTGTGATCTGCTGTTCAGCTGTGCATTCTCCTCCACGTAAAGAACCGAGAGGCCACGGGGAGGAGACTGCCTGGAAAGGTGATCCAACTACAATAACTGTTGGCATCAGGTTAAAGCAGCCCCTTCACAACATACCCAGGGAAGGGAGGCAGGGACATGAAGATGAAAGCCCCACCACTGGCCTCGTGCAAGCCTTTCTCCTCCTTCAGTACAGTCAGGGCTTTACATACTGAACTTCAAAAGTTTGAGGACTTTTAAATTATTAAAACATCCCTAAATCAGCTAAGTATGGAGACTTGTTCTTTTTGTCACACTAGTCTTTTCATTTCCAGGAAGGAAGAGATAATGCAAGGATAATTTAAGCTTTGCTGTTTAAAACAATTTTTTTTAAAATCATGATTGAAAAAAATATTAAATCTGTGATAGAAACTGATGAATGTAGCACCTGGTAAACTATGACTTTGGACATCTATGTCTAATGGATGAGCACACTTGAGCTTCTCATACATTCTGAATAAATGGAAATACACAGGGGTTATCTGTCAGGTTTTGGTGGTTTCTGCTGCTGGTTTTCACCCTTTTTCACACATACAAAGGAAGGTTATAAAGTCTTTTAAAATACACTAAATAATGACAGAAGAAAGCATATATTTTCCCAAAGAAAAATATGACCTTAAATAAGATTTTTTTTACTGCTGCAAGAATGACAATTTCAACAAAATAGAAATAGGATGGTTCCTATTATGGCACATTTTTATTAAAGATAAAACAATGCAATAGAGTGGTGGGGAGCATCTGGACCATCTTCTATATGGGGATAGAAGTGACGAGGGCCACTTGAGGAGCATGAGTATTTCTTGATGCTTACTTAATATCTCATGAGACTCATCAAATACTCTTTCTCTTCATGTTATTCGTAACACATAAAAATCAGGATTCAGGATTCCATGAAGATGGATTTTTTAGCACTTTTGAAATGAGACTCCTTACCTGCTGAGCATAGAATGGCCCATGATGGCCTTTACCAATTGCAGCAGAGGAAGTGGAGTAGCTCTGTGGCCCAAAATTTGATCAAAGCAGCTCTGAAATGAGCTGTCTTCTGGATGAACACTTCTTGCAAATATTTCCTTTGTTATGTTTTGCTGTGCAACTGACTTTCCAAATAGGACTTGTCACAGCAACAAAAATATGTGGCTATGGACTCAAAATGTTGTCAGTCTAGCTCTGCTGTTAGTGGGATGGCAGAGGAGACAGTGCACATGAACAGCCGAGTCCTCAAGCAGGCTAATGTGCTGGAAAAGCTTCCCTTCAGTAGAGTGAAAATATTTATCTGCTGTGCAATCTTATTTAATACTAAGTTAAGTTTGAGTCTCCAAGGCCAAGCTGAAAGTCAGGAGGACCTTTCTTCTCTTTAGTCTAGTGGTCTATTAAGGTTGTTCCTAGTTCTGATCTATATTCCTTATTTACTTGAGACAAAAGTAAAATAAAAAGAAAAATGTAGTCCATCTCAGAAAATATTTTGATGTTATATCTACTCAGAATTACAGTAAAGTAGGAAATATTTCCTTCATAAAATCTCATGCCATTTTTCTTCAAACCTCTTCAGCTGCAGCCTCTACTACAGAAATTAAAACTTAGAGCATTTGTTGTGTAACTATGGAGTTTTCTTCRTAGGACAAATGAGAAAAAACAGAAGTGATACTTTTTTTTTCAGTTATTCAGCCACAAGTGTATCAAAAGAAATAGGGAAAATTTTGATTGTCATGTAGCATTAATAGCTTTCTGTAGAAGTGATCATCATTCTTCTTCATGCAGTTCATACTTTAGGATAAAGGAGCTTACAATGCCTCCTTGACTGAAGTACCGTCTAGAAGTTAATAAAAATGGACTGTGATTTTTGTGTGTGCATTTTGTAGTCTTTCTATTAATTAATTCTTCTTGCTGTAATTTCTTAAGGCAGCATTCAAAGGAACAAAGTTTTAAAACTACTGAATCTGAAGTTCTTTTGGCCTTGTCATCATGTTGCTTTGCACAGGAAGATTCAACACAAGAATCTGGCACAGAGAAAACAAATTCTTTACAGCACTTCCCTACCTTTGTAGGTCTGGCACATACAGAATCATATAGGTACTTTTTTTATTTCCTACTTCATAAGACAAACTCTGCCCCTTTTTTAACATATCCTAAGAGAAACTACAATAGACCTATGGATCATTTGTATATTAGGATATGAACCTGTTTAAAGAGATGTTTACGTTCAGAGCCAATACATGCCAGATTGTACATGAGGCAGACTTTGCATAAGTCTTCACCTCATCAAATGCAGCATATGGCTGATTTACACAAAACAGCAGCTCTTATTTAGTGAAGTATAGCTTTCCAGAGCTTCCACCAATGTGGTTTCTTGTGTGTTTTTCCTTGATGGCATGGCCCAAGAGAAAATAATTGGGGTTTCTTATTCTAAGGAGAGTAGTCTTCAAATGCTATCTGCATCTCTACAGTAAATAAAAACATAACAGTGTCTGGTGGTCATTGCACAACTCCACTCGTGAGAATAACAGATCTTCCTAAAGACGTGTTTGGGAGGCTTCAACATCTCTGGGAGATGTGACAACAGGCTAGATGTAGTTCTGCCACAGTTCAGGAAATACTGGCCCCGCTATGGGGTAGAGGGCTAGACAGGCTAGTTCTGGATGTTTTTCTCCTATTTTGTAAGACTTTGTCTCATGTTTCCAAAAAACTAATCAATTTTTTGTATGGCAACATAAAAATATCTGAATTACTTTTCCTGTGTCCTGATTTACTTCATACTGCCAGCCTGGAACAGGGTACACACAAATACAAAAAAAATATTGAGATGAAATTTGACAAATTTGTTAATCGATTGCTCATCTGGTATCTTAGTTCTACAAAAGAGTGCTTCAGGTGCAATTTAAACTACACCTCCATCTTTTTTCTCCCCATTTCATCACGTTGCATGTTCCATGGAACAACTGCTGCTCTCATGAAGCATCAATGAGGCGAGACCATGCCAAGTGCTCATGTCTCCTATACCAAAATTTTCTAGAAAAGAGAACTCTTCTCTGTCTTCAAAGTCAGGATAAAGCACACAGGAGGTTTAAATGGGRGAGAGATCTTTTGAGATTATTCTTCAGATTTTCATTCATTTTAGAGAAATGGTGCAAATGGGAGAACAAGGGTGCCACTGCGTCCATGAGCATCCCTCGCCCAATGATTTTTCCTCAGATCTCTGAACACATGATGTGTGAGCGCTGAGCCACGTTCCAGAAACAGCATGCTGCACTATGTTTATTTCCTTTGCATGAGCTTATCACCAGTTTTGCGCGTAACTTGTGACCCACTGCTTCCCTTCATGGCAAGCAACCAAAGGGAACCTAGGACCTTAATAAGAAACAATCTCTTTTGCAAATGGACCTCAGAGTAGCTTTGAGAGGCAGCAGGACTGCAAGTGCTAATGCTGTGAGGATGCCCAGGACACATGCCCACTACATACTTTTGGGTGTTAAGTACTAACAAAAAAACAACAAAAAGAAGAGACATGTTGGCTGTTGTTGGGTATGAGCCTTAATAAGGTTGTTTCTGCCATTTGTTGCTAGACAGAACCCAAAGCTATTCAGTGAGATTATCTGAATAAATTTGTCCTTAGAAAGCAGCTGTTAACCAGATGTTCTGCAACCCATACAGTAAAATTACAGGTACATATATTCCTTTTTTTTTTAAGCCACAAAAGCATATTGATAGGCATAAAATCTGACTTTAACTATCTTCTTACTATTGCCTTCTAACCGAAAAAAAAACCCATTTACAGCATAGTATCCTTTAGCAGTCACATAAAAGCATATATGCATATGCATGCTAATTGCTTTAAATACGCTATGAAGACTCCTTTCATAATGTGCTGGCTACTGTCAATATGGAACTGATTAATCCATGAAAACTCTCCTGTCATTCCAGAAATATCTGCCTGCAATATTCATTCTGCAACTGTCACCATGGGAAGACCAAGCAATGTCATCTACCTAGACATCTGTAAGTCCTTCAACAGTGTTCCACACAACATCATTAACTCCAGATGGGAGAGACATGGGTTCAAAGGATGGACTATTCGGTGGCTAAGGAATTAGCTGAATGGACAAAACCAGAGAGTTGTGGTCAGTGGCCCTATGTCCAGGCTGAGGTCAGTGACAAGTGTTGTCCCTCAGGGCTCTGTCTTGCCATCAGTGTTCTTCAAAATTTTCATCAACAACAGAGACAGACAGCAGGAAGCTGAGTGTGGCAGTTTGGCGCATCACAAGGATGGGATGCCATCCAGAGGGACCTGGGCAAACTTGAGAAGTGGGCCCATGAGAAAAAGATGAAGTACAAGTCCAAAGGCAAAGTGCTGCACCTGGGTCAGGGTAATCCCAGACATGAGCACAGACTTAGGGAAGAACTCATTGACAGTCCTTCCCTGTGAAGAAGGACTTGGCTGTTCCCATGGACGCAGAGCTGGACATGACCCAGCAATGTGTACTGGCAGCCCAGAAAGTCAAATGTGCTCTGGGCTCCATCCAAAGCAGTGTGGCCAGCAAGGTGAGGGAGGGGATTCTGCCCCTCTGCTCTGCCCCACCTGCAATGCTGCATCCAGCTCTGGGGTCCCAGCACAGGAAGGACATGGACCTGATGGAGCAGATGCAGAGGAGGGACACCAAGATGGTCAGAGGGCTGGAGCACCTCTCCTGTGAAGACGGGCTGAGAGAGCTGGGAAAGGGTCGGCTTTAGGGAGACTTTATAGCACCTTCCAGTACTTGGAGGGGCATATACAAAAAAAGAGAGAGCAACTTTTTATACAGGCAAGTAGGGTAAGGGTGATTGCTTTAAGGGAGGATGGCTTTAGACTGAAGAAATGCTTCGCTGAGAGGGTGGTAAGACACTGGAAAGGTTTTCCCAGAGAACCTGTGGATGTCCCATTCCTTGGAGTGTTCAAAGCCAGGCTGGACAGAGCTTTGAACAATGAAGTTTAGTGAGACATGTCCCTGCCCATGGCAGGAGGGTTTGAACTAGATGATTTATATAGTCCCTTCCTACTCCAGCCTTTCTGTGTTTCTATATTTTTATGATTCTCCCAATTCTGTAAAAACAACTTTGATACATTTTTTTACCACGCAGTACAACGTATTTTTAACAAATCCTAACAGAAAAGATATTGAAGACAAGCAAGTTACCTGACCGCTGTTATATGTGCTTGTTCAAAGTAAATTACTGATTTTATCAGTAATTACAAAAAAATTCAGAGCAATGATGCCTCATATAAAATTGAGAAAGGTTTTGTAGAAGATAAAAGTCTGACAGAAGTAGTCAAAGAGAGAGATAATTTTTCAGAAACAAAAACTATTCACCAGATTAAGCCAAGAATACCTAAGCTTGACAATTTATGTGTCTCACGATGTGTTAGGAAAATGTATTTGTTCGCTGCAATTCTATTTCTCCTCTTATTTTATCTTTCTTTAGATTTTTGTTGTCAGTCTGATATTTCAAAGTGCATCTGTAATAAAAAGAAAGATCCATAGTATCTGAAAAGACTCAGAAAATGTTGAGCAGATGCTAGAAAATGAAATTGAGCGATCTGCAGAGGATAACTAAGTCAAATGGACAGAAGTATCTTCTATCAGTGAAGTTGTCAGTGGGTTGAAGAAGCTGCTTTTAAGAGAAAGGTCCAAAGGATGGTCATGAACTCAGATTGTTCAGGGACCCATAAGGGACATTACTGCAACAATACCTAGAAACAATTCAGAGAAAGATACTGTCCTTGTGGTGGGATGGTGAATGATAATGTTTCCCAATTCAGTATGTCTTATAACAAGTTTCTACTACATCTGTGTTTTAAAAGTAAGGATAGGGGGATTGACACCAGCAGGCAAAATTAGCCTGACTGAAGTTTCTTGCCCACAAATTAACAAGGCAACCATGAAAATCACACACCTGATGAACACATCTTTGCCACCAAGATGAACCTGCAGGTGAACCTGGGGGAAAAATTCATTGCAGTAGGAAATTTTAGWGTAGGAATTCAAGAAGAGCTCATAAAAACTTTGGTCTACACAAACTTTAAAAAGCTTTTGCTCCTAGGAATTCTTGGCTACCTACCTAGCACATCCTGGCATAGGCTGAAAGGGGTGGTGACTACAGAGCCTGTTTCTCCACACTGCAGGTGTATAGATGGCAATCCTTGAGCACCACAGTCAGACTCTGTGTATGGTGTGTGTGTGTGTGTGTGTCTGATCAGTTTTTCCTAGATCTCTGCAAGACCCAGGCATTGAGTAAAAGGGAAAATGTCATATTCTGGAAAGATATTTGATGAATATGTTTGGTGATATGAGACACTAATTTCTACCTTATCATGAGGAAAAAAACCCCTATAGCAAGGCCCCTTTGCATGCAAGAAGGCTTTAGAATAAAACAAAAATATGGAAAGGGAAAAATTTTGCTTCAGGTGGAGGCCTTGTAGAAGAGTTAGACAACAGGACATGATATCAGCTGTGCAGAAACATAGATTTATGGTTTTCTTTGGGACAGCATAAAAATGCAGCAGACTAACCTTCATCTTAATAACAGGCACAGTGTAATGTCTGTCTTACAGAATGTCTTTAAGGTTGGATTTGGTCATGGTTTGGATGGTAGCAATAGGAAAGAATTCTGGCAGTAAAAATCCCATAATATTTATCTCACTGGAACAATACTGCAGGATGATAACACTGATGTGTGTGTGTGCACTTTTGTGTCTACACACGTACTTTAGCACCTGCTCTAAACAAAAGTCTGTTTTCTATTCTGAATACTGGAACTGTCTGATTAACAGACCACCTGGCTTCACCCTCCTTCCAGGCAGCTGTAGAGGCTGATAAGGATTTTCCTGAGCCTCCTCTTCTCCAGACCAAACAACCCCAGCTCCCTCAGCAACTTCTCATAGGCCTTGTGTTCTAGACCCCTCACCAGCCTTGTTGCCCTACTCTGGGCAAGTTCCAGCATCTCAACATCCTTCCCAAACTGAGGGGCCCAGAACTGGACACAGCACTCAAGGTGTTGCTTCACCAGTGCCAAGTGCAGGGGGACAATCTGCTCCTGCTGGCCACACCTCCTGACACAGGCCAGGATGTCAATGGCCTTCTTGGCCACCTGGGCACAATACTGGCTTCAGTGTGCCATCAATTAGTCCCCCAGGTCCCTTTCTGCTAGGAAGATTTCTAGCTGCTCTGTCCCTAGCCTGCAGTTCTGCAGGGGGTTGTTGCACCCAAAGTGTACGGGCACTTGGCCTTGTTGAACCTCAYGTTATCGGGTTTGGCCCATCAGCCCAGCCTGTCCACGTCCCTCTGCAGAGCCCTTCTACCCTCCAGCAGATCAACACTCCCCACTATTTGGTGTCATCAAATTTCCAAATGGCAGACTCCATCCCCACTACCAGATCATCAATGAAAAAGTCTTAAACAGCACTGGGCCCTGCTGGCTGCAGCACCATTCACCACCACTCTCTGGGCCTGGCCATCCAGCCAGTTCTTAACTCAGCAAAACTCACCTCCACAAGCTGTGGGCTGCCAGCTTTTCCAGGAGGATGCTGTGGGTGATGTTGTCAAAGGCTTTGCTGAGGTCCAGGTTGACACAGCCTTTCCCTCATCCACCAGGTGCGGAACCTGGTCATAAAAGGAGATCAGGTTGGTCAGGCAGGACCTGCCTTCATCCATGCTGGCTGGATTCCATTCTACAGGAATGAGTGCACTGTGATGCAGGGAAGATCACTGATGTGAAAATTGAGGTAAGTCTAGAATGTGAGCATGGTGTAGATCGCTAATCAGCAGCTGGGCTTTCTCCTGGCAACTGGGCAAAAGAAGCATCCAGATTTTGAGCCTGATCAAAGCTTGTCAAAGAAGCAGATGCAGCCTGTAATTTTACCTTCAGGACCCCTCAGACATCCTCAGGAGCATGATAATGTCTCCCCCACAGCTTGTAATGAGGTAAGCACCAACCATGTGCACACATATAGGACAGATTATCAGAGTCAAGCATTAGTGCAAGAAGCATTAATGCAACATAAGCCCAAAAAGTCATTCTAGTATGTATAACCGACAGCAAAAGTGAGTTTAAATACTTGTGCTACTTGGGTAACTTCTGGTGGCAGCTAGAGCAACTTAACAGGAATTATCTTACAAAATGAGGAACAAGGGAACAAGTTAAAATATTTGAACTTTCACATTTTTATCTTATATGAAGAAATATATTGTCTTTTATGTGGAGTTTGGCAGGAGGTTGAGGTGACAGCTTCCAGGCTGCACAGCTAAAAATGAATTGCAGCAATAGAGCTTTTTCCAAACGCAAAGCTTTTATGCCACTAAATGTTGATGCAAAGATACGCAAGAGACAGTGGCAGCTCAGAAACACATGGTCCTTGGGGGCTAAGTTTCCCAATACTTGATAAACATGAGTTTGCAAGTGCTGTATCTGAACAGTTTTAAGTTTGCATATCTATGCAATCATGAAAGAGAGGTGAAAATTTCCTCAGGAAATAACCTTCTTCAGTGACAGGAGAGGGAGTAGATCCACAAGTCACCACATGGGAGTCACATCACAGCTCTGCTGTTCCAGAAACTCCTTCCATTTGCTGATGCACTGCAGATAATATCCCCAGCAAATTCATTGCATGCAAAATATATTAAAGGTGGGGATAAAAGATTGTATGAACCCAAAGAATTTGCTTATAGGTCACAGCAAATTAGAGACCTGCATAATGCTCCCTCAGCTATGACAGAATAAAAGAATTCCCACAAATAGTTTTAAAACCAGCAACAAGTGCATGTGCATTTACTTTAAACATTTTATGCCATGTTTATGTTGACCTTGCTGTCTGCTTCTTTCTACATATGGGGTCCTGTGGGTTATGAAGTCAGCATAATTTCCCTTTYCAATAGCCAGCACCTCTCTGGAAAGAGGGACTCCTTTTGTTTTTGTCAGTTCTTGGGCTGCTGCCCTTCTAGACAAAACCAGTCCAATAGTCTCAGCAGGAAATCACAGCCAGTGCTGTCAGAGCCAGTTGGTCTCCTATTATCCTATTCCTGTGGAATGGCTTATCTTGACTCATTGTTTCTTTACAGCCTCTTTTTAGGCTGAATCAATGTACTCACACAGTGTCTACCCTGTAATAAGAGCATAAGAGTTTTTATACACTTTTATGGCCCACTCAACATCCTTCACAACAGTTAACTTCAGAGATTTCTGTCATGGTAGAGATGGGCCTTAGGCCCATAGAATCTTGGCTGAACTAAAAAAAAAATCTTTTAGAAAGACACCCAAAGCTTAAATAATTTTTTGGAAAATATGATCAAATCCTTCATAAAACCGAATGTGTAATGAGGCAAAGAAGTATAACCAGAAGAAGATGAAAGACTGGGCAACCCTTTTTCTTTAAGAGATGGGAATGTGATATTTGAGACAATAAATAATATTAGGAAACAATTTCAACAACAAAGTAATAAAAAGGATCAGGAAGAATACCCTGGAGATCAACTTCACTGAGTCTGGTTTCCACATCAATTTTTGAGTGCACTAATATTACTCACTCCTGCTCTAAAATTGCCCCTTCCAAGCAAGACACAGTTCTGTGCAGCCCCATTAATCCCCCACATCCCCTCTCTGCTGATTAAGTGGCTTAAAGAAGTTTATTTAGTCTCTCTAGCTTTCAAGATGAAAGGCTATTTCCTCAAATACTAAAGGCTTGTAGATACAGAAGGTTCAAGCTTTATTCCATATACCAGACAGGAATATCCTTGGCCAAGGAGCCCCTCAGAACACAAACATCAGAGCATAGCCCACTGGGAAGTGCTAAAATGAGAAGAGACAGGATGACACCACTTATAGTGACACTCTTTAGTTCAGGTCACAGTGTGTTGTTCTTGCAACATCTCCAAGATAACAAAGAGAGAAAGTGTGAGGAAGGCAAAGCCAGAGCAGCCTTCTGCTTCACTTGTCACCTTCATTCAGAGTAAAAGAGTGAATGAGAATCCACCCTCAGCCATGGCTAAATGTACTAAGGGGCAGAACTACTTAACTACTTAATATTTCAGAAAAATTAAGGTAATATTCGTGCAACAGCCAAAGAATATCTCAAAGCTCTGTCACATATTGGAAACACTATTCATTCTGTGCGGACATTTCTCCTGTCTTGAGCCTTCTGAAGCATCTATCTCCTGAGATGACTAGCCTATCTGGATCTCCACATCATAAGAAAACTTCCAAAAGGCTTTTTCATCCCTTTTTGCAATTTAAAATTAAAGGGGTTAGCAATTGGAATACTAGTGAGAAGTCGTATTGAACTTACTTTTAAGAACAAGTGATAAAAATAAAAGCATTTTGGCTGAAATGTGAAAAATTCAGAGTTAAACTCCAGGATTTGTGCCAGGTAGGTATGGAGCTCCAACGTGAGACCTTTAGCCTCTCTGGAGGTCCCTGGGCAGAGGAATGAGGATCTCCTTCCCTAGTACATGTGAATTTCTGCATGGACAAACCTGGGCCATACCCAGCAGGTTGGGTCCAACAAGGAGCTCTCTCATTCGGTGCACAGGCGCAAAAGTTTTACCTTGGTGATGAGTGGTCTCCTCTGCAGGGGCATTTTCAAGTGAAGGCAAGAGCATCAAGCTTTCACTGGTTCCATCAACACATGTAGCTCTGGTACACAGAGAAATAGAAACTTGCTTTTAGCATGATTTTAACCATGCCTTCTGCTAGCAAGCAAGGACCAATAAAGACAATTCTCCTGTTCTCTGAGGACACACTGATACTGCATCTATCTTTTAAGCTAGTTCACCTTCTCCCCGAGGCAATAGGGTAACAAAATGCATGAGTATAACTGGCAGACTTGCAAATTGACTGGACTTAAAAAAGGGCATTTACGGTGTTTATGATATACAGTATGTATGTGGAGCCATATTCAAAAAAAGTGCACTTTGATTATTGACATTTTTACCATTTAAATTTTGCCCAATAAATCTCATAGAGGACAAGTAAGGGAATTTGTTCAAGAACACTGCCAAGTTCATTATTTGCAGCTGCATTTTTTTTGAATGTTCACTGTAATGGAATCCCTGTTTGCCCCTAGAACACTCTATCAATTTCTAATTTTTGCTTTTATCTTTTGAAGGTTTTAATGGTAGGTAAAAATATATTAAATCACTGTGATCATTACCAGTTTATGTATGCAGGGAGAACACTCCATGTAAGAGCATTTTTGGTATTTAAGTCTAAAAAATGTGGAAGAGAAATAAAGGGAAATGGAAAATTTAGARAAAAAAACTGTGAATGAAAACTTAAATAATTCTGTGAGAGCTGCTGATTAGATAATTGAGTTTCCTGATTATCCAATGGGGAAAGAAGATAACTTTGGCTAAAATCTCATGATTTTTTTAATGGTAAAGTGGAATCAGTAAGGTAACAAATGTCAAATGAAAAAGAAGATGATGGCAGAAACAGAAATCATGTCTGGCAGAGCAATGAATTTTAAGAAGAAATCTGAATATACTACTCATTAATTCTTGTAATAGGGAGGCTGTTTATGCAGGAATGTTGATGGAGAAAAGACAGAAGTCTTTTCTGTCACTAATATGACACTAATATTTCTGTTCTGCATTTGAAAAGAAACAGAACAAGATAATAGTAAGAGAAAAGTATGCTTGTAACCACTTTGCTAAGCAGTATCCAGTGAGATAAACTAGGAAAAAATCCTGAATATCTTGAATCCTGAAGTTCTGAATTTTTTTGCTTGGTTATCTTCAGCCCAGGGAAATAAACTTTGTATAATACTTTGAATACCATCAGGAATCCAAACTGTGCAGGAGTCAGGGAGGGTAAGGGGGTTAACCCACATGACTACAGCAGGCTACTGTTAATCCCCCAGAAACTAAATGGAAAAATTAATATGGTATTTAAGCAGCTGGAGGTATTCAAAGACAGTGATATAATTAATATGTTCTGTAGGAATTCAGTTCATTCATAGGAAATAAGTTCATTTATAAAAGTCCCACATGGTTGATACCTGTTTACAAGGGTGTTTTTATACATGCAGATCATCTGCTGGCATATGTTAGAGATTAGGGAGGTGAAAACAACAATACTCACTTCTGCTAAGTGATAATTACTTGTTCTGACCTGGGCTTTTTGTGCTCTAAAGGCACTAGTTAAGGACTTTCTTCAGACACATTCTCTCCTTTCTTCAGATTTTTCAGAGCTACTAAAATAAAAGCACAGCCAAATTTGGTTCCCTGCTTGTCCTGGCCAAGATATGATCTGCAGTACAGACAGAGAGAGCACGTCACACTGAATGAAAGATGCTTTTCAGCTTCAAAAAGCTCCTTTATCTAAGTGCTCTTGCATGTCTCTAGTGGGTGCTGCTCCAGGTGATGTCTGGGTGACTTGAGATGTCCTGGCACCTGTGTGAGGGGTGGCATCAGCTCTGCATTTCAGAACCCTCCTTGATGAGAAGCTAATCAAATGAGCAGTATACTGCAGTGGGAAGCCCCCCACACAAAGTCCCTGGGGCAGTTTTCAGGACCACCTTCTAGAATTAGGGTTTGGTCAGGCTGGGTTGGGTTTGGTTCTTTTTTGTTGTTTTTTGTTTCCTTTTTCCATTTCTGCTCCACTGTATGAACATCTGGGCAAACTTGGCACTGTTGTACTGAGATGCATCTGGACAATAAATAAATACTAAACCCCTTGTTTACACACCAAACGAAATCGTGGGAGTTGCAACTACTCCACCAGACAGCACAAATCAGTCCATTACAATGTAAAAAGCACACATTTTAGATGGCAGTGATATTTTGCAGCCTCATATACCAATTTTAAAACTTTTGAGATGACACTGAGAGAATACTATTATCATTTAAAAAAAGTCTCTCCAAGAACTTGTGGTCTATGTCAATGCCAATTCTGCTTTGGGCATAACTACATGCACAAAGTTTATCACAGCCAGTAACTTCAGCCAAAAGTTCTTTCCAAAACTGTGGATAATGCAATTTCTGCCAAGTATAAGTAAAGACTTTGAAAACACAAACTGCTACAAGGCAGTTATCCTGAAACCACAGTCCTCTTAGTTAAGAATCTTGTATTCATTGGTTGCAACATTTAAAATGTTGACAGGGCTACTCTTAAGGCTTATGTATTTTTCAAAAGTCATTTGCTATCATGTGCTACAAATTCAAAACATCTCAGAAGAAGAATCTGTAGTTGAAAATCCTCTTAAGAATAACACAGGCTTTACTGACAGCCAAGTGTTTTCAGACATTGGTGCACTCAGATTGCATTCACATTTTATAATGGGAACAAGGAAAGATTGCCTCTATTCCTTGTGGCTGTGGCAAAGTGCTGTTTTATCCTGTAGCTGTTCTGAACACAAGCATCCTTTGGTCTGGTTCAACATCAAACTCTTGGTGAGCAACCCTAACTAAGTGCTACAGAAACAATTCTGTATCCAATGGTACTATAGTCTACTCTGAAATGTACTTACAGCTCCAAATTGCAAAGATGTCTAATGTTCAAAGTAAAAGGAAGAAATTCTCTTCTCCTTCAGTCTGTGCTGTGAGGTCACACCTGTAGCTCATAGAAGAAAGACAATATAATGTTATCAGAATAAAGAAGTACCAAAGTCAAGTTCTGTTTTCTGCCTGTCTGCCAAGTCCACAGAGATGAGTATACATAATTGCCTACAAAATTTAATCCCTCACCTATTCAAAAATCATACATCCATTTACAGTCCAAAAGCATCACATCAGAGGATTTTGTTTTAAACTCTCTTTTATGAGCATTATTGAACTCTTACCATGAGTATTGGTAACGGTGCTAGCAGTAGCACCGTATAATCTTTTTGAAGTACAAGTGTTTCTCTAATTTTCTATATTGTCTTGATTTTTTCTACTGGATTTCAACAGCCTCACTTTAGTAAGGCTCACAGACTTATCAATTCGACTTTTATTATTCCAGCTTCAGTTTTCTAGGTCTCAAATTCCCCGTGAAGAAAGTACAATAAGAAAACTGTAGATAATAAGTAATTATTCCATTATTCAAGCAAATTCTATTCCTTATATCAAGATTTGCTTAGCCTTCCCATCTATTACCTCTATATCTTAAAAAAGTGAATTTTCTTTCTTCCTTTTTTTTTTCCAGGAGGTTCACCAAGACTAATCACCTTTAMAAAAACTGCTGGTTTATTTTCCTCATCAAAAAATTCCAACTCCATTCTAGTTACTTTGATTTTGCACACTGGATTCTATAGTGTATCATCGTATGTACATCATCATATCCTCCTTCCATTTGACATTATGAGTTTTCTTATAACTCTTACATTGAAGTTCTCCTTTTCAAAGCCTCTACATTTGTCTGTGCCAGAAATCATAGAATAAAGTCAGAAAATTTTTGGCATGAACTAGAGGAGAGCATGAGCTTATTTGTCTCCCTCATTTGCTAGCAGTAGCTTCTCTAGTAGATGTGAAGATGACATTAGAAAATGAGTATTTCACCCTGTGGTTACTTGTTTCTGGACCCCAGGAAGGAAACACAGAATAGGAGCACAGTGATATTAGTTGGCAAATGGGATGTGGTCAGGGTTCTGCTCGGAGGAGCCTCTTCTTACTCTTGGGTCAGCACTCTGGTGTCAGGGACCACACAAGGAAACTCACAGATCACTTGCAACGAATTCCTGGAACCTAGTGCCAAAAAAAATTAAGAATTGACAGAAACAGTAACATATGATGATGAGTGACTGGAACCTTTAAGCTGACGAAAGAGAAAGCCAACCATTTCCTACCTGAACTTAGAAACATTTCTCAAGGACTTATTCTCTTTGTACTCTGACTTTGTAAGAAAACTACCCCTAAATACTGCAGAGAGGGCAATGTTGTCAGAAACAGTATACTTTCAGTAAAATTTTTTTAAGAGTTTCCTGCAAATTGTGGTCCTTATATGCAGAAAACATACATATTTTCTACAAGCAAGCCTGCTTTCTCTCCACAATTACACCCCTTTAGCTGCCAAGGAGAAAATTAAGCTGCTAACAGTCTGACTAGGGAGACCACAGAGCTTTTTGACTGTCATCTTCCTATTTCCTCTGATCAGATTTGGCAGCTGGGGATGAATTGCATTAAACTTTGCCTGTATCTGCTGACCCAAATGCTTTAGTAAGAGAGAATAACTTCAGGGTGTATAAAGAGTGACTGACATAGACAACAACCCMAGGTTTGACTGAAGATTCTGTGAGTGAGATCCCTGGCTGCAAGGGGAGCCATCAACAGCACATTTCCCTGAGCATCCAGAACCACTAACATAATCCCACTCCAACTTCTGCTTGTTTAGGGGAGCTAAATTTGCTACATTTGCTAAATCCTTCTAGCTGTGTACTGAAATACTTCTTACCAAGATCTGGTCCAATTTAAAGCCCACTGCAATCTCCACAATATTCAGTCCCCAGCTAAGATGAGAGGGCTCTCTGTGTCCTCTTGCTGGGGCCAAAAGACTCTTTGGCATCTTGTCTGCAGCCTCCAACTTGTTCTCACCAATTCCAGTAGCACTGTATCCTTTTTTAACCATCCTGAGGGTACAAAATGTTACCTGAAGGAGCCCTAAGGCTATTTGATGTAAGGAAAACAGAAGAGCATCTGTTACTAGGGAGAATTTCTCGCTTTTTCTGTGTCCACTGCTGCTTCAAAATAGGTAATGACAGTGGGAGTCACAGGCCACGAAGCTGATGATGCTCTGCAGAGTCCAGCCTCTCAGAGCCTGAGGAATACAAACTCCTGACACAGACAGAGGTGCAACACCAGCAGAACCACGGATGATCCCATTTTCTCCAGTTAGAATTTTATTACGGCCCAACAAGGGGTGATGCCCTCACTGCCACACACAGAATTTGTGATTGTCTGAAGGCAGCAGGGCCCAGAGCAGCTCCTTGTTTTGGAGCCATGCCTCATTTATGCTGCACTTACATTTTTGCTCACCTCAAAAAAGAAGTCTTGGTAATTATAAAATTCTTAAAACAGGTTAGATAGTCTGTTAAGGCAAATCCACTTAACAGCCTGTGTGATGTCCCCTTTCTTATCTTCTCTCTTTGTACATGCAAACTGTCCCTCCCTCCTTAAAATGACAGAGGTCATGATCAATCCCCTTCTTCTTTTCATGTAGTTTAATACAAAACTTCTACAAGTAAGCCTTTCTACCTTGCACATTAAGCTAAATGCCCCCTTCCCAGCCTTCCAACTCACTGCTGCACTCGGGCTTCACTTAGTCCAATGCTTGAAGAGTTGTTGCTAAAATGATCTCTGCACTTTTCTTTGTTGTGTTTGCCTGTATATCAAAATAAGAATCCTGTCCTTGACTTTGTTTCTTTTGAAGCTATACTGTCAATTTTGGATTTCCTTTCTGTTACCCAAATACCTTCTTTCCCAGTATCCTTTCTGCCATGGGGAGTGCTCTTTGATGGAGTCTGAATTTTCATATATGCCCTAGTGTTCCCCTTTACTGAGACCATGTCAGCTTCTGATGTCTAAACACATAAGAAGTTGTGATTGTAGAAGAGATTGTAGATTTCTTACACTAAGAATGTGTAAGAAATAGGTGCTGATCATTCTTCAGGAAATTCATATCCCAGTGTATTTAGATCTCCAGCCTCGTTGTTTGGAGAGCCATGCTCTGAAAGATACAAAGAGCAGTAAACCCGGCTACTTTCTAATAGTGTCAATCCCCTCTACCAATAAATAATCTCCAAAGTTTAACCACACATATTACCATCTCATTTTCTTCCCACCCTAAAAAAACATGCTCTGAAGTCAAGATAAGAAGTTACCAGATTATAGAATCCACTTGCATATTCAAAAATTCCCTTGAGGTGTGACAGAAGCATAAATTATATAATGCTGCTGAGAGATATTTGAAAATATGGATATTTATCTGTTACATACCATAGTGTAAGGTCCACTCTAAGATTAACTAATATAAAGTAATCACAACTTTATGAATACCCTGATTACCTCTAGAAAGATTTCTAGGATATTAGCAAATAATAAGCTATTTGCTCATCATTATATGTGCCAGCTAAGTCATTCCTATCATAGAAAACTAAGAAAACCTAAAGATGGTGGAAGTTAGCTTTGCATGGAGGATGCAGATTTGGAGAACTAACTATTTACATAGTTACTATTTACATTTTAAGCAAAATTGGTTGGCAAGAAACTTCTTAGAGTTCTTAAGACCAGCCTTAAACTTAAACTCATTAGTTTCTATTAAACTGTCTAGCAGTGCCTTTTTGTAAAGAAATAGTAAAAATTTTGTAACAGTAAAAGAGTTTCTACTGAAATTTTGTTTCCCTGTGAGGAAATTTACTGGTTGTCACATTCAATGGTAAAAGAAAAAAAAAAAAGGCAACTGGCTGCTTCAGGTTGTTTTGTTTTCAGATTTTGTAGTGTTTTGGCTTCTAAAAATATGCAGAATTTCCAGACCATATAATTTTGGATGCTAACTGTGTTTTGTCCCACACACTTGTAGTCTGAACACATTTGAGATAATTTCTCTGAAAAAAGGATTCACTCTATTTTCAGGCTATGGTGTGCTGTCCATTCTTGAAAGAGAATTCCCCAGTGTAACTGGTGAGGTTAAAATGATTTAGGGCCTTATTTGCCAGAGAAGAAATTCAATTTTCCGTATAGTTGACATTCTAATAGTTATCTTTAGGGGCTTGATTCAGGCTTGCTGATGTCCATCAGGCTCTTTCCACTGCTCACAGAGCCAATATCATCAAATTTTCATTTGGCTTTGGTCACTATTGCCTGATTTCCAATCTACTTTATCATTACCCTCACAGCTAGTTTTATTTAGATCAGAACTGTTGATACAGGGATTATTTAGATTTTTTTTTTATTAACCTATGCAGCTGTTGCTCCCCATAAATAATGCAGTACATCTCGAGGTGTTCCAGAAAGACCTATGTGAAGGCAGTCTAGTCCACATTCAAAAAGGTATCTTGACATTTTATAAGAAGAGTTTCCTTCTTTCTTGACTTTACTATGAGGTCAATAATTTTCCGTAAGTTTATGTGAGGAAAAAGTTTGTTGAAACAATATCCAGGGCCTCTTTTTAACAACAATTTTCCTTTGCTATATCTTGCCAAGATTATTTAAGCCTCCCAGTGCATATTTATACGAAGCCTGGACAATGATGGAAGGAGGATTCATTTTTTTGAGATCTTGTTCAAAAGTCTCAGTATTTCATTGCTTTATTAAAAAGGACAATTTTTACCCTGCTGTAGCTTTCTGATTCCTGGGAGAAACGTGTTTTCCCAGGTTACTCCAAGGTCCATAGTACACATATGTACGCCCAACAGGCAGTCATGGTGCATGCCTTTACCGTGGTGGATATACTCCAGAGGCGGATCTATTCCAGACCCTTTGTCACCTGCTGGCCCCTCACCTGAGCCCTGCCAGGCTTTGGCAGAGCTTTCTGCTCCCTGTACCAGGGATAAGATTTCAAACCAAGGCTTTAAAGCAAATGCAGAGCTCTTCCAAGATAGGCTTGGCTAATGCTGCCTTCAGATGGAATGAGCAAATGTTTACTGGAGGCTATGACACAGCTTTGACTCACCTTTGCCTTCAAGTTTGCCCAGTTTTAAGTACTGTGGATTTCACTGACAGTTAATTTCCTTTGTTGCTTGTTAACTGCTGTTCTTCTTTTATTAAGTATGGAACAAACAAAGGAGAAGATGTACAGAAGTCAAGACTAGTCTGTTTTCTAGGCAGAAGGATCTGAACGCTCACCAAGAGAGGGCTACAATACTCTTTGCAAGATTTTGGCACATGCTTAAAGCATTTCTGCTCATTATAACACCAATTATAGAGCAGGATATGCTCATGGATGTGTCCTGGGACACTCAAAGAGTCTCACCCTCCCCAGTGCTGGGACACATCTTCTGTACAGTGACATGCTCCATGGTGTTTTGCAGATACATAACAAATTGCAGGCTCTGGGATTGGCTCAAGCAAGAGAGCAGGCTTGGTGCAGCAGTGGGAGAGAGGTTGGTGTTGGAGAGAACTGGACTCTGAATCTTGGAAACTGAGAATCAGTATTTTTGAGTAGAATACCTCTTCAGATGGGTGAGTCCTGCTCCTACTCAAAATTCACCCAGAAAAAGCTGTGGAGAGGCCCTCACTGGCATGACACTTCATGTAGGCGCTGTCCCTTTTGGGATTTCCCAGCAGAGGTCTGTCTCATCAGAGCCATGCCAATACAGGCATCATTCTGCACTTCCTGCAGAGAAACTTGCAAGAGGTGAAGCTTTGAGAATAGCCCTCTCCCTTTTCCAAACTGCATTCCCATCAGAGAACTTGGAGAAGTTATGATAGGAAAAATTGTTTGTTTTTTTTTTCTTTAGTTGTGTGTTCTCAAACTGTTTTGAAAGGTTTATAAACCAGGGCATGCAGCTTTGCAATGGATAATCTGCATACTTACTCATTCCCTGACTACAGGCCAGAGGCTTCTCTGTGACAACAAATGAGTTCTGACTGGGCACCAGGTCTGAAAAATATATGTACGCATTGTCACTGCACATCTGGAATTTAGAATTGCTAATGGATATGCTGTGATAGAAAAGAAAAGTGTCTGGCCAATAAACTTGGTTTATATATTTATTTTAAAAAGCATTACCACATTTCTGGCTAGTAGCCTTTCATCCTCTAGACTTTACACCAGTGCATCTGGAATGCTAAGCAGCTCTTTCAGGGATGCAGCCATATCCCAAAAAGCACCTTTTAATTTGAAATAACTTTAAAAACTAATTAAAAAGGAGGAAGGCTTACATACCTAGCTCTGTATATCAGGTCCTGCAATCTCAGAAATCACAGGTGAGAATTCTCTCTCAGACTGTCAACCTACTTTATTTTCCAGGGTGCTATGAACTTGTGCAGCTGCCTTTGAATAACATATTTTGACCTCATTACAAGTATAACTCAAAAGAGCGATTGTGAGTTACTTTTTCCCAGGACTAGCAGTGGAAGTCTGAGCATTTTGAGTTCATACAAGTCACTTTGATCCCCTTGTCATTGAACCCTCAGGCAGAGCTCATCTCAACTTCTGTAGGGGCAGGGAAGCCACGTTTGTCAATTCAGCCTCTCTCCAGTGCTGGGAAATAGTAGTAAAAGAAAGCATCAGGGACCAGCAAGGAGAGAAAACGGCAAGATCACTGCCTCTCCAGGCACACTCATAGGCAGCCACCCGAAAAATTCATTCCACAATGATGCATGAAGAGTATTTCATCTAAGTTGAAGGCAAGTCCTGTTTACAAACCACCTTTACAGCTCTGAAGCTCTGCCAGGGACAGTGTTTCACATCTTGATGCAGAGGCAATGTCAAAAGCTTCCCCACATAGAGCTTGTCTTTCATCTTATTGATGTTTGCTTCTGCAAATCCCATACCTGTACGCTGTGTGCTCTGTGCACAGCGTATTTTTTAGGCAGGAGCCAACTCCAAGCTCCATACTCCCATATATGTTTAAGTGAGGATTTGTAGGGCTGGAGTACTGAAAGCCCAGAGAACCAGAGACACATTTTCACTTTCCTCTCTCAACATTAGGAATTAGGCTTAAACTGTGGAACTAGGTGTAAAATATCAGCTTTTTATGATCAGGCCACTCAGATGCCTTACTGGTAGTTGTTTTGATGTCCACATGATGGCATTGCAGGCACATGGGGGATATGAAGAAAAATAATTAATGACCCTCCTTCCCATCCATTTTCCACCCAAGCTCCCATGATTGGCTTCATCAACAAAACCAGAACCAGCCTAGTCAGTGCTTTATAAAGCTTTATTGCAAGATGTGTTTACATAACGCTGTAGAGGTGAGCTTTTTAACTACTAATATCAAGAACTTTTGGACACTGGTCAGCGGTCAGTTTTCCATATTGACCCTGCATGGCACAGAAAAAAAAAATAGGGTGTGATTGGATCTTTCCAGACAGTTAAGTGGGAAGAGTGGGGGGAGAAGAGGCAAATAAAAATAAAATTCCCCCTAGTTTACACTAAACGTGACACAGCTTCTGAAGGATCAATACAAATGGTAGGTGAATTTCGTGTGTAATAAAATCTTAAAAGAGTAATTCAAGTTCTTTATGAAATAGAACAGAAACAAAAATGCATTTTCATGGACAATTAAATTTAACACAGAATGAATTCACCTAAAATGAGAAAACAACAAACAAATCCAAAAACTCAACCAAAAGGACCTGTAGATAATATCTCTGACCATGCATGGCTTGTTTTTTAAATTACAATTCACAGAATAACACTGCTGGAGAGCCTATTTTACACTATGCTACACAGAACATGGAAAAACATGAGTAGTGACATTTACACAATTTTACAATATTTCTCCTTTGCCTAAGAAACATGTCCTCTTCTACTTTACATTTTTTTACAATTCCCAGCTCACAAAAAAAGGACACTATATGCGCAAAGACAGTCTTTAAAAAGGAGAAATGTATCCAATGCTACAAATCAACCTTTTCTTTCACAGAAGCCTCTGTATTAGATAGTGATTAAACAAAATATATCTCTATCTGCCACTCAATGTGAAATGGGACTAATTAGAATTTCTTTTTGGCATAAACATCAAACTATACATCTCTGAAACTCCTTGCTATGTAACTATTAAACTGCTTGCCAAAAACTTCCTGGGGTCACATCTGAAATGCCAATTGAGCCAGTTGCTGCCCCAGTTGAAGCAAAGGAAGGTGGGCCTTACATGCTGTTCAAATGTTTGTGAATGGTTTTCAATGGTTGCCTACAACCAAGCATTTTCTCATTCAAAACCACTTCAGTTTATTTTCTTTCAGAGCCGGTAAGTACCTGGCAGTTTTTCCTCCAGAGGAACATCAACATTCATATCCCTTCCAGCTTAAACAAGTGTTTCTTGCATCCTGTTGCTGCAAGCACAGAGCCACCATCCAGCTGCGTCCTGGGCTCAGGCTGCCCACCAGTGCACACTGAGCTTGCCTTGAAGGTAATGGGAGGATTGGAACATGTGCAGTGAGCTACAGGAGTGAAAAGGAGAGAGGAATATGCTCCTGCTTCTGCCTAACACCATGTCCCCCTGCATCCTTTGGATAGAGGCAGGCAGTGCGTGCGCCTGCCCATGAGCTGCAGTGGAAGGAGGAAGGATGAAGGATGTGAAACTGGTGGACTGGCACCTTGTTCCCATTTCATCTCTGYGAAATCAAAGCATTGCAATAGCTACAGCTGCACAGTGAACCTGAACACAGACAACYGCCCTCAGCCACGTGGCTTCCAAAGCATTTTGGATAGCCACTTGCTGTGGTTACATCCCCAGGGAGGCTGCTGCAGGCCAGATGCCTGACAAAASGAACCATGGCTGCACCTACAATGGCATTGTGCCCCTGGGGGTCGTGGTGGTTGTTGAAGTCCTCAAATGTAATTTCTCAGTGGCTTTTAGGGTTGGCCAGGGTACATCTGGAGCACAGCACACCAGGGATTTAAGCGCTGTCCTGTAGAACCTTACAGGAGGCCCTTGCTGTTCACTCACATCATGACCGACTCAAAATTTCTGTTAAATTGGAACAATAACTCATATCTTTATATTGACATATGAGTATCTATTATGCTAAAGTCAAATTCTTGTTTATCTACAAAACTGATGTGTTATTTTGTTGACAGAATCMACCACTGCAAAGATTCACTAAAAAAGGGTGTCAAAAGAGAAAAAGAAATGTATTTTTAAAACCATGTTTGAAGCTACTTCCAGTATTTAAGGGAGAAAGAAAGACCCTCATTAAACCACCTTTTTTTTGTTGATTTTGGATTATGGACAAGGAGCTATCAAACAGAAAGGTCATACATAGCAGCCAAGGGGCTATAAAACATCTGGAATCCATGAATCTGGTGCCTGGCCTGACTGAAAAGTGAAGAGTGATGAATTTACCTTTTGTGAGGGATCTTTTACTCTCAAGTGTGGCACACAAGCATTCCCTGGGGGGTTGTTCACCGCAGCTGCTACTGAGCATTGTCTCCACTTGGGAGTGAGATTACAGAAAGCATTTGCATGCAGTCTGCTTTTAAACATCAAGTGAGATGAAAGAAAATTAGGATAGCTTCCCTTTGGAGGTTATTTCATGTGCTATAGCTTACCTCAGCATCCAGATCAGGAAGGCTTTATGGTGGCAGTCAAGCAGACACAGTGCTCTGGGCACTGCATCTGCAGCAGACTGTATCTATTGGAAAGGGAAGAGAGGTAGTTATTATGGCTGCAAGTGTTTAAAAACAGCCTTCATGGATCTCTGAGTGAGAAATGGGAACATGTGTTACTACATTGTGTATCCAAGATTTTTATATTTGTCAGAAACCAATCCATATCTCACACAAAACTTGTCTTAAAACAAGTGTTACATTGTTATGGTGGGCTCTTCCAATGATGGAAGGGCAGGCAGCAGCTCAAAACCTGAAGGTTATAACCTCACTAGACAGAGGGAGGCATACAGATATAATGAATTCCTCCACTTCATCTGGAATCCACTAGTTAGATGAAGGGGAAGAAATGTTATTCCCATAATCAGGGCATGCTGGCACTCTGGAGGAAATACTGCCCCCTTACAGATTAGTCGGTCTTTTTTTTCAGGAACCAAAATGGAAATCTGTACAGGAAATCCTGTAGTTACTGTGCTACACTGTGTCTGATCATCTTGTTGCAATAAATGGTGAGGACAGTGGAATTGATCTGACTGTATACTAGTGCATAAACAAGACCAAGTTATTCCTCAGAAAAGTTGCTATCAGTTTTACAGATAGAGAGCACAAACCAAAAAACAAATGCCATGGAAGAACAGAAAAGGAAGAATCTGCTTCACATATAAGACACATCCAGAAAATCTGAAAGAAACCACCTTTTTTTCACTGAACCTATCCCAACCTCTATTATTCCCCATATTTATTGTTCTCCTTGGTAAGGAGCATATAAAGTTTTGCACAATTTTTGCACAATTTGGAAAATACATCTGCTCAACCATTAGTAATTCACCAGCTATGGTATGTCTCAGAGACAGATGCTGTACTATGCTTAAATGAAACACAAATTTGTTCCCTGTTAGAAACTGGCCACTAACAGCCAAGTGGTCACCAATTTTGCACATTCAGCATATTTTAATTAAAATATTAATTTTTAAAGACTTGTTTGATTTTTTCTCTCCAATCAAATATAGGATCTCTGACAGCATAAATGTACTTTGTTGCATTTTTGGTTTTTTTATCACTTAGCAAGTAGGACAGTTCAACATGACAATTTACATTCAGGGTGTCTTCCTCTTGTTTCAGACTTCAAACACCTCCACGAACCCCCATTACCTTCAGTTCTTTGTTCTAAGCATCCTTAAGCAAGATTTTAAAAGTCCATAGTGGTGAGCAGCACATAAAGATCCACTTTAAAATCCAGATGCTCACAGGTCTTGCCTATTTTACAGTGAAATTAGTCATATGCCATTTCTGTTTCCTAACCAGCTCCTTCCTTTCCACAGCCTTCAAATACACAACATATTGTATTGATTACCCAATTACTGCCTCCTGTCTACTTGTAAAATTGTTTTCTTAACAAATTGAGGGGAAAACCACATCAAACTCAATGCTATTCTTAAGAACCATTGCTCATTAGTRACTTTTTATTCCATGGGAGATTCAAGGCATCAGCAGATAAAGAATAAAATGTTACAATCAAGAGGGTGGACGGCACAGGTAGGATGTTCAGCCACAGGTCTCCCTGCAGTGTTGCCAGCTACCTGGCTCTGCCATCACTTGGATGCTGTGCTCAATGTAATGTGATGGATGACCATGGTTTCAGAGGTTTATTGTGTTTGGTTCAACTCTCTTGAACAATCTCCACTGACTATCCTGTCCTTAAAGAGAGCAGAGTAGAATAACCTGAAGTACCTGACATAGCCTGGGTGCCAGAAGCAACATTACTATGGCATTAGGACCCCAGCATAGATTATTATTTAACTCTATTTTCCAAGTGTGTTTTGCGGCCAAAATAGAACCCTGTTACCATGACTAAACTGTTGCAGCTCCTCAGTTAACCAGCTTGAAGAAAGTCTTAGTTGTTACTGCTGCGCAGACATACCCTTAATCTTAGAGGCTAAGGCAATGGAAAGAGACAATCTTGTGCATCCTTGAAGATCTATTGGACATATACAGACTTTGGCTTAAAAAGTTCCCTTTATGTTATTGTTGTTTGCAGTTCTCTTCAAAATACTTCAGCACCGGCTGGGGTGACTGTTCAATTCATCTTCACTGCCGTACATGTCCTCCACTTAAAGGCAGATGAGTTGACTAAAGGTTCTTCAAACACACTGAGGGCAGTTATAAAAGTCAGTTATAAAACTGTGAGATAAGGGCAAATATATAGGAGCTKTTTACTGTGGTACCCACTCCACTGGTATCAAGGATAATCACAAAAAACCAGTAAAGAACAGCAAAAACACAGCAGGCTTTTTAGCAGGGCTATTTCATATTCAGATTCATTAAACTGAAATAAAATCACCACCACATTATCTTGCAGCAGAGAAAAGCAGCATGAAGGGCACAGGCAAGTGAACAAAACTTTTTGATCTTAGCATCCAAATGCATTTATCGAGTATGTAAAATTGCTAACGTAGATCTCTCTGAAACTGTACAAATGCAGAGTACAACCACAGCTCAACAAGAGGGGGGAATTGTGTTCTCCCCTCTGTGTGCATGCTGCTGTGTACAGTGTGGGTGTGCATTAATGCACATTAATTCAGCATCCTAAACTCTCCACTTGTATTGCAGGCCATGGCCTGCCCCACAGAGTGAGTCACACTGAACAACACTGAGTTCCTGCAAAAAAGACATTCTTTTCCTCCTGTCCAGGTGGAACAGTAAGGCCCCACAGTGAAAATCATGGTCCAGCTGGCTTCAGCAAAAGCATGATTTCACACCATGACTGCATATGTACAGATACATGCACACATGTCCACACATTCATTCTGTACATATA
Source organism: Cardinalis cardinalis (assembly GCA_014549065.1). Taxonomy (NCBI): domain Eukaryota; kingdom Metazoa; phylum Chordata; class Aves; order Passeriformes; family Cardinalidae; genus Cardinalis; species Cardinalis cardinalis. The sequence goes on from JACDOX010000007.1 coordinate 11,765,665, forward strand.
CAAAGGTACACATACATTTTTACATTCTTTGGAGGCAAAATAATAAAATATCCAACAAACCACAGGGCTGCACAGGCTGTGCATCTTTGCTTAATGAATCTGCTTGAGGGAAATTTGGGTTGCTGTAACAGGAGTTATTTTGCCTCTTTAAGGACTGTTCCTTGCATTGACAAAACGCCATACATTTACAATGACTACAACAGGGCACAAGGAAAGCCAACGTAAACACAGCTCACATAATGACAGATAACTTCGAGAGCCCCCTCCTACMCACATCAACACACCATGAGGAGAAGAAGCAGCCATGTGCTTTCACTTAGGAACACTCAAACGCTTCCTCAGTTACCGTCTGGATGTCATGCTGAGCTGTGGCATACCCTTCTTCTGCCCTGGATGTGGGATTTTGCTTTTTGTTGCTTATTAAAATTGAACTAACAGAGGAAGGGATATTGGGAGCAGCAGAGGAGGCTGGCAGTCCAACGCCACGCTGAAGGGTTGTCAGCCTGTGTGCTTCAGATGATCGGCTCTTCTTGTGGCCACCTCTGGGATGTCAAACCTGCATCTCAGAAGTGCTGATGAGGCCCAGTGCTTTGGCTTCTTCTGGTGTTAGCCCACTCTTTAGTGTCCTTCTCACTGCACAGTTGTGAGTTCCAAAAGCAGACAAAACCAAAAAAAACCCAAACAAAACAAAACAAAGCAAAAAACAACAGAGAAAATACAAACAATTAGAATCAGTAATTACACAAGACTTTCAGCTGCAAAATCCCCTGTTAACATGCAAGCTCAATCGAATCAAAAGTTGCTATCTATTTAGGGCCTCAAGTTCAGAAACACTGAGTAATGCCCTATGCCAAACTCATGGGAGCATCAACAGCAACTCCAAACAGTCAGGCAAAAATACATTTGTCATTTGACATTTAGTCAATAAAAAGTCTTAAGGAAAAATACCCCAGCTTTTTAAGAATTTCTTTTTCTCTGAAATTGTAYCAGTTGATTTTCAGTCCATAGCAAGTATCATCTGCTCTATTATTTTATAATTTYGTAAGAATTTTTTGAAAGAGCTTTGGGATCTTTATAGGGATYTATTGAATTTATCACTATTAAATCCTTTGAGAATCTTTTAATTTGTAAAACTTTCCCCCTCAACCAAAGTTAAAAGATGATAAAAATAACTACTTTATAGTTGATTTAAATCATTAAAATGACTGTTTTCATACATGCTCCCCTTTCTTTTTTAATGTTCCCCCATCCTAGCACCATTTGTGCCATCTTTGCTATTGGTAGTCTGCAGCATTTTAGCTGAATTTAAATTATAAATCTAAGCCAAAATCTTGTTTCTTAACTTTCCATAGAGTGTTCTGAACACTAGCCTTGACAAGAATTTTAAAATTTGTGATTGCCTTTTTTATTCAGAAACAAGTGACTGTGACTGCACACATTGAGCATCAGCGTCCTCCTAGTTTTACTGATGCTTTGATTTTCAGGTGTATGGGCTTTAATTCAAGACACAAGTGGGGTGTTCACATTTTAATGTTCCTCAAGTACAAAATGCACATTGAGAAGTTCAAGCTTCATGCAAAGCATAAACAGTGACTTAATATTGAACAGAATACATTTGGAGCCTAGAATCAGTGAACTCTAGGGGAAATTAATCTTAGAGAAACCAATTGCTAAGAGTGGTCAAGCAGCTCTTGCATCATTTAGCACAACTAAGGTCTCTCATTTAGTGAGATATTCAGTCCATGTAACTGAAACTGGGTGGTCACACTCAAGGGTTGATCAGGAGTGAGAGAAGGGAATGGATTGGCAKAGAAAACAAGGGGATAAGATAAAGGAAGAATATGGCATATCTGAACATTTGATACCATGCAGGTTGAATGAGTGGGGTCTATTTCTGATTATCAAACCACTTTCATCAGATACTGATGTTAATCAAATGAGCTGGGAATGCCACATTTCTAGTTCCTCCATTATCAAACCCTTACTTGTAAACATATTTCCAAAGCTCACTCCTTTCTCCTAGATTATTTGTATTATTAAACACCACCAGGGGCTGCATGACAGCCTTTCTAGGATACCCAGTTTTTCCTRCAGTACTGATCAGCAACATCTCCCAAGTTTACCAATGCTTAGCTTAAGGCACTGCAAGGTTAAATGAAACTGCCAAAACTAAGTTTAAAAAAGACCAAAAAAGTACTACCAGGAGAGAAATAAACTTCAGAAAATGCTCTGATCTCCTTGGTAAAGAACAGCCAACAGGATTTTTGAGTCAGTTTTTATCACTGGCATTTTTTCTGGCTTYTCAGATTTGATATGCAAAATGTCCATGGTGATAATTGGTAATTTCTAGACATATGCTGTGGAATACCTTAGGATCTTAAGGTCTCAGTGAATCACCAAATCCTTATTTCTATATCAAAATGAACTGTATGAGGAGTGGAGTGGAAGAAAAAAAYCCAAGACAGCTGCAATAGAAACATTTCTTTCATATTAAACCCAAAGACTTCCCTGTGTATTTCRCCTGCTTAACTGCCTACACTGCCTCTCCCCTGAATGCTTTTTTTCTTTACCCTCTGTAACATCAACAGCCAAACATGGACTGTAGCTTGTTTGGCCACCAGACAACAGTGTCAAAACTGGGGACCAAACTTTCCCAGGGTGGCTGCCTAGATGACATTTTATCTTCCCACTGATGCAAAAATGAACTGGAAAACCAAATGTGGAATGAATTTCCATGTTTTAGACACTTCTGKGGAAGTGTCAAACCAAATGCATTCAGGACTGCTCTCACACATATCCCCAACTCTCTAGACCACAGTCACTCACTCACACTTTCAAACTAAGCACAGTAACTACTGTAAAACAAAGCTAGTTYTTCTTGTCAGACAGGAAGAGAACAAATAGTTATTCTTGTTTGTAAACATTTCACAGGAACGGATGTACTCTGCTAACACTGGTTAAGTATYGGACTAAGCTAAATCTGCTCTTATTTATGATAAGGTAAATCTGGAACAACCTTTGTTAGGTCAGTACAATTGCTACAGCACAAATAATTGAGCTGAGACTCTATCTAACAACTGAAAGGAAAATCAGGGCCTCTGTAAATAAAAAAAACAAGCAGAACACATTTGCTAAATTCCTCCATCAGCCTGAGTAAGAGAATTACTAGTTTACTAGGAAAAGCCAAATGGATCTACAATAATATATAGGCTTCTTTGAAGTAAACTACAGGAGTTTATATTCAGAAACCATAATTAGGAGCCAAAGTACCATGGTAGAAACTATCTTCATGGAAAAGCAAGTAGTCTTCTTTATGTTAAACAAGGTAAGTCTCTGAATCTCCAGATGCCTACCTATCAAACATACTAAAGTATTAGACTGACATCCTTTTGTTTTAACCCTTTGATGACTGAAGGAAAGAAATCCTGTATGTAGCAGGTGGTAAAGATGAGTGCCCTTTTCTGGGTTTGCCRTATGATTCACACAAGAATTCTGGAGGCCAGCCTCACACTTGCATTTTTTGTGCCACTGCAAAACAAGTAGGAATSGCAATATTCAATGAATTGCTGGGACATATGCTGCTGTAATTAAACAAAATTACAGCTAGGTTCTAACTTAGCTCTCCCTTAATACAGAGAATGATAACTTGGGTTTAAAATATTACAGCGACTCAAGGTATTAAGCAGGAAATTTACAGCAGGAAAAAAGAAAAAAGAGAGGAAAAAAAAAAGAGCTCCAAATAATGCAGAATTTTTGTAGTCATAATGAGATTGTCAAGAAAATAATAAAAAGCAAAGATGTGAAGAATATTTTCAGTGACAGAATGATTCCCATAAAAACTGATGGCTGCTGACTTGTATAAACTACTTGTGGGGCCAAATACTGCAATATTCTGTGGCTACTGGCAAGATTAAAGCTGTCCACCATCAGTAGGCAACTGGAAGSATAACAGCTGACAGAACCATGGTCCAGACTCAAATGAGGGAATTCTTAACCCTGTAATGCAACAGGCCAGTATGAGACAAACAAAGCCACTTAATGTTTGAAGTATTCTGTACCTAGGGAGATGAAAGCAGTTTAATAAAAGGTCTCTTTGTATAAAAATTGTATCTACTATGCAGAAATTACTGTACATTTCCTCATCTGAAGATACAGTGGATGAGTGCAGYATACATAGTAACACAAGTTCCAGCCCCACTATTTCTGCACTGATTTGTTGAATATAAAGGCTTGTGGGTGATGAAACCAGGAGAAGGCTGAGTTATCTACAGGAGCAAAAACTGCTGTGGGAGGTGGGTGAACCTGTCTTGACATTCTGTTACACAGTRTCCTCAGTCATTTGTCTATTTCTTCATAAAGCTTGGTAGGGTTCCTACCTTAGGTCATGAACATGTTCTGTCATCAAAACTGAATGCAGGGAGATATTTTCCTTCCATGTTTTATAGACAATGCAAAATTACATTTCTCAACCTAGGTCTTCACTCTCCCTGCTTCACTGAACTTTGTCATGTTTCTAACTGGACTAGACATAATATCTTGGCTTGTAAAACTCTTGGCCTGCTGCAGATCACATTAAACTGAGTTATGGAATGCATTTTGGAGGCAGTGACAATAAAAATAAGACTTTCAAATGACCTTTTAGGTTCTTTTAGCAATTTTTAAAACATTTGCTAAAGAAACATAACATAGAGAGAAAATAACTTTTACTCCTGTCACAAGCAAAGCCTGCTGAGATCCCATAACCAAGAAACTAAATGTTGTTTTTCTGGGGTTAGAGTGTATGATATTCTTTATTAATCATGAAATCTAGAATTCTATTTGATATTCTGGCACAATGCAGTGTGCTTAGGGTGAACTCAATGACTTTGACTCTGCCTGTTGGATCAAAATCTACAGAGACACACAGCCCTTGCTTTTTGCTGGAACAGTTTTTAAAAAGACTAATTCCTGAAGTATAACTTCTCTCTTGGTCAGAGAACATAATTATCTAGGGTTTGGTTGTTTCTTTAAAGAGCAAATAGCACTTTTAACTTTCTCTTGCCATACTTTTTTTTTTTTTTAAGATTCAACAAAGAGTAAAGATCAGTCTGGCTGGCACCATTTATTCTTGCATTTGCAATGGCTTTTGGCATGTGTGTCTACATTTGTGTGAGTCACTTGTAAGGCAGAATAGATGTGAGCATTCTCCGGCTCAGCAGTCACAGAATGAGTGCCACTCCTGCTATAAAGATGTGGCAGCCACAGAACTTTCCCTCGATCCCAGCTGCAAAGGTAAAGCAGCAAGTTGCTGATTTGGAATGAAGAAAATTCCACATGGTGTAAATTACACAGTGAGGACAGCAAAAAGGGCAGATTATAAGAGACAGTACAGGCCAGCTCCATAATCTCATTTTATTTAATGCATATTAGGGTTTTTTTTTCTGTTACCTATCCACATACAGCTTGCACTCCTAAGTCTATATTTTCATATATTTACATTTAACATATTGTTTTGGATTTTATTACAGTCAGTCCAGCAATGGCAATTTCCAACTCAAAAAAAGTTCAATCCACACAGCCTTGGTCCTATTTTCTTATTTTAATCCTTGTCATATTTTTATGCCACTGTCTGTATAAGTTATGTTTAATTATGCATATATCATTGCTTAATATCAGTAAGCCTAAATGCTTCATAGAAATGCTGTAACATTTTGTGTAGCGATTTTTTCACAGAGATTTGTAGGTGAAGTTTTGGAGTGTATCACACACTTCTCTGAAGAAGTATAGACAACTGAAATGTGGTCTTTGTCTGGGTCAGCCACACAGAAAGCTCTCAGAACCAACACATTGTTATGCATTATTATTCTGCAGCTTTGCTTTGAGTCCTGKCAGCAGTTCATAGAGGGCACAAGTCTCTCCTAACAAGAAATCTAGTAGGTCACAACTACCTTTGGGTGTTACTTATGGTGGCTGTGAGATAAAGAGGAGTCTAGCAGTGGGAAAGGACAAACTGGCACTTTATRAGGAAAGCTAAATTTGCTTTTTTCATCTCCAGGTGGCTTATGTTATAGGGAACAAAAAGTAACCTGGGCTGCATATGAAGAGCATATGTGTTTTCAAAGTAGTATTTAACATGTAGTTGAAACTGTTAAAGTTTCCAACTTTATGTATTTCACAGATCATCATTTACACAGTCCCAACAGTAGGGCAGAAAAGATTTAACTCCTTCCTTGAAAGCCCTCTGTGACAAAATCCCCTTCATTTACATGAATTCCACTATGAAGAGTTACTACTAAAAGCAATCCTGCTGCCACCTCTTTCATAATTTCTCCCACTTAACTTCACCAGTCAGAAGTGATTCCACTAATAATAGGTAAAGCACCAAGAGTATAAAGCTCACCAGCAACCAAGGCTGCATGACTGAGTATATAATGAGTCATGACTGAGTCACTATACACTATTTTCAAGACCAGACTGTGCATTAAATATGCACAGGTTGGGAAAAGACAGGAGATGGGATACAAAAAGTAAATAATCTACTGTAAATGTTTAAGGCCTGCAGCCTTTACCTTTCATTTGGAAATTTAAAATGACCCAATAAGGGTATTTATCAGGCTCTGAACACAGAGATGTCTCTTGGAGAGTGACTTAGCAGAAGAGTGCGACCAAGCTTGAGCACCTGGACTCTGCGGAATGCAAATTAATTATTCCCATTAGGAATCCAAGCTGGGGAATAAAACAGTAAAAGGCATCCTCTCTGTGAGYCCATTAGATGAAAAATAACTGTGATCAAAACAATCTTGTAAATTCACCAATAAGATTACGTTATTCTTCCTAGAAAAAAACATATATATATATTTTTTTTTTCCTTGGCCACAGTGCTAGACCAAGATAAATGCAAAATAGCTTTTTGTGAAACATTTTTGTTCTTCTTCTACGAGAGACTTCCCTCCAAACACTCCTGACACTCATGTCCGAGCAAATCCCTGCCTTCCCAGCTCCTCCTGCTAATCTCCTTGGTAGCAGCAGAGGGCTCCCTTTGGCAGCGGCGGCAGCGCCCTGCTCTGGAAAGCCACACAGGAGATGCTGTTTGTTTGCTGCACCTCTTTCGGAAGACAGCAAGAAAGCCTCCCTGTACCTCTCTGCCTTCTCTCTTTCTCAGATGAGGCTTTCCAGAAGAACTCAGTGATTTTGTCAGCCAGCAATTCACTGCCGCAGAGTTCTTACTGGGATGCTGAAAGACATGATCTTTCAGGAAGGAAGGATGATGAAAATAAGGCATAAATTACTGACCRCAGAAACATTTGTAACTTACTTTAATACTGAGAGAAAGAAAACAAAATACATATCCTATCAACTYTGGATTAATGGTGTGCAAATCAACTATCCCCATTTTTTTAGATACTTAAAACTTAGGTATCCTACTTTTGGGAATGAATCCTATGACAAGAATTCAAAAGCCTTTACCTGTAAAAGATATCAATTTAAATGAAATCAGAGGACAATATAGATGAATTCACTGATGCAGTGAATGGCAACATGGCAAAAGTGAAAACAATTTGTATGTCCTGTAAGATGCAAACAAATGGAGTAAAGTTATTTTTTCTTCCTACAGAACTACAGTTGAAAAAGTTGAAAAACTGTGTAGCATAATGGTATTTATATAGAAAATGTCAATGCCAATATGCTGGGATCAGGGARCAGGAGCAGCTTTTTTTTCCTACATATAATACTGATAGCACTTGCTCTTTATCAGCTGCTCCTCTCTTGCCAGTTTCCCCTGCATTACCTTCAGCTTGCTCTCTCCTGAAACTAAGGAAGTGCCACTTGGCTAAGAAAAGATGGCCAGAGAGATTCCAGCACTTGTAAGTCCTTGTCTAGAAGCCCATGGGAAGTTGCATTTAGTTTTCCCAATGTTGGAGACACAGCACAAGGATGGTCTGCCTACGCTGTCAGATCCTGGGGTGACACTGGCTTCACCTGGACAGGCACTCAGTGCCATGAGGTGACAGCTACTCTAAAACCACCTGRGACCACCCATCATAGCAGCAGTTTTCTCCTTGCTCCTACATCCCACCCTCTGTGCTTGGGTTGTARTGTACATGCACATGTGAATGTGTAGTGTTCATATCTCTCTTCTCCCAGTGAAGTGAAATAAACAGGAATAAAAGATATGTAGCTTTTGTAAACATTGCATATTTAATTCTGACTTCCCACACCAATGCAATGACTTCTTGCCCCTTTTTCAGGTGATGTATTACAACAAGGCTGCCCAGTTATAAGCAAATACTACAGTCCACAAAATCTCTAATAGTGGTACAGGAATCCAACATAAAGTTAAGGAATGTACATATTGGTGCAGGCTAGGATAATTTGTTTTGTGACTTCTATTAAAAAAAAAAGAAAGAAACCTGCATTAATCAGAAAGTTTGAGGCTAGAGCCCTAAAAGAAATAATTTCGATCAGAATGTACTCATTTTAGAAATGACTTACAGATTCCTCTAAAATAGTGAGTGGAAAATGAATTYAAGCCTCTTTTACAAGCCATTTTTAAACAGATATTTAAACCAGCCTTTCAAAAACCCTTTTGTTCTGAAGGCTAYATGATGTAGAATTTCACAGGATGATTGCAAGTTTCCTCTACAGTGCTAGGATCAGTCTTGAGCAAACCCTGAGGTATGAGAGATACAGTCTGAAAYTCATGGAGACTGCCAATAAAATATATAGGTACTATGCGTGTGAAATGCAAAAAGTAGAATGTCTACCCCATCTGTCAAAATCAGATATCTTAAAAGAAAGCTATTGAAAAAYCCCATAATGCACATTGTAAAGCAGAAACTGAACACTTACAAATAAATGTGTGCCAACTTAGAAATGGTATTGACATCAACAATTATGTATGCCATCAATTACAAGGGACAAAACTGAAAACATGGAACCAGCTATTCAGCCTCAAGAGTAAAATACATTTATAGCTATCAAAACTCATGGCAAGTCGTATGGGTTGCACAACTAATGGCTAATGGTTATGCAGCAGAACAGCAGATATGGTGGTACTTAGGCAAAGGTTGGACTTGGTCAACTTGGAGGTCTCTTCCAACCTGAATGATTCTGTCCTTCTATGATTCTACCTCTCCTGTTTGTTCTACAACTGTTGATGTTGACCTCTGGCATAGATGAGATAGGGGACTACAGAGGCCTCACCCTAATCAGATACATCAATTTCTAGAGCTTACTGTGCTCAACTGCATTTATTATTAATTCATGAAGTGCAATTAATAATTTAAATTCATTGGTTTTGTTTTTATTTATTGTAGATCATGGAGTTCTATTCGCCTAATTTTGCAAAGATCTTGCCATCTAAGGATGGAAGAATGTATTAGTTAAAAGGCATCCAAGACTCAAGCTATCTTGGCAGCCAATGGAGATAACCTTCCAGCTGCCAGAGCTCTAAGTGCTTTATCTCACATTCTATTTTTATTCAATAATTACAGTTTTTTAAACCATGTACTGGCCTTTTGAAGGCTCAGTACTTTGTGTAGGAACAAACAGACTTTGATACTGAATACCATCAGTCATACATTTACTTTTTCTAAATGCAAAGAATGGTTCCTAAATATGCATCACTAACTAGATTACTCTGCCCCATACTCTAACTCCTGATAAGATCCAGCTACTCAAATCCTAAATAATTAATTGCAAATTCAAAGTGATGTTGTTTGCCTTTAAAGCATTTTATACAGTCTTTCTTCTTGCAAGGTTTTCATTTTTTAAAAAGTATAATTTCCATTAACTCCTGCTTTTAGTCAGGCTATAAATACCAGAAGAACAGTCTCCCTCCTGGTATTTTGGCACTTCTGAACATTTTCAAAGCCAGAAAAAGTAAGTGAAGAGACAYGAAATTGAAAAATAATGAAAATAACAAAGAAAATATGAAGAAAAAGTTAAATAATGCACCCTATGAATGCTCAACAAAAAAAAATATGGATTCAAATAGTGTCCCATGTAGTACTTGGTTTGCTTACAATATGTTTATTCCAAAGCAACACTGCATGCGGTACTAAAACTTGTCTAAAGCTGGCCTCCATGCCTGGTCCTCTGGCACAGCTCTTTTCCCACATTTTAGCACCTGATGACACCRTACTGATTCCTGTTTCGCTTTTACAGTATGAAATATCTGACCTAGGATGTTCTGTAGTTAAATTTAAYCCACCAGCCCTGAGTTTACTTGTCTAGGATTCAAGTAAACTTGACTCAATTCCTATCTCCRCCTAATTGAGTGGTGCCTCAGACCCATTTCTGCATCATGATTTTTAAGTATTTGCTACTCCCTGCAAGCCATTACACAAATAAATCATAAATCCTTATGAGATGTTTCCATACCTCAATGGTCTGTCATTATTAGGCTAGCACATGATTTCAAAGCCTGATAAAAGAACAAGGCATTATCATGTCTCTCTCTTTTTTAAACATCACAAATCAGTYTGATCACGTTATCTCACATAAATATTGAATTAAATTGTGATTCAATTATTATGCGTTCCAAACCCGCTTTTCTAAYTCAAATCTAAAGCAGATTTTAAATTTGAATGAAATCTAAGAGTAATAGGAGTGTGTGCACACGCACACAGACACTCTGAGATAAAACAACATATGGGGAAACAAGCCTCTGACTCCGTGCCGTCCCCATGCGGTGTCTCCAGCAGCATCTGATAAAGCCATCAGTGTGCTCCTCATCATCAAATGCCAATCACACCCAGGCCCTACATTATAGCTCCTCATCCAGGGTCAGGTGAATATCTAGATCCAAACAGTGCTGCACAGTCAAGCCATATTTAAAGAGCTATTTCCTTTGAAATAAATAGCCCTGTTTGGCTATTTGTTTCTAAGGAATTCACAAATGTTGCTCACGATTTCTAAGCCCATTTCTAAGTGTTGCCCAGCATAGGCTAGAATTAGTGCAAATATCTTCCATATGCTTATTCATGTTTAAACTGGAGTGATTTTTCCTGATACTGACTCATAGGAATTGTGTCATTCTCCTGAGACAGATCCATCCAGTTCAAYGAGACCAACACAGAGATGGCACCACAGCAAGAGCCTAATCCTGAGAAGACTGATTTTCCCTTAAGGGAGCTATATTTAAGTAGACAGCATGGACAAGTAAGAATACAGTAGTATCTTCCTATTTGCTATTATGGAGCTTTGGGGAGGCTCTTTAATTAAATATATGTAAGTAAAACATTGCATYCTATGGATGATACTGCTAGTCTTTATGAAATTCGGAATATCAAGTAGAGTGATTCTCAAAACTTTCTTATCTCAACTTTCCCTTGCACTCATTGTTTGTTATGGTACCATTGGTGAAGGCTTTCCTAAACTCACCAGAGAACCAGACAATCCTAATTATATTATCTTTATTTCATTGCTAAGGTGAACATGTCCCTATAATGTTATAGAAAACCTTATCACAGGAAGCTGCCCTCAGACTGCAAGAACAGAAACAATATATTTTCGACTTAATTTTTATGCTTTTAAAACGTGCTGAACTGACATCTCTGGTGGCTGAAGGCTATTTTTTTGCACACAGAATATAAATATAAGAGGAAAAAAAAAAACACAGCAAAATCTTCCCATGGCAACTTCCTTTAAAGCTGTCTTTGAACAATTACCTTGAGGGGGTGACAGAGCATTTCAGTTCCTGTGGCTCATTCAGTCCTGTGCCTTTCTGATGAACAAATACAACTGCAATATTATTTTCTCAGATATAATGCCACTCTAGTGTACCTGGTAGGCAGGTCACTAAACACCTGTCRTAAGTCAGTGACTTACAGTTGATTACTGTACTTCTAAATGACAAATTTTATCCTGAAAATCTCCCACTGTGAAAAGGTCTAGCACAGATTCTCCTCAGATCACAGGAACTCAGTTGTTATGCACTTATCATGTACCTTAGATTTCTGTAATTCACTTCAGCTCCCACTGAACAAATTCTTTCCTACTAGTCATGTCTTGATTTATCAGTGACCCTGTCTATCTTCAACCAACACATACAGACATTTTCATCTGTCTTTTGTTGGGTGACTCCATGCCTTATTCCTCCTCCAATTTTATAGTTCTGATGATTACCCTGAGCTTTCAAACTCTTCTACATCATTATGCCCTAACCAAGCTCTCTCCATACCAATCACACTGGTCACCAACTACAAAGGATAAAATGCTTCAAATGAACATATCAAGATGTCTCATTTTCCCATTGCAACAATTTAATAATATGAATTTAACATAACATTTTCCATAAACCTATTTTTGCTTTCCCCTAGCTATAAAGGACTTGATTAATTAGTTTGGGGTTTTTTTTCCCTTTTTTTACTTCACATTTTACTGTCTTTTTATGGGAAAAAAATCCCTTGCCCATGAGAACCTTCTACTGGAACCACAGGAAATATTTATAGTGGAACTGCATGTAAATATTTTGGGTTTATGATGTTGCTAAAATCCATGTGTCTCAGTTCATGCTCTCTAAAATCTTTGCTGAATGCTAAGTAAGCCTGACAAGTTTTCCAGTTGTGCACTGAAAGCAATGAGACATATGCAACATGATGCACAGGGGAAATAATTCCTTTCAAGTGAGTTTCTCTTTGATGTTCCTGAAAAGATTGAATACCAAGCTCATGGTAAAAGCAAAAAGATATCTGAAGACTGAAGGTGATGAATCAAACCTATCAGATAATAGGGTCTCTTTGCTCTACAGGTAATAAATACCATAGTGTCTGCTAATCTAAATCACTGAGATATACCTAAAAATCTACTTACATGCTTATGTGTTTCTAACTGGAATATCTTCTGCTCATTTAACTCACATCATGCATTAGCAAGGGYTGATCATTCTTCATTTCCTGGAGATGTCATATTATCAGTCCAGCTGAGTGTATTTTAAAGATAAACTACTTAATTAATTCATCATCCAAGTATATTGACTATCAGAGTGAAACAGTTCAGTTAGGATATTCTCCTTCCATGCTTCTGCACATGTCAGCTAAAAGGGACATTAAACTACTGAACTTTATGTTTGTTTTGAAACTGTATTTTAATCCACTTAAGAGTCTCATCCAGATCTTGAAGAACAAACAAGCACAAGAGCTGGATTCTATCATGATTAATTACAATGGAAATCAGCCCCAGCCTAAACATTTACTGAATGTTTAATCCCCTTTAATGCTTTTACTGAGTATAAAAGACAGTTCAATTGGAAAATAATATAGTATTTTTATTATCATTATCCTGTTTTGTTGTTTCTGCAGCAAGTGCTTCCTAGGGAAAAAAGGTATCTGGCAAAAATTAGGAATAAGTTGTTTTGGTATATGTGTGTATGAAGACAGTGTTGCCAACAGAGGAGATACTTTAATATGGGATAAACCAAAGAAATAGGGATAAAACATGAAAATAGGCAAACATACAGGAGATTTATTTGATTTGCACAAGCCAACTGCAGCAGTCAGCACGTGCAGAATGCCAGAACTGTGTGGGGAAGTGGGTAGCAGCAGGCGATGCCAGAAAGAGGTAAGGCACGGTGTATAACAGAAGGAAAGACAGACAATCCAGTGTCAGCTCATTTTCTTTGTTTAGAGACTGGCTCATCTAACCAGAGTGTCCTCTTTGCCTCTGCTCTTGCCACATGCATAAGTTCCTTTTTTAGCATGTTGGGGAAAGTGAATATGCTTCCAGCACATGCTAATTCATAGCAAATACCAAATGTTTTTGATCACCCATTATGTTAGAACAACTCCACAAGAAAGAAAATCTGTGTCATTTTTCACTCACTGTTGTTGTCTCCTCTTTGTCCTAACTTCCCAGAAATGCTAAAAAAATGGATGGAAAGGTAGTCAAAAAGCCACATATGGTTAATGACTTAAAACACTAAAATCTTATGTTCTTTGGGTAGTTTTCCTTCTCATAGTATTTGCACTAGTTTCTTCACATTAGGAAAAATAAAAAAAATAAACCCAGAAAGTTTCATCACCTCTTAAACACTGGATTTACTAAACTATGAAACCAAACTCCTCAAACTTGGGTGTTGCAGCTCATTCCCAAGGCCACACTACACCATTGAAAGACCACCTTATAAATGTGCTACCTTTTCTTCCCAGTGGAAGTTAAACTCCTCTATAACCACTTTGCAGCCAAGCAGCAGTAGACATTTTGTTTTCAGGGCTGCGGAAAGATAGCATACAGCACGAGAGAGAAAGATTTTAAAAGGCGAAATATCTCAAACTATTTTTTGCTTTATGAATAAGTWCAGCTACAGATACAACTATTAATCTTTATGTCAGTTCACAGGAGGTTACAGAATTTTAAGCAATCTCCATCTGAGGTCCTGATCTGAACTCTCTAGTTATGCATAAGCACTGTCATAAATCACCACAAACCATTCTTCTTATTCTGCTAAGGACATTTCAAGTTCTGTAGAAGACAGAGTCACCCACTGCATACAACACTGATTAAACAATAGTAAGAGGAACATAAGCCAATCATCAGCACACACTCAAGCCACTCTCAATGCATCTTTGCCTACCAAAGGCCTGGTTCCTACACCGATACACATAAATATTTGCACATTCCCTTACTTTRAGCAATTTAACAGCCTTATACTCACATGACTTCCTATTTGCTCGTGACCGCTTCCTCTCTCTAGGCACCGCTCGCTGGCTTGGCACTTGGGTGGCGGACTTGACGATGCGATCCATGATCTCATCCGCGGCGTCATCCGTTGCGTTCGGTGRGTCGTCATTGCCAGCGTTCCACGAACCGATACGGCCTGGAAAAGTCCAGCAAGTGAATTCAGGGAAAAGAAGAGAGGAAGTCTCTGGCATCACTTTGGTTCCCAAATGGGAAATTACAGCAGGCAGCTCAGTCATCCCGACTTGAATTCAACCAAAAAAGAAGAATCTGCCTAATGGAGAATATTTCTAAATAATAGCCTAGACTCTGCTGCACCAGGAGAGAGCCAAGAGCTTAAACACAATTATAATATATATCTATATTTATATACACACTTTCTATTCCTTTGAGCCCTGGTGTCTTGCTCTTGAGCACACAACCTGCAAATGCATGCTACAGTCGGCCTATAAGCCAAGGATGGACAGGGTAGTGTGACCATGTTTCTCTCTGCTCCTATTACAAAGACAGTAGAAGTCATGGCACACCTTAGAGATTGATGCGAATCAGAAACACAGGTCCTTTTGTACTGGAAGAAAGAAAGACATAACAATTTCTGACCATCTGTATCACAACCTAGTGCAAAGGAGACAAGAAAAGGGCGTAAAGTGTGGTTTGACATGTATTGTCCCCCTCACAATGAAGAATTCACCTTCTTATCACAGAGCTGTACCCATCCTGGCATGASTGTGTATGCTCTGTTGTGAGTGGAAAGCTGAAAAGCTGAAAGCAGTTTTGGTTGAAACCACAAACAAACAAGTGAGCCATATTTCCAAATCCAAGGCCCTGGCACTCCTCTCCCCACAGAGCATTGTGTAACACATCTTTGGGTTCCTCCACTACTGGCTACTGTTCTGTGTGCATTTTGTTTTTAAATTATTTGAAGGCTAGTGTGCAGTGTGAACATTGACAGTGAGCTTTGCAGGAGTGGATGTGGTACAATTGCGAGCAGCTAAGAAATTACCAACAAGGTCATTTTATACCACATCTCTGAAGTCCATGAACAGCTTTGATTAGGCCTTTACTCAGCTGGTTCATCTCCTTGCTTTTAGAGGAGTAGTTCTACTATAACAGTGCTTCTGACAAGCTGTTGTCTGGCTCACCCATCTTCTGCCTCTGCTGTTTTTCTGGGGAACACAAGCTGACTTGCACAATCAGGACACTCCCCTCATCAGCATTCAGTGGATTACTTCAGCTGCTCAGCTTGTTGCAGWGCAGCTTGAATTATTTAATCTTCATACTTTACTTAGCTGACCGGCTTCTTACACTGGGGCTGTGAAAATTCTGAATTAGCCAGGACCATGGTTTTAAGCCTTAGTAAGCTACACATACAGAGACTTAGAGTTGGATGCTGTGGATGTGCTATCAGTTGTGTAAAAAAAAAAGTTATCAAGAAAGTGTAAGATATCCAGATATGAGGGAGAAGAAATACCAGGTAAGAAAATGAAGACTTGAATTTTGGTGCATCATCATTACTCCRAAACCATCTTCCATGTATTGCAACTATGGGAGTGATGAGGGGAACACAAATGCAAGTACCCATTACCTTTGCAGTTTAGCAGGGAGGTGGTTAAAAGACACACCACCTTTTTCCCACCCATTTTCTCCCAGCCATTCATAAAATGCTGCAAGGTCTTTTCACTTGAATTTGAATTGCTGCTTTCTACTTGCTTCTATTGAAAACAAAAAGAAAACTACATCYTGGATTCTCCAGATGGCCCATTTTGCTTTCATGATGAGAACAAGAATTGGTGTGTTAGTGGGCAGTCACCATCATCATGCAGCGAGAATTGAAAATTTCAGCTGGCTTGGACTCCTACTCTGGCTGTGATCTATGTGTTGAAACTTCAGGAAAATTCTTCATCCCCTTGCCTTAAATCACTTCTATCATGAAAACACCACTGAGATGTTCCCCTTCCACCTTTTCAGCTGTGAGTGCTACCCAAGGGGGACATGAACCACACCTGTGCCACTGTGCAGCTACCACAGCCCAGGAAAGGTGCCCTAGAGGAAACRTTGGCGCTCACCTCGGCTGGCACGGCTCCGAGTGCGGACGCCGAGGGCCATGGTGCTGTCGCCCCCCATGGAGCAGGTCTTCAGCACAGCCTTCATGTTCTCGTGCTCGGCAGCATCCTCGGCGTACTGCAGGCCCTGGGGCTGGCTCTGGCAGGGCGGGGAGCTGCTGGAGAACTTGCCGGACTGTGAGAGGAAAAGGATTTGTTGTGTCAAACTGAGAACAGCATGGACAATAGGCCAAGGGCTTGACTGTGAAGTGCAAGGAAAGAAGTGTCCTCCCAGGCTTGGTTAGGAGTAGGGCTATTCCCAAAAAGAGCCCAGCAACAGTTGCTCCTCTCCCAGAGCATTCACTCTGACCGGAAATAAACCTGAAACAGGGTGACAGCAGGGAGCAGACACAGTCAGAGGAAGAACAGATRCATTAGCTCGAGCTTTGTAATTTTGACCTTATGTCTGAAAGTAAAAGGTACAAAGCAAGGACTTGCTTTGAAACCTTTGATCCAGACTGGGCCTGATCTGGGGTCAGGCATAATGCTGAGAGGAACAGCATGAGACCCAACAGAAAAAAGAAATTGCTTTTTTTTCTGTACAATCAACTTTCACTAGCAAGGTAAAATGGAGCCAGTGGTCTAGGAAGAGACACCTTTTCCTCCTGCCTCTCTGCCCTGCTGCTCAGAAAAATCTGCTCTAAAACATAATTGTCTACAAGTAACTTTAATACACATTACCACTAACACTTAAGAAGCTCCTGGTCCCAAAACATCCAGGCAAATTACTTATGGCTGAAACACAAAAATTGCAGTCAGAAGTCAGAAGAACAACCAAACCTTACAAGAGATTGAGGAGTCTGCCCTCTACTTCCCTGACACCACGACCATGTGAACAACAGCAGCTACACTAGCTGGGCATGCACAGTGTGGGTATGCAGCAGCCCCACCAGTGACCAAAACAACCACCTAGGAACGAGTGGGAGCAGCAGGAGCGGGTACTTCCTAAGGAGAAGGCCTTGCATTGCTGGGCTGCTCTCCCTTCCCAGACTCTGCCTCCAAAGGGCTTGGATGCCGGTATTCACCACTGTGCTCTTATCTACAGAAAGGTCAAAGCACATTGGAAATACAGCCCTGACTGCAGGAAATACCAACTCTGTTGACAGCAAACAGGCATCAACAGATAATAATAAAACTCGGTTCTCTCACTCATATCAGCCCAGCATCAGACACAGAAGTATGTTTTGTTATTCCTTTTAATCTTTCTTACTCTAATTCAGCACAGATGAAAGGACAAATGCTGCATTCTCTTCTTCCTTTGCATAATAAACAACATTAATTATTCACTTGATGATATCAAGCCAGTTAGTTAAAGGGATGSAAACCTGCAAAGCTCTTTGTCAGAGAGTGGTAAATTGAAAGAAAAGACTGAGCCCTACTTTCAGAGCTTTGATCAAGTCTCCATCTCAAGACTGCAAATTGAAAAAGTTTAATCTGGAAACCAATGATAACATGATTCTATTTTAACATAGTGACTTTTTGGGGTAAGATAGCAAGTTAACTGAGTAGCAAAACAATAATCCCTACAAGGCACTGAACTAAATATATCAGTAAAAGACCTATTTTGATAGCTAGAAGTTTGTTTTCTCGTTAAAAGATTAGCTTGCAACATTTTGATGTGAAAAGTATGCAAGTGCTAGAGTTTCACATGTGAAATTAAGAGACAGAAAAATACTAGAGAAAAACTCCTATGAAGGGCATGCCATTTTTGCATTAAGACTACTCTCTTATACAAYGTGGGTTGTTCAGTAACCAATACAATTTCCAAAAAATTCCAAAGGATAAAGTCTCCACATAACTGTTAGTTCCTGTTCACACAGATTAGTTACATGTTGGCAAAAACAGGCAAATTAATGTAATTTTCTTTCCATGCCCTAAGCTATACAGCACAAACCATCACTGGGGGCAAAGCTCTACAGCCAAAAGTTTTATTTCATTTCCTTAGTTTTCAGATGTTGCCATAAATTGTGGTCAAACCCCAGTCTGGTGGGAAAATGACCACCACTATGAAACAGCATTAAGACACATTGTTTATGTTCAGCTAATTGAAGAAAGCTTTAATGCTGAACAAAAAATGCATTACCAAAAAGATGCTCCTCAAATCAATAAACTTTTATTATGAATATAGCTAGAACATCACCTTCAGGAGCACTTTATGATAGATACATGAACTACTCCATGGCTCCCCTCTGTGATGAATGAAGGGTCTCATTCTCTATTGACACAGCAAGGCAACCAGTCAGAATTTGCTTAACATCCCCATGTCCTGATGCTTTTGAAAACTTTATGAAAGAATACCATATGGGGTTACACAGCTTAAGGAGTATGAAATTATCCTGGTAATCCATAGCCCAAGGTAATTTATGATATCCACAAGATATCCATTTAGACCACTGATGTTTTGGGTAATGGGGAGACTCTGCAGTACATTACAGACAGTAAGGAAAAGAAATGAGGAAACTTAAAATTATTAAGGCCTCAGATAAGGATTTCCTTATTCAAGAGGACAGGAATCCATATGGTTAAAGCTGACTGTAAAAACGCATTCTTATGATTGAGACAAAAAGGTATGAGAAGTATGTCATGGTTCATAGTTTCAGTTGAGCAGATGGAGTTGAGCAGTCCATACTGAGTTAGAAATTAGATGTCACAGCACACAGGAGACATGAGATGACATGCTTTTTCAGAGAACCATACCTCAACATCCTCTTCTTCATCGGTCTGCCACTGGAAACAAAGGACAAGGTGGAGAAGGACAAACAGCAAGATTTAGGAAAGACAGCACTGTCAAACCATGACAGAGTAAGAGGTAACCATGGTACTGTTTATGCAATAAGAGGACATAAAAATAGAAGACATATAAGGAGTTCATTTTCATGCCTTAGACAATCAGCTTGCTTTTCCTTTTTTTTTTTTTTTAATCTGTCCCTGTCAGTACTGCATGTAGAATTTTCCTGATTTTCCTTACAGAAATGGTGAACTGAAACTACCCCTAACCCAGCCCATTTCTCTTCCTTGAGTCATGAGGTTGTTTGCCCCATGGAAGCTGACAACACTAGGTAGGGCTCCTTCTCCTTCTTGCAACTCTGTGCAGCACAGGGAGGTCCTGGCTGCTGTTCCTCTCAGTGCAGAGGTCAACTTCTTGGCAATTCCTTTTCTCTACACTTAAGTGTTTGTTTTAATTCCTTTTTTAAGCTGGGGTTTTTCAACTTCCAATTCAACAGAGCAAATCAAATCAAATCAAATGCTGCATAGTCTTTCAATAAATGCTTAAAGTTCTCCAGTAGCTGCCTGATACCTGATCCTGGAAATCAGAGATGCAATTATCCATTGTTATTCAGGGCCTTCACCCTCTGTGACAGCAGGCATCTAAAATTATCTTGACAGTTGCCCTACATTAAATGCAACAGACATACAAAATTATTGTGGGATATGGAGTACTCTTAAATTTGGGGATTTACAGGGAATTAGCAAACTATTTAGATCTGTATTCCCAAATGCCTTGGGAATTCTTCACTGGGCTAGAAGATACCCCACATGGAAGTTTCCCAAAGTAAAACATGGCTTCTCAAGTATCTGGGCTCCCTGTTTCCATAATTTTCAGTTTGATTGTTTATAAAGTGCAAACATAGTCCAGAAATTTTATGCATTTTTTTTTATATTGTGGGTTTTGTTTTGTTTTGTTTTTTAGAAGAAGCATTCTACCAATAGTATTCCTCTCTCTCATGTTACTAATACACATTTTTGACCTTATCTCCATCTCAGCTCTGATTTCTGTCTGGGATTGATACATTCTGTTCCAGAAACATTCATCATTAAATATGAAAGCCTGATTTACTTTGGCCCTCAGTTTAGTTTCAGCACAATCTCCATAAGAAGATTAGCTGTGACTGCTGAGCAGCACATTAACATTACTTTTTAAGGGTATGTTTTATGCAAAGAGTGAGATGCTTATTCTAATTTGGACACAGTGGTACTGACAGAAACACAGGCAGTGTGTTTTGCAGAGGGACCATAGCAGGTATGTTCCCTTTGCATTAAAATTGTCTGTTTGTCTTTCTTCTGTCCCCTGGGGGGCAGGGAGTCACTCTATAAAGCAATTCTTCTGAAGAGGACCACAGTTCAATTTTTGTCATGAGTAAGAAACAGAAAGAAGAATAGGAAATACAAACAGTCTTGTATTCTAATTCTATCTATCTATCTATACATCCATCTATCTCTATTTATCTGTCTATCTGTCTCTCTATCTGATCTAATGCATCATTCTGTACATTCAGCTAATAAGTAAAGGGCAGCAGAAGAATAAATTAAGCTAAACAATACAAAAAGGCAGTCAGGGCAAGGTAAAATACTAGAGAACACACATTACAAAGACCGTACTCCAAACAAAAGTGTATTTATAGTATTACTTTGTATCAAGCTAGCTTTTTACAGGGTAAAGGCCCAGCTGCTGGCTTTCCAGCCCATTTAATCTAGCTAGRACTGATTTGCTGTGGACTCACTTTAAGGGCACTTCTTTGCTTGACTTTGCCCATCTCCAGTTCCRTTCCCATTTCTCTCCCTCCTGCTCCACATGGAGAACATTCACTCCTAGAACCACTGTCCTACACCCAAAGCTACTCCAGCGCACAGGAGAATAGTTCACCATTCCCTTCATATTCCCATGTCTGAAGAGGCATTTGCCTCTAGCAAATACTGACAACAGAAATAAAAGCAGCAAAATAAACAAATCAACCTCATGTTTCACCAGGGAATCTGCCCTCACCCTGGTGTGTACATTCTATCTTGTATTTATTTCTTTATTTCATCAATAAAAACCACTGAGAAATAGCAATAAATTAGGATTTTTTCAACATGTAATATTATTAAAAAAGCAGTGAAAAAATATTGGTATACTGAATGCCACTTGCAGACACAAGATGCTAATTTGAAGGAAAAAAAGGTCATTTAATTCTTCTGTCATTCAATATTAGATGTTGCAGGACAGTTTGGGCTCTCCTTCTCTTCCTCCTGTTCTCACATTTTTCTTTTAGGCTAGCATTTCTGTGCAGTGGATTTGCTGTTTCAAAATATTATGTCTATTGCATAGCAATTTTGGAATTGAAACTCTTAAGTACCATGAAAAGCAGGGCTTCATAAATCTGGGAGACAGATGCTTATATTACCTACTATTATTAAAAATAATTTAAAAGCTCAGGCTTGTATCTATAATTGCATTTCTCCCCTATTTTGCTTGCTTGTTATTTTTAGAGTGCCTGAAATGAGTGCCATCATTGGCTAAAGCCAGATATAAGGTTACAGAGACTAGGCAATTTTCCCTGTGAAACTGTGGCAAAAAACTCTTCTTTTTTTTTTTTCCTTATCCATCTCCTCCAGACAACATTCACCAAGATTTAAACTGACAGTGCCCAGTACATTTCAGCTATTAAAGAACGTATAAACACAAAGATATCTGTGGTAAAAGGCTGAAAGAAAGACTGGAAATGTTTCCCATTGTGCTCCTGAGTCCTTCTCCACGTGAGTAGTTGTTGAAGCTGATGCAAGTTCTCCACGTCAAGAGCCAGCAGACTCTCCATGCAACAAGCCAGCACCCTCTGCCTTCCAAGTCTGCAGGGGGGACAAGGTTTGAGAGATACAGCCCTTCTCCTTAAGAACTGGGCTGGTTCTGGCTTATTCCTTTCCTGCTTTTGTTAGAATCCCTCCTCATCTGCCTAAAAGCAGTGTAATGTGAGGTGATAAAAACGAGACCCTGAGGAAACTTTCAAAAGGACAGGGAGGTAAATTTCAAATAACTGTACAATACTTTCAGGTCATCAAAAGCCGAAAGTAAAATTCCATATGACTACTGCATATTATAATCACTTTCTACAAAGAATTTCTTTCCAATGTCAAGATCTCAACTTTCTTCTATCAGTATTTTGCAACTAGTGAATCACTGTCAATGCATTACTGATCCATCTCCCCTTTACAAGCCTTCAAATATAAAACAGTAAGAAAATCAAGACCAGATACAAACCACAGCCAAAACAAAACTACAATAAAATTCCACGTTTTCATAATTCTTCACACATAAATATCTTCCATCCTGCTGACTTGGAAACTTGTTCAGAGGTAGGTATAACTTTGAAGTTGTCGGAGGAAGCCGTGACAAATAGTCTGATGCAACTTCAATTCAGTTTTACCATATAGTGCAGTTCAAATAAAAGGTAAATGAGACCATATTACTGGGCTATGCTCGAAGAGATTTAGCTAAGTTCTGAAATAATTATGTGGCCACCTTAATAACTCCCTTTAAGAATATTCTTGTAAGGGCAGTTTTAAAGACTGTTGGTTTTTACTCATGCAGGCTTTTTGGTTTCAAGCTAATAGGACTGTTCTATAATTATAAATTAGTGATAGGCAAAATATACTTCCTTTTTTAAGATCTGTAAGATACTTTTTGGTGCAACACTAACTGTCAGATGGCATTTTATTCTTGCCAAATCTCAACAGCATCTTGAGGTTAACAAGAGATCTTCCTCCAATACTACTTTTGTTCTGGGAAAGGCCTTGATGCCTCCTTCCCTCCATTTTCAGGCCTTTGCCCCTGGTTCTGCCCCTTGCTGACTCACTGTCAAGCTTGAGACTTTTTGTGGTTTGACAGGGTCCCATTTCTCTGATTCCTGAACCCAGCTGCCAGTGACCAGAACTCTTTTCTCTCTCACATTTTCTGCAAGCAGGATATAGAAAAGCTTTTTGTCCCATCACAGCTGTTATTCTGGACAGATAATACATAAACACTACATTATATGGTAGGAACACAGTAGGAAAACAGTAACTCCTTTACACCTCAGTCTTGCTCAAACTAGTAAAAAGTGTCAAGGCTATGTGAGGGAATGAAAATTTTAATTTATAAAATGCTTTGGTTAATGTTGTCTCTTGTCTCCTTTAAAACACATCAGGAAAACCAAGAAGCAATTGCAGAAAGTGATTTCACTTTTCTAGTGGTAGTTTTGTAAATTTGTATGACTATATTACACCCTTTGTAAAAAATCAGAGCCTCTTCCTTAACCTGAGACTACACCAAAAGAAAAAAAAAACCTTTGATAATAATGCAGGTTTAACATTTTCTTGAGATGGGGCAGATTTCCAAATGTAAAGAGGAAATTGCCAGGAAAGATCTACAAATGATTTTGGGTCAATGACTTAAATACAATCTCAATTGATGTCAGTCCCAATACATATATATGTTTTTATATATTTATATTGACCCATGTTGCCTGAGTCATAAAACTGTAATCAGCTTCGGGCTTTTCATGCCAAAGGCAGGGGTAGCTTCATATGCAATGAAACACTTGCATTTAATCGAGACTCCAGATCTGGATTTTGAGACAGCTGGAAACTTTTATTAAGTACTGGCACTTCTTAAAACTCTATTTGGATTGAGTCAAACTACATCAACTTAAAGAAAAAAAAAGAAAAAAATAGAAAAAGGGGATTTTAAAACCTATTATGCTGAGAAAACTAATCTTATTTTTATTTATTCTATGAGGATGCAATCTTACAGTCAAAAAGTTTACAGAGTAACATCTACTGTGGACATAAATTTGTCCATCCTTTCAGAATCCCAAAGCAGTCTATTACCATGAAATTGGCTGGTCTGTGCTTGAAGTTAAGAAAAAAATGCACATGAAATACATATGTATGTGCATTTATATATATATACACAGATATAAAAAAATAAAATGTCAAGACTCAAGACTATTGGAATATTTAAAGATGGAGGAAAAAATCTATTAAAATTTAGTTGCAATCACTTAAATAGCTACAATGATTCATCATCTTAATTATGTTCTCAATTAGGACTATAATTTCTAGGGTTTTTTTCTTTTTCATATTGTTGGCTGGTCAGATACACACGGCTCCTGATGTCTTCTAGATATCCTGGACACTGTCTGTGCAGCACACAAAGAAATTCTTTTTGGATAATTAATTTCAGTCTGTTCTTGTCCTACACAATTTTATGAAGCAGAAATTATACACAATCAAGGATTTGCAAGTTTTGTCTCTAATAGAGGAGAGTTCATTACCTATAGCACAAGGACCTCTAAAATCAAAAATAGAGTAACAACACTTCATATACCACATGCAGTGAAAGGAAGTTTTAAAAATGCATGCTATGGGAGATACCATTTGCCACTTACATCTGTTATCATTTTCCCTCTGGTCTTGTTTCTTTCCCTGTGGTTAGCTCGTTTCTGTTTTTGCTGCAGGACTCGTTCCCTGGTGGTGCGGTACTCCAGAGCAAACTCACTAATAATCTTGCAGAACTTATTGATGTTGACTTCACGTATCGCGTAGGGAGGATGGCCCATAAATAACAAAAATGAATGAAACCTGGAAAAAAGAATGAGTTATAAATGCAAAGGGAAAAATCCTTATTGATGGTCTCTTGAAAAAAAACCAACCCTATATTTCACTGGATCCATTTATTGCTTTACTACCTCCCATCATTCCCTTTGTGCTACAGAATTTTCATGGATGCTTTGCATAACATTGGTATGTTTTATAATTAAAACCATGAAAGTCTAGCCTATGATAACTTCATCCTAGTCTACTTTCCCAGGCTGATGCAGGAGATAAAATATTTATGGAACTCCATCACTTTATATGACTAATTTGGCACGTGAATGACCAGTTTCATTTCTGTTATAGAAAAAAATATTTATTAAGTTTCAATTCTATTTATTTGTATTAAGCAACTTCAAAGAGGCTGTTAGGACTTTGGGCAAAGTCTAGACAAGAAGAATGCAGATTTACAGGCTAGCAAACACAAGAAGGAAAGAATTTCTGGTTCACAAAACTGACCATAAAATTATATTATCTACCAAGCACATTAGTTTGGGACACTCTCAGTTCACAGTTTTACTGCTTCTGTGGCATTCAGAGCTTTTGCACTATTTGCAGTTTTTACTATTGCTTCTATATTGCATGATTTACAGCAGCACACTGAATGTGTAAAAGTGATTGGGAATTCCTTTTAACTGCATCTACATCGCTGAGGACAAAAAGTCTTCCCAATCTCAGAAAGATGCAAGTATATGAAAACATTTTTAAAAACTATCAAAGCAGTTGCAGGATATCAGAGGAGAAAGTTGGTATTTTTTTACTTGCACATGCATATGATAAACACAACAGGAAACTAATGAATTCACTTCCCTTCCATTGCAATTGGGATTTCTACTTACCTGTGGCATAAACCCTAAGTCATTACAAAAATGAAAGAAGAACTGAATCAACTTCTCATGTGTATACCCACAAATTTGGGATAATTTGGAATCCAGTTCTTAACTTTGACCACAGGAATTTGGAAATTATCCAGAAGTCGGAAAACCTCTCACAGTTTCATTAAACTCAATGCAAATCCTAGGGAGAGGAATCTTAAATCTGTCTTCAACTGGCATAGGCATAAAACATATAGTCGAAGATTTTGCAAATAGGAGTAGTATTGCCTAGAAAAGAACTCATTGTACAAGACTGATTTCAGCTTCTGTATATGATGAATTTGTCAAGAGAACTTCATTTTTTTTTGCTACAGTCTGTTCTTGTTTCTGAGACAGTAAGTCAAGTTTCCTTAAAAAAATTCCAGGGATAAACAGAAAATCTATCAACTTAACTATAAAGCTGCTAGCTTTTGGGGACTAGGAGGCAAAAGACACAGTTATTGTACCTTGGGAATAAATGATTGCCTGGATGATTGCTTTTTTAAAATCAAAAATACAGAAATTTCTGGAGTGAGGGTGTTTCTTAAATGGAGACTATAACAAAATATGCACCACATACAACCCAGTGACATTCCCTGCAGGAATGGGCATTAAATGCTTACAAAACACATATTTATGATGTCATAACTTATAATTTTATCAAGTCATTTACTATCAAGGTATTGCTGTCACAATATAATTCTGTACCTGTTAATTATTCTTCTATGAACAATCTTCAGGATTATGATTCTTTCTGCACAGTCTTTAAGGAACTCAGACATTTTTTGCTTTAGACTTGGCTTCATTTCATGCTTTGCTATAGCCTTAAGGTGATCCCATGATGCTTTGCACCGTCTTTCCATCTGACACAAGTTTTCCTGGAGTTGTTCAAAGTCAACCTGGAAAAAGAGAAAGGAAAAGAAAAGGTAACACTTGAAGTGAAAACACTGCAGTGGTATACCTGGATATCCAAGCAATGCAATCTGTGTGTATGAAAGAGTCAAGGTAGTGGCAGCATGACATAAATTCACATTTTTAATTACTAGTAAACAATAAAAAATAGCTTTCTCTATCACACTATGTCTAGGCATGTAATGCTAGTAAGGAAAAATTGAAAACAAAGAAATAACCATACACATATATTTGGTTTTATTCTGGAGGTCTAACATCTAAAGAAGGGACAAAAAAAAAAAATTGTGATGTGTTTTTTCCCTTGCTAATAACTTCATGTTTGCACCAAGCAACTGCATGACTCAGTTCTTTCTGAGGTAATACAAAAGTTTCTCTTTTTCTTAATCCCTTTCTCTACTACTCAAAGCTTTTTATACCCTGTTTACTGCTCACTGTTGTATCCCGCCAAGCATTCTCCATTTTAGGAAGTCCTTGGATCTATTCCCTAGTCATGCACTGACTTGTTAATAGATGATCTAGTTCTAATCACAAAATTTGTGGGCCAGAATTTTTTAAAGCTCTTTTGAAAGTATGTGTTATTTAGTGATCTCAGCACTAACTTTCATCCCTTGATATACAATACCAATTTACTGGCTTATAATGAGATCATATAACGACTCTGAAAGTCTCTCAACACAGTTAAAATAAATGATTGCACCTTACAGTAACATTCATCAGGATAGAGGCCAACACATTCCACAGAAGGTGAGGGAAAGCTTCTCCTTTATTCATCAACCAAAAAAGGTGTTCAAATCGTGATACTCTTATAGGAGACACTCAGGACGTGTTGCTAACAACTCAACAAAGTGCATCAATGACCCAGCCACAGCACACAACAGATGAGAAAAATAAAGCTACCCATGTTCTGGAATTCTGGAGAAAGGAAAAAATTACTTTATAATACCACTTCACAGTTCAGATGAACTGAAGCTATAAAGTATAGACTTAGTTCTCAGATTCTAAACACATCAGTGCTTGGGATGTTACAGTCTCATACTCCAGTTAATTCCTTAATGCTAAATGAAAACCAGTGTCAGGGGTAGGTTTTATTTCATTCTTTTTAGCTGTGTGCAGCATCCATCTATACTGAGAATAGCCATAAGAAATGCATTATTATTAAAAAGCTCCTGGTATTGATTTGATTTGTTTATGCTGTGATTTATAAAGTGATGAATTTTTCCTCTTCCCAAGGAAATAGAAACATCCTTTGATCCACTCTGCTATTCAGAAAAGCCCTGCAGGCAGAGCAGCTGTGGGGTATTTGCTTTCCTTATATCCATATCAATGCATATGTTGAAAAAAAAAAAAAAGTCCTTTCCAGGTCAGTATTTTCACTGTTGATGATAAACACATTGCTGCTCTCCACAGATGGTGTATCTAAAACACACATGGAGAAAAATACTAGCATTCCTGTTAAGAGAAAAAAAGAATTACAAGGTTTAGGTCTTCTCAGTAAGAATTATCCAACCTGGTTGAGGAAGAATCTCAGCCTCTGTAGCTGAGAAATTTAAACTCACGACATTTTATGACAGAATGAGTTTTATCTACCAAAAAGCTCTGAGGTTCAGGCTTGTAGGGGTTCAAAAAATGTCCTTGGAGAACAACAAATCTGGGGGGAATGTGGTGAATTCCTGGGCCCTTGAAATCTGCCAACAGTCAGCACATTCACATGAATGGGAAGTTTCAGCAGGGATGGAGGCTGGCAGGTTGGGCTATGGGACATTCTCAAGTTGTTTGAGCACAAACAAAAATTCAGTCCTCTGTGGAAGTCCTAAGGAGACTGCAGTAAGAACACCACCTGAACTCTCCTGGAATAAACCTCTGTGGAGCACCGGAGTGCTCAAGCAGGAGCTGTAGAGTCCTGGAAGGAGTAAAGAAGGAACTCCAACACAGGATAATATACTTGTGTATTCCCCAAAGGCAAACTGTACAGCACCTGAAAGAATGTGCCAAACCTTCATGGAATCTCTGTCTGCCAGCTCTCTAGTGTTTGGTCACTTGCTCGTGGACAGAAAGGAGTATACTTGCAGAAAAACATCCTCATGTGAAATATTAAAGTTCCAGCTTTTCTTGGATTCAGTCAGGTACGCCACCTGAGACTTTAAGAAAGGCTATTTCACCAGTGCCAATTTTGTGTGTAGACACAGAATCCATTACATTTCAGCCTGCTCCAGGTCTGTGGTTCTGCTTAGGATATTATATACAAATATAACAGTAAGAGTGATGAGAAATCCCAACTACAAGAGATCCCCAATCATGTGTTCATACGATAAGGAGAACAAAAACTTGTGTGGAGTAATAATGCCAATCATTCAATATATTATACATAAAGAAAACATAAAAAGGCATTTGTAATACCATACTACCTCTTTACCAGTTCACACAGCATTGCTAACGGAGCATGGATTGCACCTTCTGATTTATGTGCTTAATTCCAACACTTCACTAAAGGAAATAATGATGTATAATAGTAGAGAAATATAAATCCTCTTTTTTGTTCATTCTTTATTGAAACAAAAGATGCACCAATTCTTGGCTGCAGGTGGATGGTCATGCTGGGACTAAGAAGGAACTCAGGTGAGTTGTGGCTCCACCAGGAGAGCTCAGCATATGAGGTACTCAGACAAGAACTGCTGTGGCATTATTTTATAATTATGCTCCACTGAATAAAAGGAAGCACTAATCTGAAATAGTCAGTACAGCTTTCTTGCTGGACAGTAGTGTACAGATATTGCACCTGGCCCGAGGATTTGGAGGAAGGTGGAAAAATATATTCTTCTTCCTCCTCAGCACATATATGTGCAAAAGACACACAGCTTGCTTCCTGAATATAGTATGTATTGTATAGATGGCCGTGCCCCGCCCCTGTTGCTCTTGATGGGCTGCAGCTGCGATGTCCTTAATTGGGTGGTAGCTGTGGCTAGTCCAGATAACTGGGATAAGAGAGGGTGGGTTGGCCTGAGTCAGGGAGAGCCTTGGAATGAGCCCTGAAGAAGCAAGTGCTGTGAAGAGCTTCCCCCAAGAAAACACTGAGAGAAGGTACAAGACTCTTTAGAAATATGGTTACAACACCTGAATAGTTACCTTCTGCTAAATTTTTTAAAATTAATACATGTTCTTTTCTGTGGGGAAAAAGAATGAGTGGTTTTAGGCTGTAATGCAAAATACAGAAGTCCTTTCTTTCAAACACAATGAAATGTTTATTTTAATTTGGAAATGAATTTAAAAACAGCAACTTTCTAAATGGTTCTGGGATATATTTGATATGTTCCTCATTCTTCTGGCCAGGTTCCTCTCCATTCACAATCACACTAGCTAAAAAATATTCAGAACTATTGGTATCTGTGAAATCTTTTGCTAGGCCCACTGTTCAGTCTTCTGAGAAGTGCCTTATAGATACTGTTTGATCAGAGGGGAGTAACCAGAGACAGTCTAAGCAAACAGGATGTAAAAGCCAGTTTATGTGACAAAAGCCCCTCAGAGAAAGCCTCAGCAAACCACTGCCCTAAACTCACTAATGGACAACTTTAGAATCAAAAATCTATTTTTCAATTTAACACAACACCATATTTTGCACAAATGACTCAGAACAAAGAATAAAACCTTCCAACCACATGCCAGAAACAGCAGCACTCTAATCACTTTATATCATTATTTACTGTTTGCTACCATAGAAGCAGATGACTTTCCCATAAACAACAAAAATAAAAAGAATTCTACCAAGTTTCTCATTCCACTGGGCTGAGAATTCAGTACCTCGTGACAGACCTACAAACAAATGTACCAGAACAAACAGCTTCTGTTCTCACTGTTTTTCACCTGACTCAAAAACTGCTACCACCATCAAATGGCTCAGCATTTACTTTTCTGCTCATTCTGGTTCCCTGAACATTGGTCCTTACAAGGCCTATTTTTTTCCAGTTCAACTTCATCCAGTATCACATGCCATGTATAAAAGTTTAAAACTTTCTCATTCACGAAATACTACACCATGCTCCAATCATTCAGGCAGGACACGGATCAGGGAGCCTTTCAGGTCTTTGGGTGGGGGTGTTATTCCTCTGTGTGGCCACAAATACCTCATGGCAACACAGGAATTGCACACTTTATTATTTGTTGGGAGAGAGAGGAATGGCTGCTTTGGGAATTAAATGCAGTAGTTCAAACCTGAAATGCCTTCCACTATATATTCCCCAGGGCAGCATATACAACTCCAGGTATGCACTGCCATGCACTGCAAACAACTGCAGCCGCTGTGAGATAAGAGGTAATTTTTCTTCAGCTTTCCCTTAAGCTGGAATGTGCTCTACAAACACGTTTACTCTTCCAGCTAAATCTCCTCTAGTCTTTGGTCTAAGCTCCTCCACTGCTGCAAAATACAAAACCATCCTAAAGTCAAAGATACTGTACCTAAATACACTCACGTTTCCTGCCTCCTGTGTTAACATTCAGCTCTTCAAAAGGGTCAAAGATGCCACAAGTGGATTGAAGCAAAAACCCCCAAACAAGGAAATGAATGGGAACTGATGAAAGACTTATTTTCAAAAACACTGTATCCAAAGTTTTGTTCTGAAGGCCAGTGAATAACTTATTATATAGCCTCAGCATGCTTGTATAAGATTTCTATTGTTTGATACTCTATTGTTTATTGGTATAGCTTGCTTCTTTTAGTGGTGAACATATAAAATCCAGATATTTTCTAAGGAAGACCTGGATTTCTGCATTTTTTTCATAGTCACAAGGTGCATTTAAGAGAAGATTGATGCTTTCACAATGACATGTTGTCTTAAATGTACAATAAAATGACAACTATTTTATTGTACCTCATAGAAAGATATACATAACCACATACAAGCTTTCTCTTTTCAAAGTTCAAGATAGTTTCTGCAGCAGACCACAGTCTAGTCTGAGCTGTTTATAATTTAGGGTCAGACCGTTCATTCTCACATTATTACAGGGATGCGTTCTGGCAGGGAACATGAAATCTTCCTCTTTTCCTGAGTTGGTTCAGTGCCAAAGGAAATTCTGAGAATTGCTCCTTGCAAACACACTGTCATCTGAGAGCAGCGACCTTCTGTGGCGTATGTTCAAAACTCTGTCTCCTCTAATATTTCCAGACTGGTTTCCTTCACCAAGTGTCACAAGAATTATCCCAAGACCCTTGTGAGTCTGACTTGCACACTGTGGGCATGCATTTTAACCAAGATAGATGCCAGCTCTCTTAAGCAAGCAATATATAAAGAAGGTTCTGCTTAGACATTTCTAATTCCTGGGTAAGAAGTGGCATCCTGTGAAAATAATTTTGGAAATGAGAGCACCTGAATCAACCCACTAATGAAAAATTACAGGACAGAGGTGGCAGAGGTGCTTACTGAGGTATGACCAGATGAGTCTGCCCAATGGTACACACATCTCTACTGCATTTTACTTCATTAAACAATATCCTAACTACATGGGATCTTTTTGCAGATGCTGTATGGCAGTTTCCACAATCTGGGACAAAGGAGAGCCATACCAGACAGTAGTGACGTAGGTCCCCTCAGATAGTGTTATGTCACCTGCAACAATTCCTGCAGTCATATCACCTGGAATGCTACTGAAACACCACAGTGCCATCAGGCACATGTGCTAAACTTCATCTGCTCTCTTTAAGACACAACCTCAAAGTCTCATTTGCCATGGAAACTCCTTCCCCCTTGCCCCAGTATGCTCTGTAGCCAACAGGATCTGCCTTTCCCTGCTCTGCTTTCACCTCTGCTCCTGCTAGCCCATGCCACAATCTGAGGCAGCTGCTGGCATCACAAGGAATGACTGCAAGAAACCTTGCATTCCTGGACGTTTTTTCCATGGAAAATAATTTGACTTTTGGCATTTATTTTTGTTTGAAATAATGTAGGGAAAACATACTTGAATGATAACTGCACACAAATACTTTCTGTCAAGCGAGACATGAGAAACCGCACTGAAAGAATACAGGAGGCAACATGATTTTCCCTACCTTTTTTAAATTTACTTTTTTTAACCTTTCTCTGCTTTCCACTGTATCAGGCAGAAGCTACAGCATGTCAAATATCACTTCTGTTCCAGCCAGCTCCTGCCTCCTTATGCCTCCCTGCTAAGGTCCTTGGAGGGCAGGCTGCTGCAGGCTTCCTTCTCCCCTGTGTATGCCTCAGGCTCATCCTAAATTCTTTCCCATCAGCAATCCTTGTCCCCTCCTGTGTTGCTAACATTTCCTATTTCTTACTTTTAAAAGCTGCCTGCCTCTCCACTGCTTAGTAGCTATGAGAGTCCTGTGCCCAAGTGTCTTGCTGCAGGGGTAAAAAACCAGACAGAAGTTTGACATCTTGCAAGTCAATTAAAATCAGGGGAAAAAAATGACAAGTATAGTTCATCTACAGAGCTGGCCAGTTTTCAGGTGCACAGGGGAAATATTTATGGGTTAGAGAGAGAAGATGAACATTTTTATTATGAACACATTTTTTATTCACTAACAGAGGAGATATTGGGGTTGAGGCAACCACTTCTTAAGGAAATTTCTAGGAACAACACTCGATCTTAACTGCAGAAAGTCTGAGAATCTGTGTCAGTATTAGGTACATCAGTTTTGGTACAACTTCAGTGAAAAAAACAACTTAAAATATCCAGAAAATAAGAAAGGCAAATGATTTTAATCATGTGATACTAAATAATCAGTGCTCTGCATGACTTTAGAAATGCTTTTATTTATCTAGAATTGTATTTTTTTTCTAATGTGTCTGAGTTTTTTTTGGTGCCATTTATGACTTCAGTCCTTCAGTAAAAAGCCACAAGTTTTGCAATAGCTATACCATTTTGTTTCTGGTCTTTCTAGCTCCTTATTGGTGGGGCAGCCTGTTTCCTTTATGTTTTTGGGTTTTTTTCTTGAACTAATGCTCAGGAAATTCTTATATGACGCGCATTTCAGGGGAAGGGGCATCTCTGTTTACAGGATGGAAATTGTTTAGCCTTTGTGGTTTCTGAAAGATGTTTGTAGGCAAAACAGAGCTCAAAATACAGCCTAATCCACAGTGATATATTAGTTCTCCTTTCCTGTCAGCTTTCCTAAACCCAGATTTCGCCTTGTCTGTGAACATTCCCTTGAAGAGGGCAGCTTGGATGGCTTCCACATCCTAACTCTCTGATTTGTGGCAGCTACGATCAAGTGGGAATAGAGCTTGTTACAGTAATCCATCAGTGGTTTAACACATGCAGGAACATCCCAAGGAGGGAGACCTTGGGCGACACAGGGAAGGTTAAGGCTATAATTTCTCTTAATGTGATTTTGTCTGGCCTTTTTGGATTTTCGTCCGCTTTGGGCAGGGCCATTGGATCAGCAAACCACAGACTGAAAGACTTTGCTCAATTTTGCACGCTCTTAGACCTATTTTTTTTTTTTTAAATGACAGCAGTAGGTTAAGCTTTCTTCCACTTTCTATGATTGAAAAATTTCTACTTGGGAGAACACCATACATGGTGGTGAGAATTTTGGAAAACAAAGGCTCTCCTCTTTTGTGGTAATTTTTCTTCTTAGTGATTAACTTGATCCCAATCAAAGAAAAAAGGGAAATAACTTCTTAGCAAAGAGAAGAAGCAGGAAATGAGAAACCAATATAGCTAAATGTTAAAAAAGTAAGAATCACTAAAATTAAAAACAAAAACACAATAGAAAGTTAAAATCTTCCAAACATGAGAAACCAAACTCACTGAAGGCAATAAACCAGAGCCTAAACATAGGCTGTACAAGAGGAAAACTAGGAGAAAAGAGATGGAATCTAAAGAGAAAATATCTAAGGATATAAAACAAAAGCCACAAACCCCTTTATGGTACCAAAAAGAAAAAAGAAAATATGTAGGAGGTCCTGGATCACCAGGGAGGAAAGAAACTGAGGAAGACAAAAATTAGAGAAGGGAAGCAAGATGATTTCTTTTCATCCAACTTCACCACAGAGGATGTTGGGGAAAAACCTACTCTAGTGCTCCTTTCCTTTTTCTGTATTATATTTTTAAGAGATGTGAACTGATAGTAAGGTTTGAAACCTTACTAGCAGAAATTTATGTTGGAGAGAGATGATATCTTACAAAGAAGTAAACAAGTAGAATACAGTAATTATGACATACATTAAAATAAAGAAATTGAGCCACTGGCTAAAACGAACATGAATATGTATTAAACTATACTTTGTAACTTAGACAATAAAAGGATAGTAGAAGTTTTGCCTATCCCTAGAAAAGCAGCAATGTTGGTGCTGAGGTCCAGGTTTTGTTACTGCATCTGGTAACTTGGCTGAAAGGATGAGTGACAGGAAACTTAATACATAAAAATAACCACTATATTCTGAATGTTTATAAAMTAGGAAATAGATAAGACTAAGTAAAGAAAATTAAATTTCAAAATCTTTTCAAGTGACTCATGGGAGGCCACCTATGAATTGTGAGGTTAGAGCGCAAAAGAAAAGAAGGAATACACGTTGATTCTCAGTTGCTGACAGGGCTAACAACAGGCGTCTCATGGTTTGTACTTTGTTTTTCAAAATTATCTGGAAAAAAGGAAGCACATCTAGAGGGTAAAATCTACAGATGGCAGGAAATTTTTCAGATTAGTCCTGACTTAAGATTATTAGGGGTTTGAGAAATAAGCAGCAAATCCTCTTCAGCAGATCATGGTCAGTGCTGTAGACTGCAATGAAGTGCAGAGTGCATGGCAGCATCCAACTCCCTTGGGAGTTCTGAATGCTCTGTCAGCTCAGGACAGCCTGGCTGTCGTTGGCAACTGCCCTGGGACAATGGGTGTCCAAAAGGTACCAGCAGTCAAAGAACACAGAGAAAACCTCAGAACATCTAACAAAACGTAGCAGAATGGACAAACACAGTAAGATTTCACAGTGATAAGGAGAGACTGGAATACTGTACTTAATATTGTTTAACATATTCCAAAAAAGTAAGATGAAGGAAAAGTGAGGAAATGGTCTCATAAACAAAAGATATAAAAGGATCATTTAAGACTTAGACAAGGATCTGAGCAGCCTAGTTTAATCTCGTCTAGCACTGAAAAGTGTGATGGATCATATGACCTTCAGAGATCCTCTCCAACCTAAGTTATTCTGTTAATTAGAAAGAAAAAATATTTTATTGTTCAGTATATTCAGACAGCAATTCCTGAAACTGGCAAAATGAACAGCAGAAAAAATAGATTATGAATTCATTTTTGCAAGAGCTGCACTAGGAGCCAAAATAAGATTTCATTTTTGCAATTAAAAAAAAAGTATTGTATTATACAGATGTCCTGGATTGTGGGGGCAGAGTTGTTTGCCCTGACTCTCTCCAGCTCCTCTCCAAATAAGGTGGCCTTTGGAAAAGAACTCATCCCTCTATTTGATGCACATCATGAGAATTATGGCTCATGAAATAACATTTTTCTAGGAGAAATCTTTCATTCCCTTAGAAAGTTCTTGTGCTCTTCTGTCAAGGAGCTGGTATTGGCCACCGTCTGAATCAAGACACTGGACTAGAAGGACGCTATAATTATCTACTGTAATTATTACCATTTCCATGAGACATGACTCCTAAAGAGAAATTTTATGTTTGCTATCTCCCATGTTTATTCCATTAATCAAGTGATGTACTATTTTTAAGGGTTATTAACGAAATTTCACACTCTGAGAGATTCAAGAGTGAGTTTACAGTGTTCTTATCATGCCCACTCACAGCAGTAATAATCTCCGTACCGTACCGAGCCCTTGATCAGACCTACGCATTAACCAGGGAATTATAATTTTTTGACAAGAGGTGCTGCAACAAAATTCCTTTATTTCTATTTATGTTCCCTAACCCCTAATGAGATCTCAAGAGATCCTCTGGAGATGCTCAAAACCCACTTTTCTTCTGCAACCTGCTTTAGGTGAACATGCTTTAGCAGGCGGTTGTACTAAGTCATATGCTGAGGTCCTGTCCAACCCCAGCAATTCTGTGATTCTGTGAGTTAAACCAAGTATTTCAAGGACTCTTTAATTCCAGAGACGAATTTTATTAGTAAAAAATTCATTCCTTCTATTGGATTTAAAATACAATCAGGCATCTGCCTTATAAAAGAGATTCCCCCAAGGCACAGAATGAATGAATTTGAAGATACTGGTCAAATTAACCTGAAAACAGTTCCTAATAGTTATATACATTATTAATATACATAACATTAGCATGGCTGTCATAACTAATGGCTGCCTAAGAGTGCACCGATGAGGAAACCTTGTGACAGACACAAATAAAGTTCAGAAGAGGGAGTACGGGCATCTTTGAAACTCAGCGCAAATGACACAATGAACATACATCTATAAATAGTGCTGCAACTAGGGAGGACCAAAAAATCAAAGAAGAGAACAGAATAAAATCTTAAACATTTCGCTTCAGCGAGGTGTTATAAAAATTTACATATAGATGGATTTACCTACTGAACATACCTTGGCTGACCTAGTGATGGCACCGATCTCCGAATAAAGATCAGTGCTGTCTGGGAACTTTTCTACCACCATAGTGCAGACATGGTGCAGGAGGGACTGTTTGTGCACTGTGTCCTTGACTTCTGGAACCTTCTCGAGGTAGCTCAACTCAAAAGCTTTGGCCTGTAATGAAAAAAAAGGACATTAAAAATAAAGACATTAAAAATAAAAATGTTTACTCCTTCCCATGCAGATTAGCAGACAAAAACGATGACCAATAAGGGGCAGAGGGGAAAGAAGAAGAATCCTACAGGAGAGGAAACTCATTGCTTTTATTAATTTTTAACTTGCTGAAGACTAGGCCTAAAATCAGTCCATCTGCAGTCAAATGACCCACGACACAGTTCTCACACTTTGAATGCAAAGCATCAATACTACACTTCAGGGAGTTACACTGGAACAGTGCTTAGCTCCACTTTCCTTCAGATTATGCTGAAAGAGGCAAGACACAACACAAAACACCCTAACACAGAATGAAAGCACGTTATATTCCCTAAATTACTTTTCTGGTACAAAATAAATAGTGGGTTGCAATTATCACAATGATTTTAATTTTTCCGAAGGAAAAAGCTGCAGGGGAAATGCAGGGACATCAGGCTTACATTGGTTCCATTCAGAAAGTTCCCAATGGCTAGCAGAGTAGAAAGGATATATCCCAAAGTTTTATTGTGCTCCAGTTGGTCCATTCCCTCCTTCAGGTCTAGCAGTGGTTCTGCAACTTCCTATCATAAGAACAGAAACAAGAAAGTGAAGGTTAGTTTTTAATTCTATGGTTTAGATTAATTACTGCAAAAAGTTCCTGAACTGGCGTCTTGCAGAGTGTAAACTGGCCATGTGTGCTGGCTTTCTTCCATGTTCCAACTAATAAATCACATGCAAGGACAGCAAAAAAAGTACATAAAATATTTTCCTACTGTTGTTCCTTCATGTATGCTACTGCCTTACTTGTCCTGGGGACTATCCTGTGATTCCAAACAGGAGAATGCTGCTGCATTTCAGTTAAATCCATGAACATGCCCAAGCCCCAACTAATAAAAAAAGCTTCTTAAAAGTAATTTTTTCTAATCTTTAAACAACAAATTTAAACAGTTAGAAACCTTGCTGACTTAAAATTTGTAGCTTGACCCTACAGCTTTCTTCAAACCATAACCATTTCTGTGTTTTAGATACGGTTTTGTGCTTGTGAGAATTTAAAACTGAAAAAAAAATCTGCTGTAAACATCAGGCTTTACAAATAGTCTCATTTCAATATTTTAATTGAATGCGTCTTCCTCCTAAATATTTATTTCAAGTATAGATGTGCATACTGGTAAGGCTTGAAATCATAAATTCTGTTCCATTACCTCAGGAAGTGAACTGCACCAGAGAGTTCAAAGGAAGAGAGTGAGGGTAATTGAGTTGACAGAACTTATTTCTATGTCTCTGTGTGAGGCCCAGGGTTATTTATTTTGTATGCACACTAACAGTTCACATTGTTTCTATCTTCAAATGCCATTCTAACATCCGTGAGCAGCATTCTTTTCACAGAATCATAGAATGGTTTGTTTTGGAAAAGACTTGGGGATCATCTAGTTCCAACCCCTGTGCCATGGGCAGGGAGACTTTTTTCCCAATTTCCCATATTGTTATACTCTTTATGAGCCAAGAAGCCAAAATTAAGCTGCTATTTTAGACCAAGAGGCAAAGTAATTGAGAATTTCACTTTCTTGGAGACACACAA
The DNA here is from genome assembly GCA_014549065.1 of Cardinalis cardinalis. Lineage (NCBI taxonomy): Eukaryota > Metazoa > Chordata > Aves > Passeriformes > Cardinalidae > Cardinalis > Cardinalis cardinalis. The sequence continues at coordinate 11,804,849 of JACDOX010000007.1, forward strand.
TGGTTTCTTCAAGAACTGTAGTGATATTTTACCATAAAAGATGAATGAAATATATTTCTAGTCCCTACAGAAAAATTTGTCTCTTGAAAAGAACATGGAAAATTCAAGACAAATTAGGAGATGAGAGAGTGAGGTAAGTAGGTTATACATCAGAGGAGAGGTGCTAAATAATCCAAGACTTTATCAAAGTGAATTAAAATGATACTGCTGCACAGTATTCTTTGAGTTGCTTTAAAGTCAGAGTTGATTTAGTTTGTTTTGTTGCATTATGGGATGACTTAAACTGCTCTGAATCTGTGGTAAACACGGGCTTCTGAACTATTTAATTTAGATAAATTTTCAACCTGCCAAAAAAACATCGCTAAAAGGCTAATTTAAAACATTCTCCAGGTAAATAAGAAGGTGGTATAAGAGGCTTCCAGGCCATACTGAGCCCTTCATTGAGCTATTTAGACAAGTTATCTAATCTTAGACTTTTTTGCATATAGTATACATTTATAATTACTCTTTATTTCTTATTTTATTGTAGGATTAAAAAAACAATAAAAAAAGAGTGTGCAAGATACTGAACAATCAGACAAATCTCTGATTTTTTCAAATTTACCCACTCTTGTTTCCTATATAACTCAACTTATACCTAAAGAGGGCAGATAGATAAGGTAGAGCTACCTCATATCCTTGGATACAACATTTTTATTTTTCAGTAAAAATTAGGTTTGAATGAAATTTGAAGATTGGTCCAGAACTTGTCTGAAAGACACCTTATAATGCCTGATTCAATGTTTGATGGACGTGTACAAATGAACTCAAATCATTGTACTTTTTTCATTTCTGCATCTGCTTTTATTAATTTCTGACCTTTTAAGTAGTCAGCAAAAAGGATATATTTGTCTGCAGTGATCTTAATTAAAAAATAAAAATCCAAGTTTCTATTCCTGTTTTAAAGACCTATATAGCCCCTTTGAGATAACAGAATTTGACAATATCTGCATCATAAGTAATTCCATATGAAGAATGAATAGCAACACAGTGCAATCTTTTTAACCTCTTCTGTCTGTGCATTTAAACTAGGATACCAAAAGAAAGGGGAGGGAAATTATTGTTCCACTAACGACCTTCGGTAAGCATTTAAGTTAAAATTCATTCATTTTTCTTTCATTTTAAATATTCTATAGAGAGCAAAGAGTGAATATTTATTCATCCAGTTCAGCTCCTCACAGGCTGAGGATGCTCCCTACAAATGTACCCCTACTTGCTTCAGTTAATTAAATTCAAGCTAAGAAAGATGATTTCTCTTGTTATGCCTGAAAAGTTCTAATGAACATAAACAATGTATCACTTAGCCCATTTCTTGAACAATTCATATTCTTTTCTTTCAGGTTGTCAGAGATGAAGCTAAAACCTACTTAGGCAGAACTCTGTTCTTGGCAGGTTAGCGGAAGAGTCTCATGTATGAGAACTCTGGTCTTACCAATAACTCCAGTATTTCCCACTGTTGGTAACAGGGACCATCTAAAACTTTCAGCTTCATGGAAATAATAGCACTCATATCTTACATAAAATGTATGTGTAACTTGGTAAATAATATGAGTGCATCCTGAACTGCTATGAATTTTCCTTATTGCAAAATAAGATTAAAAAAGAAAAGATCAACCAAATGCCAGACAACAAAAAAAAAAGCAAGGCTGTGGAGCTAAGTGATTCTAGGACCTATGTTTCATGAAGGGTTTGACCTTTTGCAGATAGGTCTTCTGCAAAAACATAGTTTCAAGAATAGAAAAATGTTAGCAGCTCAAGGGTCTCTTTTTATCATCATAATCAATAATGCAAATTACTTCATTTTTTAAAAACGGAATATCACAGTATATTATTTCAGTCCAAATACCATGTACATTTACTGATTACCTGGAACTCTGACCTTAACCTTCTGTAACTGGAGACACCCAGATACTCACTCTGCCTTACACTCCTGATGTCTGATCCTGTTTCTTTGTCCTCACCCAAGACCCAAGCTGTCTGTCCTATCTATGCTTGTCTGCTAGGCTTATCATATGCTCCTCATACTTTATCACACTTATCACATGTTACTTTCTCTACCATTTTATGGTAAGTACTGTGCTTAGTCCTATCTACCTTCAAACAGGGACAAAAATGTTGGTTTTGTCTTCCCTACAGCTGTTGCTTCTCTGAGTAATTTAAGTATTTGAGACATTTTGTACTAGCATCCATTCCACATGGATTTTAGCTGGCAATAAATAAACTTTGTAGCAAAAGGAAACTCAGAATTTCTTTAGCTTTTAGTGGTGCTTCCAATGTTGCTTTTTGATTGAGAGAACCCTAGAAATTCCAGGTAAATGCAGAGATTAATAACTACTGCTAACTCAGCTTACATGAAAGGTACAATTTAGCCTTGTGGTAACTTCAGAATAAATAGCTGCACCAGAGTGAAAAAAAACCAAAACAAAACAGAGCAAACTGGCAAAAAAGTATTCATGCCAGATACAAGTATTTTGCCATACAAGTCAGAAATGTAAATGGCTAATACTAAAACATTCCAATAAAAAGCCTGAGTATTCGTGTGATTGCATGTCCTTACATGTAAGAGAATGAAATAAAGGTTGAGTTACCTTCACAGTATCACCTGCAAATCAATCCACTGTTGCGCAATTCATTAGATAACCATTGCTAGGTAAACATAAGGAATTTTCACGACCATGTGAAACTTTTTCCACGTTTCACTTTTTAGAATCCATATCACACAGTTATACTGATTTTTCAACACACATCTATGTGCACAGATACAAAAGGAATATGTAGAGGAGAGAGCTGCTTTAACGGCAATGCCAGGGGTATGCACCAGAAGTGCAGCCAACAGGAAGCTCCTGTGCAGAGATTCYTGAAAGACCTTGTGAAAGGCGGCAAGTACCTGAAATCCCCTACACAGTTTCATTCTGTCTCACCTATGCACCAAAATTTAATCCTCTTTTTTAAAATTTGTGCCCATGATTCATCATTCTTGACAGACACCCCAATTATAGTGTTCTTTGAATGAATGCCAGCCACGGAGAAGGTGGCAACAACTGTGTGTGACTGAGCTGAACTGTCATATCTTTTGTTTAGAATTTTGAGAGCTATAAACAAAAAAACCCTAATGGATGGTGTTTTCCGTAGTTCAAATGGATGTAAAATCAATACTCTTATGCTATAAAACTGAATATGGTAGTCCTCACTCAATCTTTATGAAAGAAAAATTCTCATTGCTCTGAAGTAATTTCCCGAATAACGACATCTGGAGAAGATGTGGCAGAGATTTAGGCCTCTTCTTTGTTTCAATATCATTAGTGACTTAATTAAAGGAAGGAAGACATAATCTCCTTATTTTCTTTTATAGAAGGAAGAGATTATGGAGGATCAGTTTAGCTGTTTCCTGCTTGGCCACCGAAACAAAAGCGGCCCATTTACCATTTCCTCAAAATGTCCATATAATACCAAGGTCAGGGAAAGATTAAGCAAAGCCTCGGAAGAGTCTCCACCCATTCCTGCGCTTTTCCTCACCTTTTCCACTATCTCATAGTCCATCTTGAAAGCCCAGAGCTGGAGCCTGGCGGAGAGTTCACTGATGGAGGAGAGGGTGAGAAGGAACTGCTCAGCGCTGCCCAGGGGGACATCGGGATTCGCCAGCTGTGCCTCCTGGATCTTCTGCTTTTCYTCCTCGGTGGGGATCATGGTCAGGATTTTCTGCACAGGGAGCCAAAAGGCAAACATCAGTGGTGGGGCTGAGAGGAATGTGAGGGCTGGTTGCTGTGTGACCCCACAGCAGCCACAGTAGAAGTCCTCAAGTCCTTGGCTGTTAAACTAGGACAGCASAGCAGCAACCAAGAACTAATCCACTGTAAAAGGAAGTGAAACAAGGACTGCTATCTCACACACCTGCAGTTTGTTTAAAAACGTATCTGGATTGAAATTTTTATTTTTTTWAAATCTGTATTCAGTAGATAGTAAGTGGCTAATCATGGGATGAAACACTGAAAGGCATGAAAGAAAATTGGTTAGGACTGATCTCATTGACTTTCATATGTTTAAGTCAGAACTTAATATCTTTTTGCAAGTTACATGTGGAAGTAAGGGTAGAAGGGGAACAGTTTTGTGGCCTGTGATTTACAGCAAGTCAGACTAGACTTTAAGGACCCTTTTAGCCCCAATATCTACAAATCTTCCAGCACACTTGTAAGTATACAGGAATAACTTGAAGACTCCCGTCTCTTGCTGTCCCCATAATTTCTTACTTTTGCTCAGTCTGTTTTGTTTTTCTTATGGAACATGGAAACTATTACAGCTTACTAGGTCACTCCTAAAGATTTCACCCTAATGGACAACTTCCCAAGGAACATGCATTGAATTTAAAGCTGAATTATGAATTGCATAACATATGGCCTTTTTTTCTTTTTATCTGAAAAAGGATCTCAGTATTTTCAGTTTCTGCTGTCAGTGTGGTACAAAATATTTAAATTTTCCCTTTAAGTCATAAATTTTACAGGCTTGTTTAAACGTCGCAGCTTTCCTTCTGAATTTATTGCTCTCTAAGGTATTGCTTCTTAATCAGTTTTTAACACAATAAATGCACTTCAAAATAAAAACGAAAAGCAAAACAACATAAAGGCATCAGATAAATTAAGGTCTCCACCCTACCGATCAATGCCTCCTTAAAGCAAAGCAGATTTTTAACACAACTTATGTTTACTCATCTCAGGAATGACATGTTTTTGCTGTAGCCGTCTATAATGACAGAGGCTGTTTTGAAGGGGGGGAGAGAATAATAAAAATACAGCCAAAGAGCTATGAGACCTGCCAATCCAAACTACAGCCTTGTTCCAGCACTGGACATAGCCAATTCATCAAAGCAGCACAACTGCCCCCTTCCAGTACTGAAAGTTTCCCTGGCTGCTTGTACAGCATTGGAGCTAAGAGAGTATAGAGAGCAAGGGACTTCTCCTGGTCAATCAGGCAAAGAACAAGAGTTAAGCAGGCAAATAATGTTCAATATGTTGAACTAGGACTTATTTAATTTCAGGCACAGAATTTCTATTGCTATCCATTTTCTTCTCTTGACCTCTGTAAACAGTACTAAAGAAGCATTTCTTCTGTTAATGTTGCCTCTCTCTCTTGCTCTTTGTCATAAATGATGACAGCAACAAAAAAAAAAGCATCCTTGCTTGGGCACAAGAAATTATTATCTTAAGAAAAAAAAAAAAAAAAAATAAAGAAGAGGAGGAAAATCCCTCAACACACTCTGGTGCTTTTCCTTAGCCTGAAAGGACTGCTTGGAAAATATTCTGATGTACACGTGTTTCAACTGACAGCATTTGTGTATTGATTTTAAGATGTACCTACCATCCATCCATCCATCCATCCATCCATCCATCCATCCATCCATCCATGCTGAAATCTGTAACTTGGGTCATTCCTAACATAAAACTAGATTTCTAAGTAGCTCCTTTATGGTTTCAGTGCTGAATCAATACTCGTGTACAAAAGTCTGCAAAAAACCCCCAGACTGAGCCTGAAACTCATAAAGAAAGGTGCTTTGGAGTGTCCCTTGAAGGAATCAGGCATCTTAGTGCCTACTCCTCTCTTCCACAACAAGAGGAAGACAAGTCCTCAGCTGAGACAGGGCAGCTTGCAAATAGGATCATATTGGACATCCATACATGGAGAGTTTATCAGTAGCCATGTGATGGGTTTAAAAATGCTTCTGATGCATTTTTGAAGGCTAACACTGCAGCAGTATTCTCAACAGCCTCCTACAAATAACTAGGATTTTGGCAGCTACTCAGGGATCCCACAAGTATTTTGTGGTGGGGCAATGCCTTCGCTCCAAATTTTACACTGCTTTGGGGCATTTTAAAGAGAGCATAGGAACAGTAAGCCTTATTTCCAAAGGGACTCTCCTCCTCCTTGAGCTTTATATAAACATCACAAGATAGATGGAGCTGACAAAAAGCATTCAAGTCCAAGTTCTGCAAGACTGCTGTGCTGCATACCATACTATGTGAAACAGGGGATGCCAAACAAAAGAGCCTGTGCTTGTGGTGCCAGCTGCTGWGGATCAGCCCTGCTGCTGAAAGCCCTGCCTTGGTGGGGCCAGAGCTGCTGGCAGGTCTCACRCCATCCCACGTGCAAGTGCCCCCATAACAACGACCTACACCTGACCTGCTTGGGGAAATGATTCTGATCCTGCTGATCATCATCCTTGGTGTGCCCCTGAGCAAGTAGTGAAATGCTCCTCTTCTTGATTTCCACTCTGTGACTAATTTGAGCCATTTGTTTGGTGCTGGAAACTGATGAGTACACCATCTGCCCCTTTTTTATTATTTTAGTTTTTATTTCTATTACTTTTTGAAAATAAACCTAACGGTAAAAGTAGCATAAAATCACAGCAGGGCAGAAGGTTACTGGCACCTGATGTGACCATTAAATCACAAACAGCTTAGAGTCCAATCATTAGTTCATATTGATCTTCCCAGTACACAGAATCCCAGAGTGGGTTATGTTGGAAGGGACCACAGTGGGACTACTGATCCAAGCTCCCTGCTCAAGCAGGGCCATCCCAGAGCACATGGCACAGGATTGCAACCAGATAGTTTATGAATATCTTCAGTGAGGGAAGACTCCACAGCCTCTCTGGGCACCCTGTTCCAGTGCTCAGTCACCTGCACAGCAAAGAAGTTCTTCCTCATATTCAGGTGGAACTTCCTGTGCATCAGTTTCTGCCTATTGCTCTTGTCCTATTGCTGGGAACTACTGAGAAGAGCCTGGATGTATCCTCTTGACACCCTCCCTTCAGATACTTAAATACTCTCAGTTTGCTTTTCCCCAGGCTGGACAGGCCCAGCTCCCTCAGTCTTGTCTTGTAACTGAGGTGGTTTCAGCAACCAATCAATAAACCCTATGCTCATTTTCTCTAGTACATGTGACACATGTATTTCACCTTCATGCATTCTCACACAACTGTTTGGGCCAGAGCCTTATGTTCTGAGGAAAACATTTGTGCAAATAATCGAGGAAAACAAGCAATTTTTGCATGAGATAATGGACCCCAATTATTCTGCTGCCAGACTCAGCCACCTGCTTGAACTTCCAGCAACGGGATCAAACTGCTCATTTCTTGGACTCTGCCATCCTGAGGTATAATCTCCAAAGATTCCTAAGAGAGAAGATTTACAAAACCAGCATATGGCTGAGGGTGATGGACCTCAGTGTGGGATGCAAGGAAGCACCTAAGCAGTGATGGCGAATAGCCCAGTGCCTCTGAGGAAATTAGGTGCTTAAGTTTTCTCTTTCATGAGATGCTGGGGCTTCTCAGTGATGATGAGGTTCCAGGGGTGTCTCAATCTTTGGTGTTTGGTTTCACCCGATCTTACCAGGGGAACAACAGCCAAAGAAAATAGTAACTCAAATACCTGCTTCTTGTTGTTGTGTCCAAAGCTTTCTGTGGCTTGAGGACCACAAATACATAAACTGTATCACCAAGTACATGTTAGTGGGTATTTCACCAGATATTTGACAGGTCTCAGAAGACAATCCAACTCCTGAAAGGCTCTCTCACATTTCAGCTTCCCATGCTGCTGTTAACAAGACTCACTACTGGTTTGCATTGCCTGCTGAAACTATAAGACAATGTAACAGCATAAGAAGGTCAAAACTCCACTTGTAAGGAAAGCTGCCTGCACTAATTTTATTACAACTCTTCCAAAAATGATCCAATTCTAAGAAAGAATTACATCTAAAATGCTGATGACCATCCCTGTAAATCAGGAACTGATACCTCAGTCAGACCAGTCCTCTTCCTCAGCTCTCTACAGAAATACACGAACATGTCATTGCTGGTCACAGGAGCTGCAGATTATGTTTTGGTTTGCTGCAAGGAGAAAAAGTGTGGCTTTTTTTTTAATAAAGTCTGAAACAGATTAAGGCTGTGACATGCTGACCGTGGGTGTCTGGCCAGCAAGGCACCTCTGAGGACGTTCTCTCTTCTGTCTACACTTGTGAAAAAAGATGTTCTTTCAGGTCATACAAGCTAGCATTGTTTGAAACATCCCACTCTTACAAAGCATTAGACAAACAAATTAGAAATTGCAAATGTTGATGTACTGTGTCAATGATCAGAATAAAAATGTAAATACCTTATTTGTTTCCAAAAATTAAATTTTGATTTTTGTTTATACATATTGCCGTCTGGCTTTTTAACATCAAGTTCTCATTCCTTACCCATTTTTACATCTCAGGGCTATCTAGCCACTCCAGACACCAATACTTCAAGCTACTTATTAGGGGTATGCAGGGTGCAGCATGCCTGGATATGGAGGGTACAGCACACCTGGAGAGATTTTTTTTCATTTCAAATATTTATTAAAAAGCTATACCTACTAATGCAATCAACATTGTGCAGCATCACAAAGCCATATTGTAAAGCAGAAAACAAACCATGCTAATTTCCTCACAGCATTACCCTAATTTTAGTCTGCTAAATTACCCATAGTCTTTGATATTAATTGATTTTGGTCCACATTTCCTTATTAGGCAGCCATTTATAGAGGAATCCACTCATTTCCTTCTCTACAGACAAGCACCAAGGACTGGTTTATTGGACTCTCTTCTTGAAGTTGCTTCTGATACATAAAAATTAGGTGCCAGGATTTTAAGCTTGCCTCTTTTGCTTAATTCCCAGCAAGACCTCATCCATTTTAAGGAGGCAGTTCTTTATTCTGCAGTGAGCTCCAGGTTGTTTGAACACAATAAATGCCAAGTTTTCAAAGAAAGGAAAACACAAACATTTTGGCAAATGTAAGGTGGCAAAATTTTTTTTTTTTAGTTGGACTGGCTCATGCTTCCAAATACATGATGTGCATTCCTCTGAAAATACATTTCAAACAGTGCCTGCTTTGCATACTAAGTGGACTACATCCACCTTTCTAGTGTCATGGCCCCACTTTCTGCCTTTTTTCTCAGCTCAGGGGCACCTAACTGCTTTAAGACCTAAAAATATTCAACATACTTAGGAACAGAGGGCTTTAAAATAAGTGGAGTATTTTTTCCACTTAGTTATATATTTAAAGTTAAAAAGTAAAGTATGGAATACTAACAAGGATTCAATGTCAAAAGCAAAGCAGCATTCAGGAGATGTAGGGCAGCAGTGCAGGCTCTACTGGACCTAGTGCTCTAACTATGGACTGAGCAAATGATGGACAGGGCTACCATGAACCTGGGCCTGCAGCCCACTGCATCCCTGCTTGTTGCTAGCACTACTGCCAGCACTGCTTTAGTCCACTGCCCTTAGAGGAATCCTTAAGGTCACTTTTAAGGCACCATTTAATCCACCAAGGTGCAGAACTAAAGGCACACACACACTCATGTGACAGTGACAATGCTCCTCAGCAAAGGACACAACACAGAGCTCTCTGCCAAGGCAAAGGTGACTTTTTACACTGTAGGTGCTCTGCTCTTTGTTGGATCTGAAAAAAGCTGAAGATGATCCTAAATTGTAGCTTCTCTGAAATATTTGCAGTGAAGGTTATGTTGCCACTGTACATATCTATTTTCCTGTTCTCTTTACATCTCTCTTCTGCTTACTGGACGTGACATCTCTTCTAGATCTGCAGAAAGGCTTTTGAGTATCCACTGTGGTACGGTTTTTTAATTAAGCAAACTGCATTTTTTTTTCCATACCAGTCCTGCCTCAATCAACCCATAGATAAGCTATCAATTGCATTATATAGCAAATTGCTGTATTATCCGTGGGGTTTTTAATACATGAAGCTGATTCTTACACTATCACTGATTCATTCAAAGTGAGTACCAATTATTTCCTGATGTTTAGATAGATATGAACCAGGAAACCTCTACAAATCCAGACTAAAACAACAATCTGTCTTCCCTCTATGCTAACTTAAGGACTAAAGCCAATGAACAGACAGATAAAGAGAAGAAACACAGGAAGCAAAGCTTGCCTACATTGTAAACCAAAAGAGCAGTATGGAAAACTGGGGTAGAGATCTGATGAAAACAGTGGGGCTCAAAATAATGCATTCTTGTACCAATCTGCGTGCTACCTGGCCAATTCTGYGCAGCTCAATCTAGACCTCTCTATACTATAAAGGTCTGACTCTGTAACATGCTGTAAGAAAAATATGTAATTTGGGATTGAAAAGGAAATTTGAATTCAGTGTAGGGTTTTACTTGATAAGAAGTAAATAAATATATATTGAGGGAAAAAAGCACTTTTCTCCATGGACATAATCCTTTCCAAGCAATCAAGACTTCACCCCTTAAAGTGCAAAGTATTTGGGCTCTGCTGCACTTACCCTTTCTCTTGATTTCAAATACATCACACTGCAACAGATCACATGAGGATTACTCATATCCTTAGTTTCAAGCTGTGGGGACAGACCTCAGAGACCTTTTCTTTAGCACTGGGCAAGTATATTAACAGTGTACAATTTCATGGTTTCTTGAATTCTTCAAATTGAAATCCACCTTCATATATATTTTTAATTAAATTATGGGTTCCTGGCAGCTAATGGAAAGGCCACCCAAAGGAGGGTGTGGTGGTACAAAGCACAGCTGTGGACACCACAACAGGTGGTTGGCACATGGACAGCTCAGAGGCAAATGTTGGCAGCGGAAAGGATGGGCTGTGCAGAGCACCTGAAGCCAGAGAAGAACACAATTCTAAGGAGATGATACCCAGAAGTTAATGAAGACTTCTCCTCCTTTGTCAGCCTTTTTATGTTGGACTTGCATGGAAACATCGCCTACAGCACTGAGATCTAACTGGCTGCGAGTTGGGCTTGGCTGGAGGGGTACTTCTCTCCAACATTTTAAAGCTTAGTACTGCAGACTGCAGTGGTGGGTACATGGGCTGGGTCATGAAAAAATTACTGGTTTTAGAGTGATCTGCCATCTTAATAATATGAGTAAAATATGCATATAGCAAAAAGTAATATAGCTTGGGGAAGAAATTATGTTCTAGTAGGGACAAATCAGCCCCTGGCTTCTAACTAGAAGGATCTTTTGCCTTAATCATTTCTTTTGCATGCAACTGTTGGCAATACCATTTTAATTCCAGGAAGCTTTTCTCATTTTCTTTTGTAGTCAGCAAGGTGGAGGTGGAAAGGGGGAAATAATGAAACACAGTGCCAAGCCACAAAAAGGTGACTCTGAATGATTTCTGAGAGCCACTGATTGAGATTTGTAGTTGTGCAGATTACTCTCACTTGATGATACAGGCTTACTGAAAAAAAAAAAAATTGAAATGAATACGACTATAATGAAAAAAACAGTGGAGCCACAGGCTTCTTTTACACTTCACAGAAGAAAAATGTTTTGATAAAAAAAATAATAAACAGAGCTCATCTTGGATCTTGGTAAGAATATCTGCAAAGTCAAACATGTAGTGGTAAAAATTACATCATCTGTAATCTTTATACCAACTGCTTTTCTTCAAACAACAGTAACACAGAAATGCTATTCTGGGCAGAACTAGTCCCTGTATTTGTTTTCCATTAGATATACAATCTAGAATGACTCCAACAGCTAGCTGGGCATGAAATTTATTAAACCCTGTACCAGTTGCATCAGCCCAAGTAACTCACTGTCTTTTTTCGCTACTCACAATATTTCAGTCAAGCTTCAGATAATACTCTGAAAAACCTGATAGGAATTAACACCATTGCTACTCAAACAAAATAGATAATCCATGATCACTGAGCATGCCCAGCCTCATGATACTTCCTGCTTCTGAGTCCACTGCACTGGTTTCACAAATTTCAACACTCAGACATGACATAATACACCCCCTTCTCCTTCTTCCATGGCCAGTCTGGCCTGTACCATATGCAACATGAGGAAAAAAGTATTGAAGATGTAGACTTGAAGACATTGACTGTTCTTTCTTACCTCTATTCCTTCCTTGTTTAAGGCATATTCATCAAAGTTCAAAATAGCAGTCTTGATGGTGCGGGGAGGGGGCAGCACAGTCAAGCCAATATTAATGGCATTGCTTCGCTTTGAATCCAACACAATGATCTCCTGTCGCTTCCCATCTGCAGCAGTTTTCTTGGTAAAGAATAGAACAAGGTCATTATTCCTCTGATCTGTTTTATGAAGGAAAAGTCACTCCTTTCACTAATGACTTCCCCCACTCAAGAAAGCTGACAATGAGTGTAAGCCTAATTTATTTTTAGGCATCAAAACAAGCTGAATTCTTGTAGCACATCCTTATACTATCAACCTGAGCTGCCAGGATTCAATCAGAGATCTGAATACTGCTGTGCCAAGCAGAGATAGTCTGACACAGTCCTCAAAAGGGCACTTTGGGGCAGGAGCCAGTCTGAAAAATACCTGAAATTGCCTCTGCCAGCCCAGAGCTCTGTTATGCAGCAGGACTGGCCAGCGCAGACCTGCTGGGGCAGCAGCTGGGCAGCCAAGGGGCTCCAGGGCTCAATTCCCTGCTGGATGCACCAGTCTGGACCCTCTCTCACTTGTGTGGCTGGCTGGGAAACAGAGTAGTTCCCACGTGCCTGCCAGCATTCTCCTGTGTTATAAATCCACCTCAGACATTGGCAAAGGAGCTGTAGGTGCCTCTCTGGAAGCACTGGCTTGGTTTTATGACCTTTGGCTGCCAGGGGAAAGTTCTACCACCTTGCTGCTCCTGATATGTCTGTCAAGTCCTTCACAGATGTAGAAAAATTTCAACCCTTGTRCTTTTTACAAAGTTGTATTTGAGACTGTCCATATCCTTGGATCTTACCTCCAGTACAAATAATATTAAAATCACAAAGGACTGGCAACATTTGCGTCAAATTCTGTTCTGTAGTAGATCCAAGGAATTTTTTTCTCTTCCTCCCATCCTAATAGTGGCAAAATGTGAACCAACTATGCAAGGTGACTCAAAATCCACTTATATGGCATAATGTAGTGTTCAATGTGCTCTTTGGTTTTACACCTCAGCATGTCTCTCTTTCTCTCTCTCATCATCCCATGCTAGAAGGTGTCTCTTTGGTAACTATATATGTCCTGCTGGGTAGCTGAAAGGTGAGAGGACTCTGCTCCTCATACTCAGGTTTTTTTCCTCCCTCTGCATATATGTGAACATTGTAAACATGTTTTCTGTGGTTCTTCTGCCTTTTCCCTATCAGAGATGGGCTGAGAAATGCCATCAAGCACAGAAGTGTAGGGAGGAGTCCTGCATACTGATGTTACCAGTCTTTGATCTCTTGTGAATTTRGGGAAAGCCCAGGAGGAGACTTACTGCTCCAGTCTCAATCTGTGCTCAAGATTGAGAGTCTTTTAGACTACTGAGCTTTGTCCTTCACTTTCTTTGGGTCTGCACCACAGCCACTGAGACACCCCACTGCCAGGCCTCTGTGCTATTTTTGAATTAGAAATTAGTAAATATGATTTCATCAAAGCACCTCCAGCTGTGGATAGCCCATAATGGGGAATGCAGCTGTATCATTAAAAAGATACCTTTTTCTGGCCTGGCTCARAACCTTGCTCACACAGGAAGAGGTTTGCCCACTAGTTCCTGCAGCCTGCCCAGCACCTGTATGACACCACAGCCCTTTCATCATACCAGAACAACTAATGTGGTATGATGCAACTTTTGTGTGCACATGGGTCTGAAGGCAGGTGCTGTTTACAGGAATTAGGGAATACCACATGTGTATGATGGGAGAAAGTAATAAGAGGGTTGTTTTTTTAAACATAAAAAGAAACAACAATTTTACAGTAAACAGAATAAATTTTAGGAGAGCAAAGATAACTTTTTTTTTCAATGTTTTTCTATCAGTTCAGTCAGAACTGATCTCTTCTTAACAGCTTAAAAGTATCCCCAAAGCCTTCCTCAATTTTTTCCTTTTTAAATAATAGACTTCTCTTTTTCTTGGGGAGCTACCTGAAAGATCCGAGATGCAGCTTCTCCTTTAATGCAGTAACTTTTACCCGAGCCACTAATCACATTCTCAGGACCACAGTTAGTGGCCAAGACCACATTAAGACCAAAGAGGGATCACCAGAGACTGCCTCCTCTTGAGTTTGTATTGCACTAAGCCTTTTTAAAACCACCACTTTTTACCTTGTCCTTTGGAGCACAAAATTACACAGCTCAAAGAATTTATGCAGAAGGGAAAAGGCCAGAGGAAAGGAGTTAAATTTAGGCTTCCCACATGTGGTATGGGTAAGTAAGCCTCAAATCTTCAGCTCTGTTTTTAGGCTCCCAAGTCTGACAGGAGAGACATATTCATTTGGGGGACACAGGATGCTCACAGCTGGGATCACTGCGATCCCTACAGTGCACACGCTCCCTAGCCATGGGTTATGGAAGACAGATCAGCTGCACAGGGCATGAGTGCATGCAGGTATTTTCCACAGCTAGAACTGCATATGGGACATAAAGTGTTGGAGTGGTAACCCTTCTCAAAAACAGGGGCTGAAGAGATTTTAAATCCATTCTTGGGATGATGTCTGAGTTCCAAAGAAATCCTTTCCAAATAAATAAAAGGATGAAGAAAAGAGAAAGATTTTACGACTATGAACTTTACTACCTTACCACTAGAAAAAGAATTGCTTTTTGTCTGCAGTGAAATTGCACAGGTGGAAGTGTCTGACTGTAAAATAAGCTACAACTACTAATTTCTACAATATTTGGTGACTTCAATCTATGCTTTATAAATTCATTAACAGAGAGTGAGTTAAAATGCTTGAGGGAACAGTGAACTAGTGCACTTGATTTTATATTTTAATGTGTCAGTATGAAGTGTAATCCCTGAACTTCTGAATATTATATATACTTTATTATTATGTGTAATTACAAAGTAATTATAAAATACAAACATACTAGCTAGCATAATCTTTAGAAAACAAACACTTCTGCAATGTATTAACAATTATAGTGTTTATAAGACACTTTACAAGACCTAACTGGCCACATTCTCTTGCCTCTGCTGAAGACTGGGTAGTCCAGATGGATTATTTAAAACCTATTACTATCCCACAGAAAGTGATTTGCAGTCTGATGAGAACATAGTCTTAAATATGCTTCTTTGCTTTAATAAATATGGGAAGCAGAAAAAAATTATATAACTTTTCAAGTGGTCATATAAATAAACAATTATATTTTGAGTATCAATTCAGAAATATCTTCTGCCTTTAAAGTTGCAAAAGTCTGCATCAGTACGGCAGAAAAATCTACCTTAATAGTGAGATGGCTTTTTAAATTTTTTTTTTTATTTTGTTTTATTTCTATCTCAATTAGCAAGGATTTAATACAAGAGACGTAAAATAGAATCACTCAGCTGCCACTGACTTTTTTCAGGATATCTGTATGCAATCTTTTTCAGAAATTCTGGTCCACATTTATGACTTGTCTTGGCATTCAGCGAAATTGAAACACATCCTTTCAAAAGGAATACGTGTCTAAGCATGTGTACATGAAAATAGATTCCTTCCTTTTTCTCTCCTACTAATTTCTATGTCTGTGGGCACATGATGGATCACTATATCCCACAGGGTATACATGAATCAGCAAAATAATACTTTCATGCAAAACCAAGTGGATGGTAAAAGGGCTGAACAACAGCATTTGATTGAGGAGTGTCTGCATGTTTTCACTTCTCTTCACAGAAAAGTAAACACTTTGCCAAAATATCTGCTTTGTTCAGTGGAGTGAGAAGGAARGAAATACTACACTGCTTTGGAGGGGATACCTGATTACTCTTTCTATTGGCAAATACAATGCAGGGTGCTCTAGTCTAAAAAGTAAACCATCTGCAACTAAAGGTGCTCCACTAAATAATATCAAAATAATATCAATGTGCAAGTTTCTCAGTGTGGCATAAGTTTCCCTAAAATCAAGAATCTCCTCTCGCAGTCCCAGCCCCCAAAATCCTGTATTATATCCTACAATTTTAAATCCACTTTATTTTATTATAGTCTATTGTGTTTAATGAAAAACTTCTCATGAGCCAGGAAGTAGCTGTTTATAGCTGTGTGTTGTGGAAATCACAGTGAAGGATTAGAAACTGGAGTAAAATTGGTTACAGCTGTATAAGAGAGCATAAGCACAACATAGAGCCAAGCTCCCCCTTTATGCACCCTGACTTTGCTTTTCCTCTAATCCTTCTGGACTGTTCCTTTTCTGTGCACCTACTTCCATCTCTTAATATGAAATCTAGAGATTTGACTTCTGATTTATTGCTCTGCATTCTCTTTTTTCAGCTGAACCAACTGAGCTGTGAGTCAGACTTTACGATATTATAGCATAAACCTGTTTTGGATTGCAGCCATTGGACAGGAGAACTAGACACAACGGGGAATGTGCTCTCTGGAAATAAACCAAGCAGTCTGGAAAAATCGAGAGCAATCCTAATTTGAGTGTAATTTTTGTACCAAACCTCCAGTCTTTTACGGATTCGGTGGTCTGCCTAATTATTCCCACTCTCACTTGATCTAAGGACCATCTCCTGCTCTGGAAGATTCGCTGGTGTTCACAAAAACCAGGCAGCAGTTTCAAAAGCCTGCACAGAGCTCTACTGTAATGGTACTCCTCAGTCCCCATTGTTTTCTCTGCAATGAGACTTCTATGTCTGTGTTATGGGACAGGGTGGAAAGAGAGCCAAAAGTACAATGTCTCATGCAGAGAGCAGTTATTGGTAGCCATGGGGAAAGCACCTAAATCATTCCTCAGACTTGCACTAATTTCAAAGAAACCTGCTCACTCATCTTCCAGCCAGAAGCCAAAAGCTCTGCCAAAGCATCAGGCAGGTTTGAGAAGCAAGTGTGAAGGAGGGAAGATGGCCAAGGGTAGTTTGGGAACATGCACAATGATTGACTGGAAAAGTAAACAAGTCATAACTCCAACAACTTAAAATTTTATCAAAATTTCATGTGAAAATAAAAAATTAGGAATCAGCCAGAGTACTCCATTACAATGCTGGCACTTAGCACAAAGCTAAATTTTGGAAATGGCAAATATGTTATCATTCCACATTCAATTCAAGGAATTAAATATTTTATGGATCTAAGAAAATGCTCTCATTCCTTCCATCTATGAACCATCTGTGTCAGATTTCTATTTACGGGGAGAGAGATGAGGAGTAGCACACCACGGTGTCACCAGCATTCCTTCCTCAGCAGAAAAGGAATCAGAGAGAGAAATTAATCTTGGCAATGGCCAGATGAACAATCAGCTGGATGTGTTTTTAAAGGTGCTACACCATACGTTTCAGATTTGCGTGCATCTGTGTTACAAAAAATTCAGCTAAGAGCAGTGATGGCAGGACCTACGTGAGCCATCTCTTTATGTACCTGTTGCTTGCTAGGTACTTGGGAGCTTGATTATAGAAATGCCAATGTTTCCACTTTGTAAAGATGATCAAGAATAACTATTAGAAAATTTTGTCTTAATAAACTGGGCAAGTGACACAGAGAACCTTTACTGTGAGACACCCAGATTCCTCAGAGTAGGAGCAAACAACAATATCTATAATACATAATAGGTGTAACAATTTTCTCTAGCTAAAGAGAAGTAAAATATTCAAGGTGCTGACTGTTTTTATACTACTATAATGCATATAGGCATACAGAAAAAACACACAAGCCATTCATTTATTTTAAGAGAGATGGATGTTTTTTTACTATAATTWTAACTGGAAAAAAATTGTTTCCCTGATACCAATTATGCTGCTTAGAATAAAAAGAGTTTATGTAGCCACGAAAAACAAATGTTCAGGCTAGTAACTTTTTTAATGCTACTTCAAGTTCCTCTTAAGTGTAACTATAAAAAGCTTCCTTTTTTTGTTGATTCTAATGTTAAACAGCCATGTCATGAGCGTTTGTGAGTTTATTTTATAACAATACTAAGGAAGAGGGAATCCTAGCTACGGAGGTATTTCCTGCGCCAGCTTCTATCCCAAAATTGCCACATCGTATAAATTAAAGATTTTAAATAGGACTGTTCACCAGTATAAAACAAAAACCCAACACCCCTTGCAGAGTTCAGCTGTAAACATGGTCCAGCTGATAATTCCATCCTTCAGAACAAAGCACACGTGTAGACTCTTTGCAGCAGATCCAGTCTGATATTCTAACCTTTCCACACAATGATTCGGAAAATATTACCAAGTGAAGAACTGTCAAATACACAGATATGAATCATCACGCTGTGACCTTTTTACGAATGCAACAGAAAATATTTCAGATTCCAGTATCTCGTCTGGCACTCAGCTGTGTACAATCTAATGTAAAATTTGTTCGTATTTGCCACATGGAGTGATATCCCACAACTGGCAGACCTGAGATAGGAGGGCAACTTGGCACATACACCACCCCAAGCTCATCTCTATTGTCAGGCCATGGAATATCTTCCGTCATAGGGCAAGCTAGAAACACATCCAGTAATTTCCACTGGTTTGATATAAACAACATAAATCACCTAGATCTAATTCAGAATGAATACCAATACAATAGCAGAAAAATAGCAAACTGAATACAAGCTGTACCTTTGTGACAGGCAGTTCTTTGGATTTAGACTCAAAGAGATGCTCCAGTTTGGAAGTGTCTACCTTAATGGGTTCCAGTTTCGACCACAGGAATTCTCTGCAGCGTTTGTTGTTTTTACACTGCCACTCAAATGGCCGTACCTCATTCCAAAACAGACGGATGGTTTTCTTCTTCTTTATAAATGCTGGCTGACCCCTAGAAACCTGGGGTGACCCTAAACCCTGAGGAGTGCTGAACAGTGGAGGAGGAGCCAATAAATTACCAGAGGGCGGTGGTGGAGGCGGACATCCAAACAAGGGGGGAGGTGGTGGAGGAGGCAAACCCAGAAAAGAAGGTGGAGGTGGAGGAGGGGGAGCAAGGGAGTCCCCAGGACCCATATCCATGTCCAACACATCTACATCATCCTCCTCCCCCAAGTCTGTAAAATCCATGTCCTTGATTTTAAGTTCTCGAGGATTAGCCATGAGCTGATCCCAGATGTAATCAGATTCCTTCTTTGTCTGTGCTGGTGTTTTCTCGGGGACCTGTTCACTGATTTCATCTTCAGGCACTGCTGTCCCCTTAGCCAGCTCACCACTGTTAAATTTTTCTGCAAAGGCTTTCACACTGCCTTGGTTGTCCAGATTTCCGATCTCCATCTTTTTGACACTTTCATCTTTGGCCTGCTTTGKGGCCTGAAGAATAGAGATCCTGCTGGCTAGGCTAGTGAGTGACTCCTCACTTTCCTCCGTCTCCTTCTTTTCCTCCTTCGCCTCCAGCTCCTTCTCCTCTTCATCTTTGGGCTTTTTGTTATGCGCATACAACATGTCCAGCATAAACCGCTTGTTGTTGAGGATGTTGCTGCACTGCTCATTCACACCAGCATCCTGAATGGTCTGTGACCATGGACCTGCAATCACACACACAGAGATGAGAAGAGTCAAGGGAAGGAAGTCAGAGCACCAAGAACACTCTTCAGCCAACCAAAAAAACCATGCGAGGGATGCATGTACAACTACTCTTAAACTAGGGAAACTGTTACTGTGAAAAGTTTGAAATAAGATACAGTGCTGATATGGCCTGATCTTGATGGGTTCGGAGTAATTCTCAAAAAAGGAAGGGGACTAGAGAATAACATGCAGTTTGGTAGGGATTATATAACTTTCAAGATTTGAATGTTCAGGTTTCTCCTGAAATCTGTCAGGTTTCATTTTGTACTTACTACTTCAGCTCATTTTATACAACACATAAATTCTTATAACCTTTGCTATTTCAGAATGGGGCTTAAATATCATGACAATGACACAAAGCAGGATTTCATCATATTCTTCACGGGGCCATGGACTGGAACAACCTCAGCAAAATATTATCATATGAAAGAGATCTTCCTTGCCTGTTGCCAAGGCTGACCTGTAGTTGTTTACTTCTCCTTCTCCCACCCTGCTGGCTAGGGAAGGGCAGCTTTCAGACCCTCAGAACCCCCTAGCTTGGTACCTGGGCCATCTTCACAACACAGACTATTGGAATTCCAAAGTAGGCTGCATACCAAGGGTATAGCTCTCAGGGCAATTCTCAGGGCAAAGAGTGCAAGCATAATCAAGATTTTAAAAGTTGTTTATGATATGAGAACCTCTATAAAATAATTTTGAACAAGCTGCTCATCAACCACTGTTAACCTCCCTGTTATATAACAGTGTTGAAAGACAATTGGCCTTCCCACATTACAATCATTTAACATTTCACTGTAATGAAGCTTCATCTTTCTGACTACTGCTTTTCTCACCAATAATAAGCAAAATACTATGTCTGAGACAGCACCATAAATAACAAATTATAGTGGTCAAACTTGAAAAATACATGATGTAAGCGTCTCTGTGACTCCATTTCCCCAAATTTAATACTACTAACCAATGTGGATAATGTGTCTAACAATTATGGTGCTCCTTTCTCCAGTGGGCATCAGATGAAGTGATTAAACAACGATAATTCTTCACATTTACTGTATTTCCTGTATGGAATTCCTTCTGTTCCCCATAGTCCTTACACATTTTTCATGAACTCTACTTATTTTATTTCATAATTTTATTTTGATTGCTAGCCTGCCTTTTTTGGGAGGCCTTGTGGTTAAAGATTTTTTTTATACCTGTAGGTTGCTGTTTTTCTTAAACTCTCATTTTATCTTGGTTTCTTCACTTATGCGGCCACCTTTTTCAATACCTTGGATTATAAGTATCTTTTACAGCTTTCTCTGTCAATGGAGCTTCTTTCTTACCACAACATCTAGCCCTGTGCTCTAAGAAGGTGTCCTCTTGGTGAGATCTACATCCAGAGCCCCATAGCTCCCAGCCTCCCCTCCCTTAAAACAACGCTGCATTACAATGTAGGGCCTTGCAGCACAAAGTATATAGACAGCAGTAACTCCTGCCTCTCTTTAGACGAAGCTCTAAACCATGTTTAAAATCAGTCCAGAGGTTTAACCCCACACAAAAGAAACAGTTTTTTTCAGAAATGGATACAACCTACTTTCCTGCTGGTGGACTGACTGCTTCCATTATCTGCTCATTTTTCCTCAGACTTGATCCATGGGATTGTTTTCTTACCAATACTTGTCCACCTGAGGCAGTTTCTTCAATTTCTCTCTGAGGTAGCTTCATTAGACAACATCACTAGACAACTCCTTCCCCACACCATAGATTCTACCCAGCTGCGCCCTCTCAGAGGATTTCCCCCTACTCCAAGCCTTTTCTTCAAAGATGTTCAAGATGGCTCCCAAGATCCATCCCACAAACCCCACATGATCTGCCCCCTCTCACTTTCACCTGATGGGATCCTCCAGTGTTTAATCCCTTTGCAAAACTACGCATCAGAATTTGCCCAGACACAATCTCTAATTTGCATTCTCCAATTCCACCCCAACTGTCCAAGCTGATCAAAGATCATATCTGTGAAGACTCTTGCTACCTTGGTGGCCTCTTCTGCTGCCCTCTCCACAGGTAAAGCTTTGAAATACCATTGGAGAAACAAGACTTGTTGGAAAGACAAATTTGGCAGGATGGGTAATGAAGAAGCTTGCACCAAGGGCAAGCCTTTGTCCTCAATGCACCTGGGCAGAACCAATGGACCATCTCATAAACGGCAAAATGCTTCTTGGGAATGTCAAAACTGAGGAAGTGCTTGTTTGCTTTCCAGAACTCCTCACCTACTAGAGAGCAAACAATTCACTACATGAGTCCTCCTATACAGGACTACCAAATAAATCTTTGTGTAGTACAATTTTAAGATGTTGATTTTAGTGAGAATACATTTCTTAGCTTTTAACAAAAGTACATAAGGACCTCAAATTAGAGTGGTAACAGGTCGGTAATAGACAAGATAATGAGAAAAGACTTGCAACTGTTCTTCTTTGCACTTGGCCTATCTTGGACTACACCACATCCTTCATCTGTGATCCTTCCCTAGGCTTTCCAACAGATATATCCATCTATATTCTTTATGACTACAATAGCATTCTAAGTAACTCAATCTTGGTGCTGGCTGAATAGAAATTAGCTCTAAAATTTAGGATTTAATTTGTGTAATGCTTCCCAGAAAAAAGTGACAGATTTAAACTTGAACAATTCAATCTGACAGTTTATGTCTATGAGGTAATCATTGGGATTCAGAGCTATCCCTCTTCTTTCRGGACGGAGCAGGACTAGTTCACACTCTGAAGCACATCTCATTTTCTTATCTAGAATTTAGAAAATATAGGACAATGCCTTCCATGGTTCAGACCAAAGAAAACTTGGGAATCAAATGTCCTAATTACATTACATTTCTTTACCTCCCTATAAAAAAAGGGAAAAGAGTAATAAACAAAGTCAAAATCTGCCTTTTATTCCCTCCCTGCCTGGGCTGAAAGACAAACTCTGGTTATCATTATCTCTCTGGGCAGAAACTTGGTAATTAAGGCATTTCCCAGGCTGAGCCTTTCCAGGCTGGTACCTGGTGGCCTATTTCACTAGAATCCTTCCGCACCACGAAACTGATCTTTTCCAGACAAGGTGTATTTCATGTGCCTCCTCCACATGAGGTAAAGATGGCCACAGCCCAGACCTATCTTCAGCAGCTCCTATGTATCTCTCTCTGCTGTCTGAAGCTTGTCCAAGACAGAAGTACTGAAGGGAAGGAACAAACATCTCAGCCCTCACTGCTCTTCCTTTTCCACTAAAATGATGAGAAATGGTATCTGGAACTTCATGATGAATCGTGCCAGCACAGCCCTTTGTCTCACTGACTTATGTACAGAAAACCCAAATAAGTTCTCCAGGAGCTAGAGATCCAAGTCTCTGCACATACTGATTCAGTAGTTAATATGTTAATCTTAGGGGAAGAAAATGGTCTCAAATCATATGAAACTTCATTTCATCATGGCCCTACTGTCTGTCCCTCAAACACAGTAACCCAAATAACGTCTGGATGTCCAAGCAGAAAGTAGACAAGATTTGGCCATGGTGAAGAAAGTCTTAGAAAGGTGCAAGGGGTTTGTTAGCTAATTAGCATAATATCAGAGCTGCTAATTTAATATTTTTTTTTCCACCAGAAACCCTTCATTATTGAAAAAGCTTCACTTTACCAGTTTCATTGTCACTGGTTAACTTGTCCTCTCTCTCTTCCCTCTCTAAAGTGCTGCTTGCTGAGGATATACTGGATGCAGAACAGTTGTCTTTTTCATTCACTTCCTCATTCTGCCTCTCCTTTTCACTGAGTATTGCACTTTCTTCTGGCTCTCTCTCTGGTCCTTGCTCCACCTCACTCTCTGGTCCCACTTCTGCAGCCTCTATTTCCTTGGGTGTCTCCGTTCCCTGCTTGGCCTCAGCCTCAGCCTCCTGCTCTGGTTCTGGTTCTGTCTCTGTCTSTGGTTCAGGTTCACTGGCACTCACTGGTGGAGAGAACAATGGGAGAAAGAGATTCACTTAACAACAGAGCCGTCTCAGGTTCACCCCTCCAAATGAGAGCGACGTGAGAGTTGTACAAGTGCCTTATGGAAAGAAAATAAAATGCAAGCCCACAGCGTGCTTAGGAACATTAGGAGCAACAGACTGATGGATGTTGTGTGACGACAGCATTGCAGGTGAGAGTGGCCTGGCAGGCCCCTCATTGGCTGTCTGGAGCCAGCACACTGTTTTTATACATACTTCCACAGCTGCAGGTTGGACTCACACAAGGATTTGAACGAACCAGCAGAAAATGGGCATCTCACCTGAGCATTGACAACTCAGTGCCTAGACAGAGCCAGGAAAGAAGCGATTAAAAAAAGAAAAAAAAACAAACAAAAAGGAGGGTGATTGTGGCTTTTGGTTGAATTTTCTTTGAGTTCTGGAAGAGTTCTTTTTTCACCTGATGAGGAACACTTCAACAAAAAAAATACAAATATTAGTTTTAATAACACACTTGAATGGCAGTCTCAAAATGACACTGTCACATATTTGGCTGACAAAAACCATATGTTGTTTCATGCACATTTACTTCAGAATAGCCACATCAAAATTAAGCAAAGTTTCCAACTGCCTGGCATATGGCACATATTTAGTTTCCAGTTGGCTGGCATATGGCACACAATGAGCTTTTCTATCAGTTGGCACACAGCAAACACTGTTGATAGTACACTTGGCTTCTTCTTCCCTGCTTTCCCAGGAAAAATAATTCATTCACCTTTAGGGTTTTTAGCAGTAACAGCAGATTTTCACATGCAAATATTCTCTGCATGCTGCAAAGAAACTGAAGAGCATCCACACATATTCACATCAAGAAGCTCACAGTTCTCTGAAACCTGAAACGGCCATGCAAAGTGTGGCAAAAATGGACATGCATGTTAGCTCTGCATACTTCCTGAATTCCCTCTGTATATCCTTCCCTATGTATTCCATCTTGTGGGTGGCTGAACTATAATGACCAAGTCATACTTGTTTTGTCCCTCTGTTAACTATTTTTCATTACAATATTGCAAAAGAGTCTTCTGGACTTCTCATTGTCTTTGGATTACACAAAATACAATGAGAATTTCTTCAGGTACAACATGAACCTTTGAAGGAAAAAAAAAAACCCACTGAAATACTGGAATGCAATCCAAATATTTCAGTCCTCTAGTAAAGCAGGTAAGTAGATTTATCCTAAGTAAACATAAGCCAAAATAATGAAGATCACATTCTTCTCCATTGAGAGCACCTAAATGTCTAATACTAGATATGCAAGCACATCTGCTCATGCCTCGTTTCTCTAAATTTACCTTACCTATGGCTGTATCCTGGACACTGCCTAGGAGAGAGTCAAAATTACAGAGGGCTGTCAAGAAGTTGGCAGACGCTGCAAATCCCAGTGATGTGTTACTCACCACAGCTGTCAGTGTGTAGGTATAGAATGAGAACATTTAAAAGTCAAGCCAAGATTTGAATATGACTGAGATGAAAGCTTAGGAATTCTCCAGGAGTTCCTGGAACTAATGGGGTACTTTAGCAAGAAAGATTCTCAGCTTGCTGTGGTTCAATGGTCCATATGTACAAATGTCACCGATTAATCCATGAATAATCCTAAATTCATATAAATTTTAGATATTTATCTCTAAATAACCTAACAAACAAGTCAACTGTCACACAATAACCAAAAAAGTCAACTCCAGCAGCTCAGATGGAGAAAGAAGCTGATTAAAACACAGCTAGGACTCCTAAAGCTTACTGCAACTTTGTCATGATGAAGCCACACTGAAGATCGAATAGAAAAAGTCAGGGGAGATGTAAGAAATGCTTGAAAAAATTTGAATGTTCAAAAGAATTCCAGATATTCTTCTAACAAGAAATATTCCACACATACCAGAAATATGCAGCAATGTAGCAAAATCTAACACATAACAAAGAGTAAAGAGCACTATACTGACATAGTCTGCTCTTTTGAGTTCCAGGAATAAAAAAATCCAAGT
Source organism: Cardinalis cardinalis (assembly GCA_014549065.1). Classification (NCBI taxonomy): domain Eukaryota; kingdom Metazoa; phylum Chordata; class Aves; order Passeriformes; family Cardinalidae; genus Cardinalis; species Cardinalis cardinalis. The sequence continues at coordinate 11,830,341 of JACDOX010000007.1, forward strand.
ACTAAACAAAACAAGGATATGTTGACACTCATTTTGACAGCCTCTCTCTCTCTAGGGACAATATCAAACAATCCACCTATAGCCAAAATCACTTGAAAATAGTGACCTAAGTCCAGCAGCAGTTTCATTAAGAAACAGTACAAAAATCAAATCTGCCAGGAAACTCTATGAAGAGAACAAAGCCAGCAAGCTAGACATGTGTCTATCACTTGCATTTCCATCATGTAATCCACTGCATTGATATTAGTGAGAACTTCTGAAGATGTTAAAAAATACAATTCTCAGTGAATGCTTGGTAGTGGCCTATTTGAAATGAACTCAAACTTTCAGTCTCTCACAGACTGGGTCCATTTTCATATCAGACAAAACACCACTCAAACTGGCAACCTCACAGGTGGCAAGAGAATAACAGACCAGGCTCCATCCCCTGTCTTCAGACTTCTTGCTAGTGGAGACTGCAAAAACTCGGAAAGCAAGCCTGGTCAAATCAAAAAGCACCAACAGCAAAGAAGGTATGCCTGAGATGTGAAGACGCATGATACCTTAATAAGCTGATCCCTTCTGAAAAGCAAGCCTGAGAACTTATAATATGGTAGAGGGATATGGACATTTCCTTTAATATTCAAGTATAAATCAACTTTGAAGCAGACACAAGATGCTGTATCCTGCTGATAAGAACTCAACCCTACAGTCCTATAAGCCTTCAGAGAGAAGAAATATCCCTCTGGGCTCACATCTAATCCCCTGTCAGGCTAATTGTTTAGCCAGCCACATCCCCATCTATTTTCTCTGCCTTCCACTTGGAGGTGTGAGACAGATATGCTGGGTGTCTCTTGTGGATGCATACAGTAAGTCTGAAAATGTCTATGTCTGCCCAAGACCTCTTGGTCAATTGTTCAGGCATTGCCTAAAGTCTTGGCTGTTATCTCCCTTCAGCTACTCCAGCACAGGATTCCTCTTCCTCTGAATTCTGCAAGGACTCTTTATCCCTCCCCACTCCCATCTTTTCATCCCATTCTTTGTGTTGGTAAGAACAGATGCAGACTGAATTGGCTCTTTCTTCGTGCAGTCAGAATGTTCATTTTTTTTCCTCCAACCCCAGTTCCTCCTCAGACTTTCTGTATCATGGCTCCTTTGGCTCTGCAACTGGGTCTGCATAGGCCTCATTCCATGCTCATGCTCTGGTGCTTCCCCATTTGCTGACATGCTCTTATCAGCCATGCTTTGGACAGCATCTGAACCCTTCTATACTACCACTATGCTCAGAAGGTGTTCCACTGTCCACCATGTGCACTTGGGTTGGTCTGCTTGCTTTCTTAAGAGCTAAAAAAGCCATTTCTTTCAGAGAAGGGTTCACCTGAAATTCCTTTGTCGATTGACTTCAGAGATGTCTTAGTTATTGTTGGCCGTCCTTTACTGCATACTTGCACTTCACAAAATATTCTCCAATTAAATTACAAAAGAGTAAGTAGCTGCTCTGAAAAAAAAATTAAGTTCCTTTTTGTAGTTACAGGACTGCCTTCATTTCCTCTGAATGCCACAATACAAGTTTTACAAGAGTAAGTCCTACAAGACTTGATTACTTTAGTGGAACCAATTGTTTTATATGAGAAAACACTGCAGCTCAGTAAGTCCAGATTTTTATATTGGGTAATGGTACTGACACATTTCACAGTGTGAGACAAAGTTCCACAGACAGAATCAGTTTCCTTCTTAATAACAGTAGATACCAGATTGGCCAAAGGAKATTTCAGCACAAAAGGAATAAAATAAATCTGACTTCAAAAATTCCTTATTCTTTTGCTAGTAGATGAACAGTCTTTGCCTTTGACCTCAGGTTCTGAATTCTGCAGATGAATATCACCCATCTGTTAACACCATTCTTGCAGAGTCTTTAGAGCATAATATGCACAGAACCAAGGAACTGTTTTCCTTCTGCAGTTTCATTCCTGCTTGGGAAGATTGTGAACCTCATATTAAAAGCAACCCCATATTGGGGTGCAAGTAATCCGAGTTCTGTCCATGGCTCTGTTTCAGCTTTTCTTACAACTGACTTAAGCAAGTCAATGCTTCATTTTCTCTACCTATTAAGTGGGATTCAGAACCCTTCCTAAAACCGTAAAATTGAGATTTTAATTCAGTATGGAGCACAAGAAAGTCAAGTAATAGTATAGAGACCATGGCACAGTGTCTACATTAAGCCTGTTCCCTGCTGGCAGATATCCAATAATATGGGCATTTCCAGACAATGTATCCTGCCCACATGCTCGTGACTACCTATGCTCTTTCCAATACTCTTGGTAGGTCTGAAAAAACAGTCATTCCCCATGCCCAGATCCCGCTGAAGTATGCAGATTTCAGGCCCCTGTTTAGGTTCTATCCTGGCTATCTGCCTGCAGCTGCCCTTGGTTGGAAGGCTACCCTGCCCCATGCATATATTCTCTCCTTGTGGTCCATTTGCCAGGCTTCCAAGTGCTGCCCTCCAATGCCTACTATATTGCCAGAGATGTCCTGTCTACCCACATGTTGATAGCTTTGCCATATTCTGGCTGTCTGAAGCTGCTCTGTACACCTGCTCTAAATGTATTCTCCAAATGGTTTGTGCTGCTCCATTTCATGCTGCAATTTTTTTTAATGCTTCCAGGAGAAATATGTTAAAATAATCATCACAAGAGATACTCGCTCCCTACCCAGCTCTGAAATCCTAATGGTGGAAAAATCCAGCTTATTTGGTCTAAAAGCAATATAGCACTAAACAAAATGGGTGTTTGGATATTTCTGACTATCAGTATTGGAGGAAAATACCTGTGGTTTCTAAGTTCAAATGATTCCACTGAGACTCTTAAGGTTCCAAACAAGAAAACTGGGGAATATAATTGGGAAAATATATAAAACTAAATAAAATAAACTTCACCTACTTAGTACGGTGAGGACAAAGATATGCAGCATTCAGTATTTGTAACGTTTTTGCTAAATTGCCTTGCTTTATAGCATGCTACCAGCCATAACACCCCATAAAACCAAGCAGTGCAAGTTACAAATGCATTAATCACCAATAGCATGTAGCAGGAAATCAAATAAAATAAAAATGAGTGACGGCGATAATTTGCCCTCAACATGCATTCTAGCTCCCAATGTTAATGCAACATCATGTGGTGCAAATACAAGTCTGTATGGCATGTGTTGTTTTGAGGACTGAAGGAGAGGTACATGATGCAAGTGGCAGAATGACATACAAACATACACAAAAAGCACTGCTCTGTACACCAATAAATTATATACAGCAAACCAACTATGCAAACACTAGTTATACTTTCCTTTTTACTAATTGTCTGTGGTCTCTTTTAAGTCCTTTATGACTTGTGCTACAATTTTAAGAGTTTTTTCTTGGTATTAAAAATAATCAACACACTCCCCCTGCCTTCAATTCAAGAACTTTTTAGTTGGTCGCATTCAGCCTGTGCTCTACTGGAAGGTTATTATAATCTTGGCATTCATCTGTTGCATTTCTTTCAGAGAATCCACATACACAAAATCTGTTGGTAGGAATACTGTTTGTCTAGTATTCAGTAACTCCTCATATATAAGTAACATGATACTAAAATTAAGACCCTCTGTATTCGCTATTTTCTAATTATTCCATTTGAAAAGCAACAGAAAATGATAGTATGAATCACAGCAACAACTTGTAATGTATCCTATTATTGAATAGATTACATGATATCCAAATTAATGCAAAAAAATAGGCAATTTAAGAAGACAGGATGGAACAATGTAGGATCCTTTATTCTGGCACCTTATACTTTGCATTCTTGCACTCATGCCTCAAAAATCACCAACCCAAGAGAAACTGATAAACCCAGCATTGTTTCCCCTACCCTCCTTTGCAATTACCTTCTGAGGGCTGAGGAGTTCCACACGGGATGGAAGGGGTCTTCAGCTCTTCCTGGGACTCTGTGGATGCTGGGCTGATGCACTTGGGTACAGGTGAGGATGGAGCTGAAGGGGATCTCAGGTTCAAGGACAGCTCACTTCTGCCTCGGCTGACACTCCGACTCTTCAGCTCCTTCTCATACTCCTCTGCTGCCAACTTCTCCAAGTATTTGTATCTGAAAGTTAAATTCCAGAGGGTTTCCGTAAAGAAAAAGAAGCCTGTGGCTGATGCTTGTTTATGGATGAAACACCTGCAGAAAATGAGCTGACTTCCTGACACAAGGAGTACAGCACTGAACTGCCTGCTTGCTCAATCTGCCAAAAAGTGCACACTAAAGCAAAGACTACTGCCCTGAAAAATGTTAAATTGCTCATTACAATACAAAAGCAAAAAAACAGCAGAGTTAAAGAACCTTTAGCTATGGTATTTTGTTTGCACAGTCCTCCTTTTTGGAAGCATTTGTCTATCCTCCTTTTGACCCTCCTCTTTCACCTCCTCCTCCTCTTCCTCCTCCTCTCAGCCCTCCCTCTCCCAAAACTAAAACGGGAGAGAAAAAAAAAAAACAACCAAAAGAAGGAAAAAAACCTCTCCAAACCCAGAGCCCCTTAACACTGGTGCAAATTGCCAAAATCTGAGACTTGCTGTAAGGAGAGGAAAATGCAGCGGACAAAACCAGATCTTCCTGAAAATAATACCAATAATAAACATCTGAATTGACTATCTAAAGATTCTGAACCTGCTTCTATTTGCTCTGAGAGCAATGCACAGGAATTCACTTTGTTCTCTCCAGAGTCTACAATGGAAAGTTTTTTTTTTTTTTTATTCTGAAAAATTTCTCTGCCGGACTCAGACATCCAATAGCTTGTACCTGACGTCACATGTAGTTTATTCATCAAAGTCACTTTAAAAGAACAAAGATACATCTGTTTTGCATTTTAAGCAGGCAGAACTCACTAACTGTTTATTAAGACCAGCTACCAATCATATTCTTCATAGTATGCTTTATACATTTCGACCAAAATAACTTTTAAATATGTGCCTGTTCCAGATGTCTGCTAATTTTATCCACCATTATTTGCTAAGGAATAAATTCATGAATACAGCTGGATCGGGCTTTAGACTGTTTGCCTTATCCACAAGTGAGCTGTTAAACAGGTTAATCAGGACTACTTCTTATGTCCCTGAAACACTCTGACATTCCCTATAACAAACTGTTGTAAACACTTCATAACATTGAACACCTCTCCTCCCCCCTTCTGCATCAGTGACAGCCCAAATTAGTATAAAAGGGTGCACTAAAAGCAGGCAGGGTAAAGAAGTCAGCCACATGTGGCAACAAACATGCTAAGTACATATGGTAGCCACACACACATGCACATTTGCAAACATTCATATAGAGGACAGAAATGTGTCTTTGAAGAGCAGTCCTTGTGTTTTCAGAGGCAATTTGCCTTACTGCAAACAGCAATAATGAAGAACAAACTCATTTTCTTTTATTCCTCCAGAGGTATGCACAGGCTTTGAACAAATTCTGCAAGAAAAAGAACCCCTACAGACTCTGGATGAAAATATAACAAGCTACATACTTGCATGGTTATAAAATAGGAACTGTTTACAGTTCTAACATGAAGCCAATTCTCGAGACTGAATCTTGCCTTTTCAATAGAGGGGAAAGCATTTCTCTGGCATCAGCATGATGTTTTGTTACAGCTCATGAAGCCACTCTTTCTTTGAATGTTGGTCACTTACATACAGTCCCTTCCATCTCCTCACAAGCAGAGCAGATGGGACTCTAGACTCATAAAGAGTCACTCAAATTGATCACTTGGCACTAACAGGTACAGCCCAGCCGGCTGCTGCCAAGGGGGTTTTGCAGTTTGCCAACAGACTACAACAAAGATCTGGATGGATCCTTATATGATGTGGGGAGCTACAAAAGGCCTCAGATCATTGAACAGCAAGAACTGATATGGAGGAAACATATAAATCAGTATTTAACTAAGATTTTAGGCATCTTGACTATAGGATTTTCTTAGTCAATGCACTCTACTAAAAGAAGTTATCATGCAATTTCCTATAGGAAATAAAACTTCATTTGTGCAAAAGTGTCTATAAAAAGTAGTTACAGAATGCCAATGTAATGGACTACTGGTGCAAGAATTCATTTGCAGAAGTTTTCTCCAATATTTATCTGCTGTCAAAGCAAACATGTCTCCTCTTTATGACTAGGAACTGATAGTTTAGTATCTCAGTGCAAAAGAGCCCTAAGGATAACAAAACATTACTAATGAAGGGTGAAATAGTCTCAGATTGAGCAGCAGTGATGGTGAACACTTCCCCAAGAATAGTCCAGTTGGCATTTTCCCTTACAACTTGAAAGTTCTAAAGAATTCACTTCTAATTTGTTTCAAAACTTGCAGATGAGCATGCTCACTGAAGAAAGGTTTTACTCAGCTCAATGATGATACTTATGTGCTCAGACGCATTTCATTTCAGAAAATGCTTTACACTGTTTGGAATTGTTTTGGGACTGGAGCACAATGGAAAGTCCATTCAACTTTTCTTACTCTTAGAGATGTTAAAATAATTTTTTTAATGTTAGCTACTTCAGCCTCAACAGATAAATCTTCAATCTGCAGAAACAAACTGTCCCCTGTATGATAATTTTGTGAAAAAAGAAAAGAACCAAAAAAACGCAAACCCTAAAACCCAAAAGCAACCAGAAAAAAACCCAAGTAAAAACATAGCAACACAATGATTTCTGAGATGGCTGCTCTCTTATTTTGATAATGTAACTCCAATTCTTGACAATCCAAAAGTATCTCCAGAGAGAAATCTCTAGAGGATCATAAAAGTAGAACTGAAGCACTCTGGATGATTTTTCATCTATTTGTACAGTAACTTGCATATTTTCCAGGTAAAAACAAGCACTCCCTCCAGGATGCAATTACTAGCAGGGGTAGAGATGAAGCTACTAAAAGACAAAAGTCCTTAGTTGAGCATTCCTTGAAAAATATGCTTTTATAAGCACATACCTCCCAGCCTAGCCCAGAGTTTCTAAATTTGTTCATTGAATTAAGAAAAAAAAGGAAAAATAAAACCCAAACCCTCTGTCCCTTCAAATATGCTATTTAAATAAAACTAAAACAATGCCCCAGTGATAAACACTGCTAAGCTTTGTAATTTACTTGCTGATGTTTAAAGACATCAGCAAAGAAAACTTGGCTCTGAAAGATAAAAATATGCCGAGAGTGGGTCAGAACCATTTCCATCAGTCTGTTATTGCAGTTTTGCAATGCTTGTGACCCCAATTTCCTTTATCCTCACTTGCCTTTTCTGACCCTCCAGAAAGCTTGGGACCCACTGGGTGAAAAAGACAGGCCTATTCAATTTATAACTCTACTAAATTTGGGCAAATTTCTGAGGCAAATGGGGTAAGCTTATTTCCCACACAAATAGATAAAGGATCATCAATCATTCTTATGCATTCTCACTGCTCTTCATTTATTAATGTGCTTACAGCTGGACTTCGTTCTGCCCTTTAACAACTTCTTTCTTATAGAAGTCTTTAGGAATAAAAGTGTTTTGTGCAAGCTGAGTTAAGAATGTAAACATACAACAGCTCCACAGCAAAGAATATAGGAAGTACAAACAACCAGAGAGAAGGACAGTGAAGGACGGATGCATGACATACAAACCTTTCTTCTCTTGCTTGCCTTAGTTCTTCTCTTTTGTCTAAATAATCCCGGCTAGAAAGAGAATTACAGTAAATTGCAGTAGAAACCAGAAGAAAAAGGTAAGTAATAGAAATATAAGTACAGTAGGAGAAACCAAGAGTGGTACACACAAACTGATCGGAGACAAAGAAGGCTGTTGTCAAAAAAACTGTTTTTCCAAAAATTGCTGAAGACTATACACTTATCCATACATATACCACCAAATATGTAGTTTGGAAGGTCATTAAAAGTAATTCTAAAAAACCTGCAAAAAAGTGAAAAACTTGAAGCATACTTTGAAATCTGGTATCTGAAATGAGATTCAATGAACTGCACTTATCCAGAGGGAGCAGGCACATGAGTGCCTATTAAACCATTCCTCATTCACTCCATCTTAGAATGCCCCAAGACAGTGACTGTAGCTCCTGGCTGTGACCTAAGGCAGTGAGAAAACCTATTGGTCCTCTTTGTAAGGAACCTTTCCTTAGTGAGTTTTAGTTGCCACAGCTGGAAACAGAACAGGGGACTGGCTTTACTAAGAAGAACAATTCTGCATTCCAAGAGAGTGTGTGTAGCATCATTGGACAGATAACAACCTTTCACTTCCTCATTTTTCACACAGAGTTTTAGATACAAAACTCCTTTTATGTCAGCTGCCACTCCCACAGCTCCTCAAGTAACCCATATCTTTAACTTTTGCCAAGTCAAGTTTGCTGGATGCTTGAGTACTATGATTTCAGACAGGCCTGCCACATCCACAAACATGGATGCAAATTTAACTCAGAGCACAGCAGAACCCTGCAAATGTCCACCCTGTCTCACTAACACAGCAAGATGGCTCCTTATAATATATTTTTAATACTTGGTTGAATCTGGTAGACAAAACTGATGTGATCTTCACCTTATCTGCTAGATTCTTTCACAGTGTAAGCCATGAGTACCAGAAATATTTTCAGAACTACTCCTTTTATTAATAATTCATTTTTTCCGCTTTATATTGTGTCATTAAATGAATTACTTATCATCTATTATACCAATAGCTATCAAACATCTGGGTACAAGTGCTCTTCAAAAGTCCTTTAACAGGGAACATACATTACTGTTTCAGGCCATCTCCACAGGCTTTGAATTCTGAACTGATTATACTTTCACAATATTTTAAAAGTATTCCAGGAAATCTTCAGCAGGCAAATTTTAACAATACTCTTTCTCTTCTGACAACTTTCACTCTTCCCTACAGCTGAAAAATAACAACTTTATTTTCGGACATATTGTTCTACATATGCAATGGGTACAAATGTCCTTCTACTGAGAAAAATGTTCATTCTGCAAAGCATTCCTTTAGTTAGCAATAGTTTATGAAGCTTTGTAGCTCCTCTCCTAATCCTCCAGCTCTCCTATCCTCCAGCTCTTTCACAACTAGTGATGCTTTCCTTTAAATTATCCTGAATTTGTCAATAATGGTGCCAGAACCTAGTGCAATGTTCTTGAGGCAGAGTTGGAAAGAATGAGATAACAAATGAGTCATGATGGTAAATCCAGTACGGCTCACGAGTTTAAAGACTGAATTGCAAGCGCTATTTTTAATCAAAAATACATCTTCAGAGACTGGGTTTCTAGCCAGACTGATGATATGATAATGAAATCCCAGGAACTCTTATGAAACTGTCCATGACTGCTTGCTGTGACTTTGTCTTCCTCCTGCCAGACTGTTTAATCAACTGTGGGATGCTGTCTGTTTGTGAAGTCTGGTGGCTTTGGAGACCCTCTGCTCAAACAAAAGTTATAGCTTTTGGGTGATCACAAAAGTCAAATCCAAAAGATGAAAACACTGAGCGTTGAAAAATAATCTTAAATATGTAGCGTAATTATGAGATGTAGCTAATCAGTTTCTGACTCTGAAATGAAGGGATGAAAATGTATACTTTGATTTTTTTTTTTTCTGATTTTAAGAAACCTCTTTCAGTGACAGAACAGCCAGTGTAGCCAACCTCTATTGAAATGTACAGATCTGTTATTCAAGCAGGTCAATCTGCCAAATGCCCTGTTGGCTTTTTTGGTCTGGGAGTTTCCTTTCTGAAAGATCACGTTGGCTGTCCATGGCAGCCTGCTGCAGCCTGATGATACCACTTAGAGGGAGAGTTTTTGGAAGAGGCTGGAAGACTGCGACCTTATTGTTTCTGTTTCAGGAGGATTTGGGCAGCTGCTGGCTGCCGAAGATCCTATTATGGTGCTCTTCCACCTTCCCTCTGCCTCTCATTTCCTTCTAAACTAGCTATCTTCTGGAGCCAGGAGAATTTCAATCAACCACTCCTAAGCTATTCCTCTTTCCAAATTCACAGAATCACAGCCTATTTCCACTTTTTACCAAAGGGATGATTACAGTGAAAACAATCCTGCATATTAATAAACAAGCTAACATGAAACCCTGTGCCATCTTTTCTGTAACTAACAATTCTAAGGCTACAAAACATTTATATTACCCTTCTTTATTAGCCTTCTTTAAGTTACTACATTATGTCTTCTAAATACTAAAAATAGGTTTGCTTTTCACTCCTGTATATGAGGAAACATAGATTTCTTAGTGTACACTCTTCAGACTGAAGGCACACAATTTCAGGTATAGATTCCGTATCTCTCCTTGGCCCACTGCAGTCTTTGTTAATGTCTCTGCTGGGATTTCTAGGCATGGACTTGAAGAGGTTGAGGTGGCTTGTCCCTTACTACCCTCAGGCAGCACACCATGGGACCCCACATCACACAGCATTTTCTCATATGTGAAAATTCTAAGTCCCACATTCAGCTATGACACTTGTTTGGCCAAGGTTTGAACAGCTATTTTGGTCATTATCTTCTGTCAGTTGTTGATTCCAGGAGGAAGAGACACGTGTTCAGAAACACAGGAAAAAGTAGTTAAAAACCACTACCATACAGCAAGACATTTTTACTTTGCCTAACTTAAAAGCAAAAAGATGTTTCAGCGCTGTCCCTTCCTCCCTTCTTGATACATATGTCCCACTGTTACACCTTCAAATCCTATGCCTCACTGAGATTGTAATTYGGTGAGAATATTAACTAATATAATTGAGCCTCTGTACATACCCAGGCAGTGTAATTGGCTACCTTTAACAAAAATAGCTTTTTTATTAAATTCGTGATATGTTTAATCTATCCATTTTTAGTATTACTTAGATCAAGAAAAGTATCTAAAGAGACAAACTATTCATCAATTCAATTATTTTGCAGTTGAATGTCTCAATGATTGATCAATCTATCACACATTAAAGCAAGAGACTGAGAGCAAATTTGGGTCCTACTTGAATTTGTTTCTTTCTTCACGTTCTATCCTTTGCAACCTTTCTTCTCTCTCCTGACGCCGTCGTTCTCTTTCTGCTGCCAAGGACTCCTGGTGCTGCCGAAAAGATGATGTAAGGAGACCACCCAAAGCTGGCCTGCAGAAAAGGAAGATCAGATTTCTCAGTGTCACTTTTATTGATTATACTGGCAAAAAATGAGTAGCAATCATGAAGCAAGTAACATAAYCCCAACCAGCAGAATGACATTGCAATATTATGTAGAGATCTTTCAAAGCATTGGCTAAGCGTCTTCTTGCTGAATTGATTATAGATTCTGCAATGAGCTGAAGAAAAACAATTAGGGTAGGCTTCCTAAATAGCCAAATTTCTAAAGCACAAATAAAGTATGTGTAAAAATTCTTCAGTCTGTTTCAACTGCAATATCGTCCTTTTTTTTTTAAACTTTATAATCCTGTTAATAGAAAAACTGAATCCTGTAAAGGATTTTTGAAATTTTAAAGGAAAAAACTATTATGCAATTATGTTAAAAACAGATGTGTCACAAACACCTGAGAATACTCTATACAGAATAACGAAAGAAAGAGAAGATGTCAGAAGTGCCCAAGAGAATTCAAATGCTCTTGTAAGTATCAGGCATATTTTTCCTTTATACATTAATAAATTGGATTATCATGATTTCCCTGCTGCATGTGCTGTAAGAGCAAGATGAATCTCACATTAGAACATATCAGTCAAACACAAAGGGACAGTCTTCTCAAACCATTTTTAAAAACTAACAGAAATGATGGCCTCTACAGTAAAAACTTTTCAAAGATATAAAGTTACTTTTACATTCACTTATAGTTTAGYGCTGACATAGATTTTTTTTATTGGCTTTACTCTAAGTAGTACTTTGGGAGAGTGGGTCCTCTTACACAACCTTCCCCCAGCATGGTGGTATTGGTACCACCAACCTCCGACAACTGAGTGACCTCAGAGTAAACATGTCTTTCTTTCTGTGTCTTAGACAGGAAAAAAATCTGAATTGCACAGGGTAGCTTTATACAGATGCACACTGATTGAATTAGACTGATAAAATCAAAAAGACATAACTCATGTAGAGAGGTTTCTGTGCATTGTTGTAACATGAGTTTTGCAATGAAAGGATTAACAAGAGAAATAGATACTGCCTTTTGTGTAAAAAGAAACTAAACCCTGCCTGCTTAGAGGAAGGTTCCTTAACCAGTAATGCAAACCTGAATAAATTTTCCTTATTTTTAAGAACTCAGACTCTCTCCCTTATTTATTTACTTGCCTATGGCTGCACAGTGTAGGCATTTAGCATAATGGCACCAATTCACGAGTGAACATAGGTGCAAAAGAAGATAAAAATATTAATGCAAACCTATCTTCCCCAAGAGTCTATGTCTGTATAAGCAGGAACACCACAAAACATAGCCATTTCAGCCCCACTGGCAGCAGGGCAGCATGAATATAATGTCRATAATTTCAATAAATTGAATTTCAATATGTCATATCCCACCCGCACAAACATTACATAAGATGGTATAAAACTTGATATTCTGTAAGAGTCCCTGCTGGCACTCCTCCAAAGCTACAGTATCAATGCTGGATCACACTCAAAACCATAAAAATCTCTAATATGCTTCTGCACTAAGAAAAGGGGGGAAAAAAATCCTCCAACCCTGACAGTCAAGTACGTGTGGTGAATTTTTCCCTTGAGCATATTTAAAATTTATTTTAACTTTTGACCTCTTAGTGCATGTTTCAAGAGAAAGCTCTTAGCAAAACAGTAGCACCACTGTACTAAAACAAAAGCTAGAGCTCCATCCCTGTAATAGCAAAAAAACCCACGGCTATATGGTTGCATATAACATCAGAAATTACTTTTGGAAAGGGAAAAATAAACAGTGCCTCCATGTGAAGATATATGGAAATTAACTAGGAGAGATGGCAAAAAAGGGTCCCTATCAAGTCTTTGTTTTTATCTGTTTTGTGTATTTAGCTTGATATCCTATCCTGCCCAGCTGCCATGAAGTCTGCAAACTCCATTTAGAGTCAAAGGAAGGTATGGCTCAAAAGAAAACTGACGGAAAATTCAGGGGAAGGATGGGGTGATGATGAGAGACCAAAAGAGTGATTGCAGGTCAGCACATCATCTAGCAGGTTGGAAGCCTTCAGCTCTGACTGAGCTCTTTGAGGCCCTACAATAAATGCACATTCTTACGCAGGGGATTACAGGGAAATCACAYGGAGATGCACAACTTAGTCCTGCAGATGAGATTCTAAGCTAACCCTGGTAGTAAAATACCTCCACACATTTTTGGAGGTTTGATCTAGCATAGTTTGGCTAGTACTGCTCACTGGGATAAAATTTGCAGATGTATGAAGAGCAGCATGACAATCTAAATAGAAGATCCACAGCTGTATGTCCRGAAAAAAAAGCCAGTGTTTAAACTGAAAATGTTAGCTGGCCTCTTCAAAACTAATCAAATCAACAATTTGTCAAAACTTGGAATTCCCGTATCTCTCACTGGTTATGAGTGTGCACTTCAGCTGAATTACAAGCTGTGAACACACATACAGTTCCTTTGTCCCAAACACAGCCCTATYGTGTACAACACAGTTTGTTGCATGAAATGGTCACATCTAACAGTCCAAGCYGCCAGAAGCTTCTGTACATAGAGGCCATAATTAAACAGACAGGAACACGGTCAGCTGACCCCCTGTGTGACACTGACTTCTTGAAGCACAAATAGTCAAGGTTTTGGGTCTTCAGTCACATTTAGAAAAGGGTTGGCAAAGAAACAGCACTGCCATAACTGAGTTAGTGCTCTCTTAGTGGTTACACCCACTCAACCACACACATCTGCCCTCGGTGGGGACCACACCTCACACCAAATGCTGAGACCAGCTGCCTTATGAAGCCTGATGAACTCACAGCCTCACTGCAGATACCAAGCACAGTGYCTCAACTGGTGTCTGGGTGCACCAATACTCTTTTTAATGTGAACTACAACTGTAAATGCACAGTTTTAGTACTTAGTAAACTCTATCGGTATTTTCTACATGTGCATAAACTAAACCTTGGGTAAGCAGGTTACTTTCAGCGTGTACAAACCTTGTAAAGCAGCCAGAGGAAAAACAAGCATTAAGGGGTATTCCTYGAAACAATTTGAAACAATTCTAAACATTTTGAAAAGGGATTTGTCTACGTACAGTTTGTTGACAAAATCTGATTTTTATTTCTGTATTTCCCTGGCAATAACACTTAAAGTAAATGTTCCCTTTCAGTGAGCACATACTTGAATTGCAAATGGCAGCATGATTGGCCAAACCAGTTGGTGGGAAGACTTGGGCTTAGCCATTGGGTAATTTTGTTGCTTTGATGGTATTTGAAGAGTGACAGTGCCTTCAGGCCTCATGAATTTTTAGGTCTTATTGCTGCAGGATGCATTTTAAAAATGGATAAGCAAGAAAAAGGCTAAAAAAAACTTCTGGCATTGAATCAAAGGTGATAAGAGATTTTAACAGTAAAGAGAAATGTGAATGCTCAATGAAAGCATAATAGAGCGATCACTCACAAAATGGGGTTACAGCTAATATATGCCAGCATTTTAGTGCTGGTGTCATATGTTACCAGCTGGTAATATCAACCATTTGTTCAGCTCCACAAATACAATCCAGAAGGATGCTTACTCTGACTACTATTTTTAGTCTTGTAGAGAATGCAAGGCTATTAAGAATGGACTGTTAATATAAAAAATGTTAAGAAAAGCTTTCTTATGCCTGCTGTTAAAACCAGTAAAAGCTAAACAAGCTATGTTATTACTTTCTCATTCCAGAAAGAAAATACACAACCAGAAAGCATCTAAGTCTRTGGATTTGTGAATAGAGCTCCTCACCACAGAATCAGGACACTGGGCCAAAGAGGTCATTAGTAACTTATCTTACTGGAAGAAGAGATAGGAAAAGGAAAGAATGGGGGGGAAAAAAGAAAAGAYAGCAAAACATACACAGAGCATCAGATACGAAGCCAAAAGGTTGACTGTAGGCCAAAGCTCTTCTGAATAAAAATTCAGCTAGCCTGACCTACAGCATTTAACACAGCAGTGAATTAGTAATCATCATTATAAACACTAATTCAAGCAGACAAAAGATCTCTCACACTTTTTTGCAAGCTCTTGCAGTTTTCTGAAAATACTCCATCATGGACTATACCTTGTGAAGGAGATTATGTGCCCTGAATTACTCTAATCTTGTTGCAAACTGAAGAAAATATTTCTGTCTTACTGAAAGCAAAACTGAAATTCTGAACTTCAAATGTTCTTCATTCATGTAAGCTCTGAGATACTATTTTGTGGCTCCCTTTCCCTCTGTTTAGTTGAATTTTTAAAATTTGCTAAATCGAAATGGTTATCTACAGGAAGAATACAAAATACAAATGTATATTTTTATGAGCTAAAAAAAAGTAGCAGATTACTTACAAGAGGAAATCTCTTTAGGTCATAAGGTTAATATTCAGGATTGTTTTTAATACAACATGGGGCAGAGTCATTTGTAACTTTAATAAGGAAGCACTCATTATTTAATTTTGCAAAGTGCTCCTGTTCCAGCAGCCATGGGAATGCTACAGTGAGGGTACAACAGTCGGCTCCTACTCGGCCTAAAGTAACTCTAAAGGTCTCTTGGCTGTAACAAAATAAATCCATTTTCCAGCTTAGGAAGAGACAAAAGGGAAGGCAAAGCTGCCAAGAGCCATATTGCTTTTCACAGTTAACGAAACTCCCCGTGTGTTATGTCTTCCTACATGACATGGCAAATTCAAAAGCATGTTGATATAAGACTTTGCAAACAGACTAAACATTACTTAAGGAATCTTTRTAAAACTTCTCTCAAAAATAAACATAAATTGAGAGCTAAAACTACTAATGCTTCCTTTAAGAAAGAAATTTGAGAATGGCYAAGAGAAGAACTGATTACTATTAGACTTTTAAGTGGTACAGAGGACTACCCAAATTAGAGCTAGAGCAGGACAGAGCAGCACAGAAAGCCTGGGCAATGCACAATGACTTTCTACATACACTCTCCTCTTCCAGCTGACCTCTGCAGCTTTTACACTGTGCTTCTGTCTTTCTCCAACGTGAAGTTTCTCATCCTCATGTGAGTTACACCTTGCCTGGATGTGACTTGCAGAGCCCAGGTGCAGATCAAGGCCAAGGTGGGTGAGCCCTGGAGCATCAGCACTGCACATGGCACCTTCAGCCAGCAACACTCTGCAGTCTGAAACCATAACCAGTTCATGCTTCTGTTTAAACATATGCCCTATKATGAAGTCCACAAAGCTGCAATCAAGAATATTGCTTACACAGTAGTTCAACAAGCAGCTAAGCCAGTGCAAGCCACCACTGCTTCCCAAACTGTAAATCATTAAGTAATTCCTAAGGTCATTTTTCCTCTTAAAATCTCTGCAATAAAGTTGAGGCTTTTGCCCTGGGCCACTATTATYGGCTACCAAGCTATCTGTCCCTCATTATGTTGCTCAGAGGGAGATGTGCTTGGCAGTTACCGCAAGGAAAAATCTCTGGTCTGAGCGCCCGGAAGTACACACAGAAAGAACAGAAAGCCAAGGAAAGAAGGGCAGTTCTTGGGAGAGCAGCAGCATTGCAGGCTGAATAGCAGGTTGTGTTTCATAGGCTTTTGTTTTACCTTCATGCTTAACAGCTGGAGTAAGGGAAATGCAGAGCACAAATTACTGATAAATGGCTAACAAAAAAAAAAAGAACCTGCCAAGAAGCTTCATCCAGCAGCATCTCCCTGGTGTTGTCAATTACTGAAACCTTTAATTTTAGTAGAAAATCTAACTGAAAAGCTGTTTGACATTCTCAAGGAATTTTTTTTTGTTTGTTTTGATTTGCTTTAAAGAGAGAAATTTGAAAGAAAGCACCAGATTTCCAGCATCTCWCTATTTCAGGCACCTGGAAAGGGAATAAAACTCAAGAGTATCTGCAGACTTTTGCTGYACTTTATGCTTATGCTTCAGGTATGGTGTTTAAGTGTCAGAGGAGAAAAMAAACACCTATAATCTAGACATGCTAATCTCACTGTCTGTGACCTGTTTTAGAAATAAATGTTTGAAGGTACATTTCCTTTAAAACATATAGAAGAACATGGAAATGAACACTCAATATTCAAGGCCCTGCATCATGGGAGCCCAAGATAATGTACTGCTGTAGATCACAAAGCAAGTGAGATGGAAAACATATTAAAGAATGTGAAACATATTTAATATTTCTTAAGTCTATTTTCTAATGCTCAGAAAAGCTGGAGATGCTTCAAACAGGAATAATCTGCAAACACCATAGCAGGCCTTTACCAGGCTTGGAGATTTGGAAGAACTTCTGAGGGACCAGCCAGAGGTGGAGACTAAGTTCACAGTGACTGGCCAAGAGCCTCAAGAAGTGGAGGTTTGCGAGCTGAACTTTCTGGCAYTTGATTTAACAGATATAGGTGAGACCATGAACTCCTGCTCCTTTGGCAGGAGTGCCCTGAGAAGGCTTTCTGAGCTAGGCTGACTGTACTACTGTTTGACTATCCAGCCCARGGGGAGCTACCTCCTGGCAAACGCATCAGAAGAAACCCACCCTGCAAAACACACCAGCAGAATATTTTTCTGGTGGTGAAATGAATTAAAGCTGGTGCTGAATTTAGGAGCTCTTGCCTTAGAAGTTATACTCCTTCATGATCTCCGCTAAGGATAGCCATGATCAACAGTGCAAACACTTCACCCCCAAAAGGACACTATGAGGGGTTGTGAAGCTTTGCAAGTAACAAGTTTGATGTCCCGGCAGACTCCAGGCTGCAGTTTCAATTGGAGTGACTGTCTTAGATTCTGAGTCTGACAARGCAGTCTGGCTAGACAGAAATATCCTAGGTCTGAGCATAAGGCATGGAAATACAGACTAGTCCTACAACACCTTCTGCCCTCAGGCAAGGGGCCAACTTGGAGGGACAGAAAAATGCTTTTCCCCCTGATGCGCCTCAGTCACGCATTGCTCTTCCCTTTTGTTATTAAAATTTATGAGGTTTTGAGAGTGATTTTTAAATTTTTTTATTAACTGGGSAAAAAGAGTTAATTGGTGATTTAAGTTGTGAAGTAGTGGGAGCAGCATATTTATGGAGCAAAGCACTCTTTGGCATTAGAAAACAGGCTGACTGGGTTATACTTCTTATGCATTAGGAGTGACTTTCCCAAACAGAGAGATACAAGAGAACTGACACACGCCTTCTTCTCTCCCAGTGAAGGCCTGAACAGAAAGTGCCCGGCAATTTGSTCTCCTTCAGCAGGATTCCCATGGCTGCAATATGCACTTCACAAACATGGCTCTCCACAGGGGACCCAGGGAAATGAGAGAGAACAACAGCATTGCAAGAAGTTGCCAAAAGGCTGCAGCTGTATTTAGAAACAGTAAAGTAAGCCTTTTCTTCCGCTTTGCAATCAGAAATGTATAGAAGATGTGGACTTCAACGAACAAAATCCAGCTAATTTTGCACTGACTTATACTGCTCTTATGATTTCCTACTGATCTCAGCCAAAGAGGGTTTTAAAAGTATGAATGTCAAAACGTCAACCACACTGCTTCTTTCCACCTAAGTTGTAGCTCTTGTTTACATAAGCAATATGCAGCCRAGGGTTTGAAAGGCCCATCAGGGCAACTGAATGGAGCATGAATCACTGTGCTGGGCACTGCTCTAAATGCTGCTTCTTCCTTCCTCCTCATTCTYGAAGGTCAGATAAACGGTACCAGGSCCTGGATCTRAAGCTCTTCCCAACATGATAAAAGACAGGAATCTTTCTGTGAAGGCTTTGCATAACTGAAGCATAAGCTGAAACCAGAAAACACACCTCAGAGTTAACCACAGATACGCATCTGCTTCTTATCAAATGTCTTCCTCTCCCCCCCACTCACATCTTTTRACTTTTTTCGGGTGTTTGAATCCACGTAAATTTTTAACCATCAGGAGGTAGGAAATAGTGTTTACATAATCTGAGGCAAACACCATTCATAGAAAACTGTGAAAACCTCCACAATACTTTCCATTTACTAATTAGTGCCAAGCATTGCATCATGCACTACACGGCTTACTCTTCAGTAAGCAAATTCCGTCCATCAGTCTCTACATGGGCATTTCTTCACTGCATATCTTTCAGAACAATGAAATTAAGGAAGGCTTCTGCCCTTCTTCAAAGTAGTCAGTACTTCAGAGCTTGCAGAAGTATACAGCTGCAGTGGCAGCACTCTCAAAAAGAACAAGAGAATGCAAAATGGCATCAGAAACTGTAAACCTAATTATCTTTAAAGAAATAACTGCATCTATTCTGCAGACAACATGCAGCCATGGTGTACACACATTTTTCACGCTTCTCAGAGACTCATATGCAGGAAGCATCAGACTGTAACATCACTCAAATATGAGAATGCAGAAACCCTAGTGAGTTCATGAACTACCATGAACAGCAAGCTGCAAATTTAAACAGGAGTACAGAGATTTTTATCATGTGAGGTGGAAAGCAGCAAACATAACCTGAAGTAAAGACAGAGATGAGATGCTGAGCACTGTGTTCAGTCACTTACAACATGTAAGAGACAACTGGTGGTTGAAGGTAAAGTACTTTACAGTTTCACAGAAAAAAGAAAGATGAGGTGCGCTGGCTGGAAGATGCTGCTAGAAAAACTGGCTTCAAAATAGAAAATGTTTTYCTAGCAGTGATAAGAAATATTGGACTATTTTCAGGAGAAATCATGTGCTGCCACTTGAAAACATGKGAGAGTACAGGAGTCTTTCATTTAGCTTCTGTGAGACCCATTATAGGTCACAAGAGATGATTGCAGAGCTCCCCTCTTGCCTGACTCTCCATGAATCTGCAAATTTTACAGCTTCATCCTGTGAGGCCAAGGCATTTTGGCTCCAAACCAGCAAGGCACTTATGCAGATGCCGAAATGAAAGCTGGCTTTCCTCACTGGAGCAGGGCCAGCACCATCAGCCTCTTGCAGGACAAGCCCAACCATCTTTAGCCATCTCAGCGTTTGACCACTTTGGGGTTTCTTTGCMACAGTAGCAATCAGAAGCTTACAAGAGCAGGAGCTTGAAAATCCTAAACTTCTAAAAGAGCAGGATAATTTTAACTCTTGCTTATCTTGCATCAATTTTGCTGAAGTAAACACGGGTGAATATGCTGCTGTAGAGTTTTTTATTGTGGTTGCACTCGGCAATAATTTAATTGAGATCAGGAAAGACAAATCGAGGCAAGGTACTCCAGGAAGATGAGCAAATGAAAAACAATGCCTTTCTCCAAAGAGAAACTTAATCTAATTACTCACTTGAAAAAAAGGATTAAATCAATAACTCATGGCTACAAATACATGTATGCTGGAAGAACCTAACTTGAACCATTCTGAGTAGCAGTCTGGAAAGGATGTGAGGCATTAGGAAGGTTCAAACATATATACATACACACACAAACAACATACATATACAGAAATTTGCCAAAGAGTCATTAACAAAAATTAACTGGAATACAGAAAAAGAGTCCTGCAAAAAAACTTAGGTTCAGAAAACAGGATGCAAGATGCAATCTTTATGAATTAGAGGCCAATTTGAAAACAAACAATCCAAACCCCATCTGGCCTAACTGGATATTATTTACATTATTGTATCATATTATTGAATTAAATTAATTAAAAACTTTTACCTTCCCTTCTTAAAATCAGCATGATGTCCTTTGAAGCTGTCATTTATTCTCATGTTGTAACAGATAGCTAATTTCTGGTGGTCCAAGAATTTGGACCCCTTGCCAAGAATTTCTTTCAAGTATCCCTAACATCTTCCTATCTGTTTTCTTCCTCTAGTACCTYACATAATTCAAAAGAGTATTTTAATWGTTCAATTTTTTTTTTTTGCTGGTTTGGGTTTTTTCTCCTTTAAATTTTTTTCTTAAAGCAAGCTGATAACTGGTTGGTTATTAGGAGTTTGCTTTAGCTACAGCAATAAATGTTTGCTTTTGGTGAAATACAATGAGATATATCACGTATTTTCAAGAAAGGACAAAATTATGGCCTTGGAAATTCTGAGCTAAGCACATTTCCAAGATTTTGGAGTTGATTTAAGAGGATAGAAGTGAAAATGGATCTATCTGAATTTATTTTTAAAAATGGAAAGAAAGAAAATTTTAATTCACCTTTTAATACTTAGAACAGTGTATGTGCAAAGCAACTCTGCTTTATCCATTTAAGTGGAAAAAAAAGAAGGGGGATAGAAATACACCCAACCTTTAACACCAAGTCAGACAGAAAGGCTTGAGAATGAGTGGGAAATGAACACATTTAGATTTTTTCCATTTTTTCCSCAATGTTAGAAAAAATCTGGCTAGAATCTATTTCCAGTACTCATTCAGAACAGCTTACATTTGCCTTCTTCATTCTGTCTGCAAATGAACTGTTGTCAAAACACTGATTAATTTACAAACCTGTCAGACTTGGTCTCCTGAGGTGGTGACAGAGTTGTCCCATAACGAGTAGTTGGTGTTGTAGGGGCACTCACACCAGCGTAAGGTCGTGGAGAAGAGTAAGAGCTGCTGCCATAGCTATTGTATCTGAAGAAATGGGAAGAAAAGGAGAAAGGGAGAGACAGAAAAAATCCATCAGCAAAAAGGCATGCAACAATAAATCCTCTTGTTTACGGGGTGGTAATGACTCCATACCTCAGAATTTTTCAAACAATCACCTTCTGAAAATGTTGCTCTATTCCCGAATATGCAACCAATCATGTACTCTTAATATCAACCATGGCATGAACATACATGATGAATCAGTGAGCTATTGGCAAGGAAAATAATGAGACATTTGAATGGTCCTCCCAAGTGRCAACTCAGAACTGGAATACTTGAATACTGCTCAGTTACCCACAATTATTAGCTGTTTTGGGAGTGATATCCAGCCATTAGAAAAGGGATCAAACCAGCACAAGACAGCAGTATCCATATCTACTAAAATTAAGGAAAATGGCAGCATTCCTGAGACATGATCTGAACATGGGCATCCATGACTTGGAAATGCTGCAATTTAAATGGAAAAGCAACCACATTCTTTTCAATTAAAGCCAGCAGTATTTTCTTTCCCCTCCCCCAACATAAGTRATAGCTTATGTGCCATTTCTTACAATGCCTGCAAAAAATCATCACCATGGTTAAAAAGACATGTCTCCGGAAGCACGGCTTTAGAAATTTCTATCAGCCCTTCTCTCCATTAAAAATCCCCATAAACTCGCTTCACTTCAATGTGAGCTTGCTGATCAAAGAGAAATTGTTTCCAGGACTCCTGGAATGGCCACTTCCCCAGAGTCCTTTCTATCAATGTTTTCATCCTGGCTCCTGTACTGAATAGAAAAGGCAGTTGTGTTGCTTTGCTGTGCCTTTTAACCATTGTACTTAAACAGCATGTCAAGAACAGATTCTTGATTTGGGAAAATGTTAATATTTTTCTCCTTAATACTGTTCACAGAAAATGCCATTTTCCCACATGGAAAGCATATGGTGCTCTGAAGATCAGTACTCAGCAAGGTCAACTCACCCAAAYTGCAAAATTCATTTCAGGAAATGGAGCAACATCATTTTCCTTATTATACTTCACAAGATATAATATATCCTCCTTCACCATATCTTTTCTCTGCTGCTTCTTCCCTCGCACATATCAGCACTCAGTAATTTCACTCAGCAATTTTATTTGAAAAGCCTGGTTGGTTTCCTTCAACTCCATTTAGCACATTCATCTAGCCATGCAAAATTTCATTCAAAGTTTCAAGTTCTTCCTTAGGCATTGCTGCCTGCCAAGGCCCATGTTAAAATCAGAGTAGATTTCAGCTAGTTGCTTTTACAATGGAAGGGATTGTGCTTTAGAGAACAAGTCCTCTGGAACAGCAATTTCAGGTTAATGCTTTAGAAAACACCCCCCATTCCTCATCGGTTTTCGAGACACTATACTAACAAGCAACAGGGAAATAATTTTGGAAAAAAACTCTAACATGCATGTTTCTGAGCCACAAAAGGAATTTTGCAGGAAATAATTGCTGTCCAGGCCTTCTTGTCCTAGAAGAAAGCTAACTAGGMATTGGAGACAGTAGTCCACTGGAGACTGTGTAACTGGACAGTGTGGAGCTTCCCTGGTAGCACAGACCTATCTTGAGTCTTCTCTCCAACAGGCTCAGCCCAGGAAATGTTCTGACTGTGCCTGTACTGAGTTACAGATGAGTAAACTCCACTGTCCTGATAAGAATTCAGAGCTGATTTGKTTCCTGACAGAAACTTCCATTTCCATTTCGATCAACTGGAAGGAGACCTTTTTATCAACCATTACATGCACTTTTCCTCTCCTCTGCCCSATGAAAAAGCTGACATAGTGCAGAGCCCTCTTTCAGACCAAGGGTTTTCAATTAGTCCAAAGATAACTCTCATGAAAATGGAGGGAATGCACCTCCTATGGAGTCAGACCAACAACAATTTAAAAAAATCAAATTCACGGGGACTGGTCTGGACACAACATTCTACCAAATTTAGAGGAACACCGAGTTGCTGTAATAGGAGCAAGGCAAGACCAGAATACCAGGCTAAGTCTGTATGCTGTACACAACGTTTATCTTTCTAACYTTCCTCTGGTTCTGGCTATTGCTTCCACTTTCCCTTCTTGTCTCATGTACCAGTGTGGATGCAACAGTCTTATCCAGCAGCATTCACCCTCAAGACATTTTCCTCTTTTACTATTGAATAAATTGTGCAGGCTTTGCCSTCCTTTTCCTCCAGATAAACCTGGAAGAATCTCCATCCCCACCCCTGAACCTCTGTACTAAACGGAAGCAGAAAAGATGGTCAGAGGAAAAAAAAATCACTGCAGAAATACTAAATATTTCAGCAACAGGAGGTATTTAGGAATCTACTCTCTAAAGCATAACAGCAGCAGCAATGGGAGAYGAATAAACGAGTGTGAGAGGTCCAAAGAAAAAATGCACCTATGAAGGAAAATATAAATTTAGAGGAATTCCAGTGTTCAAGTTGCAGGTCAAGGAAAAATATGTGAACTAAGTCACTTGTCAACAACTACTTAGATTTACAGACTTTTCAGAAAAATGAAAAAGGGACAAAACACACCCACCTATTAGGAGAGAAAGATSAAAAATTAAAAGGATCAAAAGAATCAAAACATTTGTTCACATGCAGAAACTCAGAAGGACTGCTKGAGAGAGGAAAAAATAAATATGCATGCAATATAAATGTACATTTTCAGCACCTAATTCAAACACAGACAACTGTAAGAGACAGCAAAAAATCATCAACCTCTTCAAGGTGATTCTCTGTCATTGTTTTTAGCGCTACTTACTGTCAATTTCTTTCACTTGAAAACAGATAAGACAAACCAATATTTTTCTTTTTATTTTAGAGGGTTGGGATGGGGAAATTAAAAGTTAAAAACTAAGATAAATGCATGAGGAACAAGTAAATTCAACAGATGTTGTGGAGATAAAACTGTCTATTCTGAGTGCTATGTTATCTTTATAGATCTCTTATTACAAGCATGAGCTGAAATTGCACATGAGATGRACATGCACTGTAACCAGACAACAAATTTAGGATTTGGCAGTTCAGCCTTTGAAGTCAGGACTTCATCCCTGAATTTCAAGYGCTGATCTGACCTCTCTTGATTTTATAGCAGAAGAGCCCCATTAATTTTCATGAAAACATGTCTGCAAGTTACAGTGTTGTAAATGAGMGCAAAATGGTGCTCCTTTCTGTGATCTCCCAAACCATGAGTTATTTACCCACTGCTTTATAGAGGAGGCCAGGATATTAATCAACTACAGACCTGGAAGAAGAGTAATGATGTCAGCAACGGCAAGGGGAAAATATCAAATCAAAATACATGCTTACAGGGCTGAAATTAGTAATAGTATGTTCTGGAAATAATACAACACATAGAGTAGCATTATTAGCACTGTAAAATTCTTGAAAGGTTTTAYTCATTTATCTAAAAATTATTGTTAGCTATATAAAATCTACCTGTTTTCCCTCATCATTTCTGCTTCCTTCTCTTTCACAGATGCTGGAGAGTCTTCAAAGTCATAYGAGAAGAGGTGAAAAGGAGTGTGTGGTACATAAGGTAATTTCTCCACTGTTGGAGATGCCTTTGGAGTAATAGATGCTGAGGAATTTTGGGGAGAGCTCAGCAATGCTGTTGCAGGTGAAGATGTAGATGAAAAGACAGAATTATGATGAGAGACAGATGAGTCAGGCACAGAAGAGGAGTTGCTAGAAAAGCTCTTTGCTCTAGAGCAGGTCAGAGGCCTCTCAGTTCGAGAAATGGCACTGGAGACAGCTGAAGAGTCAGAACACTGTGAAAAGCTTTCCTTCACAGCCTCATGCACATCTGGAACCTCACTGCAGGAGGAAAAAATCATTAGAAAGAGAAGCGGAGAGAAAAATGGGGTGAGGGGAGATCACAGACAGTATCACTTGCAGGGGAAAAATAATGAAGAAGAGTCAGACAAACAAAAACTTCCAAAATTTAGATAATCATCACATCTTTTTAAATAAAGAGAATTCACATCTTTGTATCCCAGTGGGATCCTTCTTGCARTTGGAAATACTGGGGAAAAGAAGCAACTCATTCTAAAGGAAAAGAGGCGATTTAACCATAGGCTTCAGAACTAATTTTCATGAGCCTTTTCACACCTGTTTCTGGAACAATTTTCATATATTTCAAGTTAGGTTGTAAACATTGTCAGAGCAGTACAAACTGAGCACGCTGGAAAATACTCCATGGAGTGCAGATGGTTCAAGATACAGTCAGCAGGACTTCTTCTCCAAGTCCAGATATCTTATATAGATATCTGGACTATCTGATATCTGGCTATCATCCTCCCTGGCAATCTGATCTTTTTACTAAAAATGYTCATCCAACAAAGATGAAAAGAAAGAAGTACTCAATTAGCACTGTTCTGTAAACATTCAAGTTTAGAATGATCTCAAAAGCAACACCTTAACAAATATTTTTCTAGGTATGAAGGCACTAATTTCTGGTTTCTCTGAGTGTCAGCATTCCACACTGGTCTTTCATAGAGACTTGCAGAATTTGCATCAAAGAAAACAGAAAACACATCTGCTTTGCTCTACTGAAGGCAGATGTTGATGAGTGACAGAAGGCACAAAGCAGGTGAGAAACCATGGGATCTGCACTCCAGGGTGACTGTTTTCACTAGTCACTCCAGCACAAACACTGTGCACAGGCTTTGGGCTGGATCTTTAGTGTGGCTGATTTCACTCTCCCAAGAGCACTTCTGCAATCCCCCAGCCGGCATGGAAGGCACAAGTCCTTATTTGAGGACTGCGGGCTTGGCACAGCATAAGCAACAAAACCAAAATTTATGTTAGATATGTTGGGATGTTATGCACTTAAATCATCAGGTATATACCAGGTAATTGTTCTCTCAATGGAAAATCTGGAAGCCTTCATCTATCGCACCTGCTGTGCTTGACAGGAGACAAGGCCAGTCCAGTCCCACCTGTCAGCATCCAACACAAATAGCCACGTTACAGATAATTTTTTTTATGCTACAGAGACAGTGAAAGAAGGTACTTAGGAAAGTCACGGGAATATCACCCAGTTATCTTAAGGAGATAATTATCTTAAAAAGACCAATGACCTAAAAACACATTATGCTCTTCACATTTCTTAATAAGGCTCTTCCTCACTTTTTTAAAGCAGTATTTTAGTATACTCATGAGATTTACCAGTAACTTCTGTCTTAAATTTGACTTTTAAAAATCAGATTTGAGGAAACTGTCACTTAATTTTGAAATTTCAGGCAGYCGTTGCCAAGATTTGCAGACTGGAAGATAATAATAACAAAAGTACAGTATTTTCTTTGGAATTCACACATTAAACAGTTTCCTTTCTTCCTTCTGTGCTGTATAGTGTCTGCATGAATGTGGTTTATGTAAAAAAAAATAAAATTCCAATCTCATTTGCTGAGTTGCAAAGCCAAACAATTTAATCTAAATCAAATGGCTGTCCAGAACAAAGAATATATTTTCTTRTTTTCAGTTTATTAGGATCAAGTTSCCAAATGCCAAATACATATATATATCTCTCAGAAATAAGTGGAAAATTTTTACACAAGAGTACTGATATGTGATGAAGCATACTGACTGGTGATTTTCTTATATCTGTATGTACACAGATGAGCAGGCATTTATAAAATTTTATATATACATATGTATGTTTATCTAGATATATACATTATATACACATGTATATCAGTTTTGCCTCAAAGTAGTTCTTTGCTTTTAAAACATGAACAAAACTTATAYGGAATCGAAGGCAGCATTCAAAAAACGTCAATTTACTGCACAGCAACAGACATTCCTAATGAGGTAGTATTATGAAGATAGGGGTGAAAACCTAAGAAACCAAGCAACATCCTCAGTTAAGCATTGTAGTGTTTCATCRTTGCCTTAACTAAGACATTAAACCAAACCATGTTTTATGTTATGCTTTTACTAAAACTTTTAGGATTTGTGAGCATTACCTAAATGGAGTGAGTGCAGACAATTCATAGTGCGCTGAACCTACATGATTGAGTGTTTCCATTAGCACTGCCAGCCCCCAGCCCCTTCCCCAAAGCTTTAAAATGCAAAAATATTTCTGTGGAGGGTGGCTTTAACAGGTGATCAAGGAATGTGAGTGAAAAGGTGGATGCTGCTGCACATTGTGCTGGTGAGTTCACGCCACAGCCTGAAGAAAAGGTGGAGGGACAATGCTGAATCCTGGTACCTGGCTTTGACCTGCCTATTGGCCTCTTCCTCCCCCTCATCCTCAGTATTGGGCTCTGTGACTGGCTGTTCTTCTTCCTCCTCTTCATACTCGTCCTCTCTGAGGTCAGACCAAGGAAAGAGGCATGCAGTGGGATGGAAAGAAAGAAGGTGGAAGAGAAAACAACATGAATCCACAGGAAAAGAAATGCAATGAAGTTAGAAATGGAAGGAATAACCTGATGAAGTTATGGGCCTCTTATGTTAGTCGCCTAAAGCTTCCTGCTAAGTATGTGTTTGCACAAGGGTAGCTACTGATATAAAACTGTTATCCTCTCCCCTATTTACATTTTTTACTATTATTTTAAGATTCAAAGCTGCCATTGATTTTTCTTGAGCTTTACTTTCCATTTGCAGCTGCCCTACCTGCAGAGGCATTAATGGAAAGCATTCATGACAATAGCAATGTTCAGCTCATTAGTCATTAAGTTGTGTCTTTTTGGCCTAAAGGGCAGTACAAACTGTGCTGGCATGGGACAACTGGCACTGCACATCACACTTCCTAAATTAAACCAAGTAAAACATTCCTGCTAAGTAACCAATAGCTCAACTGGAAAATAGAACAGGGTGAACCATTGAGTTAGAAATAACAGAGACCAGATCAGTTCAGGACTATTAGCAAATAGCAATATTTAAGTTATCAGATGCCAGTACATGAATTATTTCAGTAGAGTCATTACTATGGTCAAAGCAGGCTTCAGCTCAGCAGTAATTCTGGCAGAAGTGTAAGTTATGCATAAAGCCTCCACAACCTACAAACCACATAAGTAAAATAGAAACCTATATTAAACATAATGGAAAAGCTACACTGTCTGCCTCCCATCCCTCGTATCCATGCTTTTCACCTTGCCAAACCAACAGACTCACAGAAGATATATTTGCAGTTGATACAGTTCTCCACTTGATTTAATGACATATACACCATTAGGTTATGCTCCATGCAAAAAGAAAAACATACAATCAGTAATGAAGTTTGTAAGACACTTATATTCCTTGCAATTTCCTGAAAGCTCGTTTTCTTTCCTCTGATTCTGAAGGGATGCTCTATGGCTTTTTCCATTTAGAATGAGTTTCCATGTTATAAGAATAATGAAAATTTACAGTGTGAGATCATGAACTCATTGAGTGCAATGCAAAGTGTCAATCTAAAATTTGTTGCATATATATGGAGTTACAGAATAACCAGGCAAATGGCAGTGCCTGGAACTTTTCCAGTACTCTGGCAAACATTTACAGAATGAACAATTTCAACTATTCCTAAAGTGGCTTAGTGACATAACCATCTCAGTTATCATCTCATCATCTCCCTGTCCTGCCCACAAATACATACCTCCCTTACGCAGACACCTCTCAACTTTCACACATTTACTCATTTACTGGAGAAAAGAAAAGAGAGAGTTGAACCAGGGAGCATTCATATAATCCCTTCTTACTAGCTCAAGCTCTGCTATTTCCTATGAAGGGAAACTTCTATATCWGTTTGTCCTACAGCACTCAGATTTAAGAAATAACTCATGAAACTCTGTAGGATCATGGTTGTCTTTTTAGAGTATAATGCATCCTATAATGCTGGCAGCACAGCTGTTGCTTATATGAACAAGAGTGTTCCCATTATTGCTGTGTTTAAAGCTCCCAYCAGGATTCCACATCAATGATGTCAAAATTTCCCCTCTCCTCAACTGTCTCAAAATTCCAAAAATCATTTGTGAAATACTCATTTGATATGGTCAATCTCATAAATTTGAAAGAGTTCTTTGAGAATTTATTCCACCTTATGAGGGCATGGCTAAAACAACGGGAGTTTATACAGCACAGATAAAGGAGCTGAAAAAAAATTTTAGAGATTCCAGAGTGATAATTCTTCTGTCATGCCAATGACTCCTTCCTCAAAGWGTCCTTGAGTACTAGGTCAAAATCTCAGAAGAAGCTTTGATTGGAAAGCTCTTTTCCTTTGCTAATATTAAGTGCAGGAGTGCAGCAACTACATGGCAAGTGGCTGGAAAATCCAGAGGAAGGATCTGGCTCTGTGTGACTTGGTAGCAGAGATGATCAGCGTGCACAGAGGCGGGCACACTCTCCAGTCTGGGGAGCCAATGTGGTCAAGGGAAACTTGCATAAAGGAAATAAGTGACTGCATAGGGGAGATGCTCAACACTCTTCTAGCAACTAAACTCAGTTTCAGAGTCCTTGAGTATCCCCAGAAGGGGGCTCAGATACAGATCAGAGAACAGGGGTAAGCTCACAGGCAGGAATGATGTGTGTTCTTCTTCTAAAGAAAGCAACAGCGGCAGTCATTTCAGTCTTGTCAGAGGACAGATATTCTGTCCAACAAAACAGGTACCTGCTAACTAAATCTTTCCTAAGGGTAGAAAMGGAAAATTACCGTGTGAATATTTATTAAAATGGGAAAACACTAACTGGAGTCAGACYGTTGCAGATATCTTTTTATGAAAAATCCTTTCTTAGGATTTTTCCTTCTGAGAAGTGGAGACCTCAGGGACAAAATGTAAACAATGGTTATCTGCTGGTGYGGAATGCAACAGSTGGATCCGTGATTGGTCTCGTGTGGATGTTTTGATTTAGTGACCAGTCATGGCAGAGCTGGCTCTCTCTCTGTCCGAGGTAGCTGCTYTTGTTATCATTCTTTTCTTTTCTATTCTTAGCTTAGCCTTCTGAGGAAATCTTTCTTTCTATTTCTTTTTAGTATAGTTATAATGTAATATATATATATAATAAAAAAAATAAATCAAGCCTTATGAACATGGAGTCAACATTCTCATCTCTTCCCTCATCCAAGAACCCTTGTGATCACTGTCAGAGTCAGACGCTCAAACAGAACAGCAGACAGGTTTGTGAACTCATCTGAACTGTTCAGAGTTATGTGTTCATTTTTGTACACACTGGAGAAGGGATGGTGTGGAAAAGCTCATTGTCCCTCCCACATACAGATGCAAATTTAGAGTCAATGCAATAGCGGAATTAAATTAAGAKAAAAGGACTTATAGGGAGGTTTCCAGTTAAATAAGGTTCAGAAGCCAGCATGGTTTTTAGTAATGCAGAGGAATCTATTCCGTTTACAAAAGGCAAATATTTATCCAGTGGCAGGGAGGAAGGTCTTCAGCTAATGCAGAGGGATCAAATATATTCAGTTAACCTTAAGACTGTTCCTGGGTTACTTCAGTTCCATGATAAAAGCATCAGGTTAGAAATATTTTAAAAAAAGCTTTATAGCACTGAAAACAAATTTCAAAACAATCACTCTTTTTAAAATGCAATCTTTAAAATGCATTTCTGCTACAGGCTAAAAAATCTAAACAAATAAACAAAACCCCAGCCCCCCGCTAATCTTTAGAAAGTATATCATTGGTCATGGCAACTAACAAACATCTTCTAGAGCACAGGTTTTGCTTAGTTGTTTCAACTAAAATTTGACATTAAAGTATTTTTAGCCCCTTAAAATAATGTGCATATTAAAAAAAACTATGAAAGTGCAGTTTATGGAGAGAGAACCATTAGATGGCAAAACAAAATCTTGACAAAGCATTTAGAACTAAAGGATTAACTTCTCTCCTTTTTAGAATGAAAACTTGCCCAGCTGATATTAAATACCTATTCAAAGCTGCAAAGAGAAAAGCACTAATAAATGCAGACTGATGAAAGGAAATGATAGGAAACAGACTCTTCTACAAGTTTAGCTGAAGGCAGGGACAGAGTCCTTGAGATGCCAGGCCTTGCATCTCACATACACCGAATCTGGTCACAGTTTAATTATTTTAAAAGTAAGAGCACTCTGAAGACAACGGCTCTTAGTCCAAAAGAACTCAAAGCACCAAACTTGCTCTCTATCCCACTGGACCCTGGAGCTGACCAATGCGTACAAGGTTTTGTGTAGTCCCTGTCTTCTTCGGGCTCTCCCCGATCTCTTTGCAGAGTTTTGATGAAGGCAGCTTGAAAGAACTTAGGATTCCTTTCTAGCTTGTAGCCCAGAAACACAAGTTCCTCACTACTCACCTCCAAAAAAATCCCAAAGGTAGAGCTAAAAGAAAAATCAAAGGCTGTCCTGAAGGAACAAAAAAATGCCCCAACAAACAATCCATCCCAACCAAACCAAACAAAAACCCACACCAACAAAATAAGCATGAGCACAGAAACACATTCTGCTTTGTTGGTATCAAAGGAAATTTTGAAAAGGTAAGATACGCTTCAAATAATTTTAATTCAGGATGAATTTAACCAGTAATGAACCAGAATATAGAACAATGGAAAAAATTATCATCTTGCCACAATTAGGCTACCAAGGCTTTGGTCAACACATACAATGCACATAGAAGCTAACTCATGAGATCTAATAGATGATCTTTAGGTCTCTTCCAACACCAACCATTCTATGATTCTGTGACCAGGACTACAAGCCACATTTAGTGAAATAAGACCACCATTGCCCATTTCAGAATATTATTTTAAATTGCTTATTATAGCTGATCTCACAAATTTTCCTTTCAAGGTTGTTTTCCACCCTCTCTCCTGAAAACCTCTGAGCTCTTTTACCTCATGCACAGCTGCACCCCTGAACTCCAAGTGAACAACGAAAAACTGAAAAATGTTCCATCAAGGAAAGATATAAGTCATAGCGGATGTAATTTTATTTTCCCTTGCCACTGCTTCCTATTTTCTTCAGTTTATGAGTTCGATTCCACTTTTATAGCTTTAGATGGCACAATTCACAGCCAAATTCCTAAATCATTGTAAAACAAAAAAATGCTTTGGTACACTTCTGTTGTTTCCTCCTTTCTTCTATCCTAGCTGCCAAAACAGATTCAACTAGTCCTTTAGGTGAAAGTTAAAAGTGGTACTAATTCAAATTAAACATTGGTAAGTCTGTATAAAGACATGGCAATACACTTTCCTCCTCTATTAAAAATAAAACCAAAGAAACAACCAATTAACCCCACTACCTATTTCTATTCCACTGCAGTTTGTACAATTATGTGAAGATGAAATTACATGGATAACAATGTACTTACAAAGCCTCAAAATTTGACCTTTTGCATACAGGAAGACTAAGGTGACTCATTACAAAGGTCAAAAGGAAAATGATCCTGGTATTACTGCCCTAAATAAAGAAAACATTTCAGAGAAAAAGGTGAGGAAACGTCAAATGCTGTGGAGTACATGCACTCACTATCCCTTCATATCTGTCTTTTATCTTTAGGTTCCTGTTACTTTTTTATCACTAGATTACAATCAGCAGCAGCTTTTCACACCTAAATAATACCCAGGCAATGCCTCCAGACTTGTTTAACTGCTGCAGTTGGTTTATACAGGACACATCAAAGCAGAGCAAGACAGCAGAACATTGCTTAAGACACTGGCAAGGCTTTGCAAAGACATCAAGAGTCACAACTCTCTGATTATTTAATGGCATTGCTGTTTTTACA
The DNA here is from genome assembly GCA_014549065.1 of Cardinalis cardinalis. NCBI lineage: Eukaryota > Metazoa > Chordata > Aves > Passeriformes > Cardinalidae > Cardinalis > Cardinalis cardinalis. The sequence goes on from JACDOX010000007.1 coordinate 11,863,665, forward strand.
TTTCTAAGAGCAGAGAGGTAAAGAAATAGAAAAATAACGCAGATAGACTTCTGGAGCAATATATACTGAAACACACAGCAAGAGAGAAGAAATGTTATTTTCAGAGCTTGGAAGTGCATATTGGTTAACAGTTGAAGGCCACTGTTACTGACCCTTCAAAGGGAAATGGCATCCTACCAAGCTGCTGTCTTTTCTCTCTGCCCCCCACCATTGTATCCTACGTGTAAAAAAGCTTTCCTGTTCTCAGAKGATCATGTTTGCAAACACTGGGAACACACTGGAGAAGTGATCTCTCTAAAGCATGTACACTCCAGTGCATAAGACACTACCATACAGACCCAGAGAAATGCATTCACGCCCCGGTCTGGCATTGCACTTCCTCAGGTAGCTCATGAAAGCTAAACACACAGTGGAAAAAAACCAAGTAAAATAACTAGGCTAAGTCATCCTGTGATTTCATTTGCCATGCAGCTATAATCTATTTAAACTTCAGTGCTTTCTTGATTCCTCCTGAAGTTCAAATAAGAAAATCTACCGTTGCCTTTACAGTAAAGTGCACTGCTGTTAACTGGACTCKGCATGTAAACCAAGCATAAAACATTTCCTTTCAGCAAGATGTGCAGTCAGAAAAGAGTATTCCTACTAGAAAACCTGACACACCTACAGAGATGTTTTAATTAATATAAAAAAAAACTGGTATCAACTTGAAACAGTAATTGGACCTGGACGTGAGAAACTCATCAAGTTGTAAATTTTAAATTTTTGTGTCATTATTACTTATTGGGTCAATAGTGGGTTAATCCCTATCTATACATCAATGTAGTCCTTTTTTATGGTATGGCTTAAAAAATTCTTCTTCTTAACCTATCTTATGTATCTTCATGTACTGCATTCCTTATGGGAGCTTCCAAGATATTCTTACAAAGAGTAAGACTGCAAATTTCACACTTTTAGGGTTCTCCTTTAGAATCTGCTTGACTCAAAGCTTCAAATCCTACCTGCAGAGGAGAAATTAACATGTTTTCCTGCTCCAAACTTAACACAGCAGGCTAGATTTTTATATGATATCGTTGTCAAAGACTAATAAAGATCCGATGCTATGAACAGACACTACTTTGGCTACCTTACCAAGCCATTTCATTTCATAGATAAATCTTTCTAAAACCTTTTCTTTTTTTTTCCATTTTCATTTTCACCCATACCAACCAAACTGTGAAAAGTTATTCTCTCCCTCATAACTGATCATATACCATTCAATGTCAAAGCACACCCAAATGCTAAGTGGCTCAGCTCGTATATGTGTGTCTCTATGTTTATGTATATGTATTAAAGAGATTCACATCCACAGATATGTGCCTGCATGTTTATCGTGGAAGATGTTTTCTTTGTCTAATTTCATGCCTCAGTTGTTTTAAATACCTAAAACTAGGAACCAGAGACAAACATCAAGGAAAAAAACCAACAATGTGTTTCTTTCTATAACAGCAATAAAAGAGAAATTAACTTCTCTTATCCGGGCCTTTAGTAATCTATACCACAACCTGAGTCTTAGAACAAATGATGATGTTGAGTCTCCCTACTTTGCTGTTTCATACCTATAAACCACTCATCATATTTGACACAGACAGCAACTCTAAGAGATCCTAAATAAAATGAAATAAACCCCACCCACAACTGTATCTTTGATCTATACCCATTAAGTATTTATACAATCAAATCTTTTCTTATAGTGTTGTGGAAAGTCACCAGAACTTGAAACATCACGACAAAAACTAGAATTTTTCCATAGTAAATGCTAGAGAAAAATAAAAGATTAGTTATGGTTTGGGATGCCTGAAAACATGGAAAATAATGATAATAAAAAAAAACAAGTCTCAGCTGTATCTTGGGCAAACCAACTCTGCAGTCCTGGCTCAACATGAAGCAATTTGACCAATCAGTTAATGAGGACTAATAAGCAAACTAAGGTCCGTGCTGTTGGTTAGAAACTCATGAGAAATCCAAAGCTGAGCTGAAAAAATGCTTAGCATCAGAAGCTCAGCTGTATTCATTGTTTTCGGGTAAAACCAAAATAGCATCATGGTCTCTGCCTGCATCTTGGCAATCCTCAAATATCAGAAACATGCATTTTCTACCAAACAGGACCTTACAACTTCTCAGCACAGATTTTCTTTATTTAGACAACTATTTCCCTGTTTTTTTCTAGGACCATAAAGGGTGTGCAAGACCTTAAGCCCACAGTGCAATGGAGCTGTGTCCAGCTAGCCTAGGAATTTGTGGGAAACTTTGGAATTCCCTGTGCTACTCTTTGCTCAGACAAAGAGTACTAACAGGTTTCCAAGCAGGACCCTGAAAAAAGCAAAGTTCATAGATACATAATTCCCTGTTTGCTTCTCTGTTGTTTTTACCTTATCAATATAGCTCTCTTGCAGGCCAGCTTTCTTCAAACTGAAAAATATGGAAGCCTCAGGTGGACCTGAGCAGTTGGTTTCCTTATATCTTTTTAGCCTCATGGTCTACTAAGAGAAAGCTTACTTAAGTCAGCTTTGGTCACCGATGCAGAATGCAGGCTCCACTCTGGTAAGTTCTTAAGATGGCAGTCAGTTCTTTCATTTGTTAGTTGTCAAACACAGGAATACTGGAAAGAAAGTTCTAACCATGGTCAAGTTATCTCTAGCCAAATGTATTTAGTGTCATAAGATCAATCTTAGCAATTATTTGGTGATTTTTGATAAAATAAAACAAACAAAGGCTATGGAAATAAAAAGCAGAGTCTAGTAAAGAGAGGAAAATACCTAATCCTTGTTATTTACAACTTCATAAACCTCAGTCTTTGACCTGTAACTAATTCCATAGTGATGGAGCTGTTCACTCAAATGCTGGTAAGAGGTGTCAGTGAAAATCTCCCAGAAGCTCACTTGAACATGTTTGCTAAGGTCTGGCTGACACAGCTCTGATGGGACACCCAGGGCGAGAGATGAGTATGGTCTCTGTGCAGTACTGAAGAAAGGGAAATGCACAGCAAAACATGAAACATGAACTTGAAAACTGGGAGGAGCACTTTTCTGATTTCGATGTACAGAACTCAGAGAAGCTGTGCCATGCTCAAGACAGCACTGAGAACTTCTGACCAGGCTGCCTTTTACTCTCTGAAACACAGTCAGGATGAGACTAAAAGACAGAGAGACAGAAATTTGCCTTCTAATGCTTATTTAGCCAGAAATCACTGCATACAATAACAACATTATTCTAGTGCAAATCCCATGCCACTCCTTGCATTTTTCCCTGATTCTATCCATGGTGTGGCTGGAAAAAGCTAGCTTTACTTTAAAAAGAAAACAATCAAACAAACAACACAACCCATGGAAGAATGTGTTTAAAAGTCTACTGCATAAGAAGCAGCATGCTAAACCACAGACTGAGAGCACTCCGTGTCAGCCAGGGCAGAAAGCCTTAGTAGGTTCCTCCAGAAAAGCATTAAGACATCATGCTAAATAGGACCAAAGTTCCCTCCAGGCTTATTGGTGCTCTATGCCATCATGGTAAGAGACAGAAGTTTTAACAAAGCAGACCTKCTGCTGGTCAGGACAGGCATCTTAAAGTATGCTGCAGTAGCTACAGACCTTTAAATCAACCTTCAGCCTTACTTAGTAGCTGTTATCAACTTCTTTACTTACTTATTTAGTAACAGGCACATCAGGCTGAGCTTTGCTCTCCATGAAAACTATTTTAACACAAAGCAGATTTGGATCCTTATTTGTTTTGAACCACAGGCAAAAAAACAATACATTTAGTTTGGAAAAAGGTTGCCAAGTGGATGAAAAAGGCCTGCAAGTTTTCCTTTTGGTTGCCCTTAGCATTTACTGTCAACTTTTCCCAGCTCAAAACCCAAAGTCTGCTCTCAATTAGCCTGGCATAGATCAGACCAACTCCATTGACTTCAGACAACTTTTCTGGATATAGAGCATTGTGAGACAGAACAGAATTTGGCCAATATTGTCTTTTTTTTGTTGTTTTACCGGCACCATGAATTTCTCTCTTTTTGGAAGACTTATCGGTTGACACAAAGCAGATGACTGTGGACAACCTGTTTGATGTGGTAAACAAAAGCAAAGCCATTGCCAAAACAGCTGATGAGCTAGAAAGAAAAGAAACATGAACATTGTGGGAAGGAGAATGATGGGAAAGATCTTGAACCTTCTCCTGATTTTGGTACAGAAGTCCAAAAATAACCTASAATATTTCCCAAAATAAAATTTAGTACAGTGCATGAGTGTGAGTGTGTTCATCAGAGGCAATTCCACTGGGTCTAATCTACTGTAAAACCAGACATAAGACATCTGCAGCCACACACAAAGTTTAGAGCTTTCAGCAGGAACAACGCAGTAAGATTATCATTAGTACTGTTACGATTCCTACTGGGAAAGAAAATGTAGTGAAGGAATAAGGACTGAAATCCATTTTGTAACTATTTTTTGGGAAATAGAGCACTGCAAAAACTTACTGCCAAATTTTATTCCTTTCTCAAGAGGAACCAGGGTTATGAATTAAAAGGTCATTAGCAGGAGACAGTTCTTTCATGGCCGAACAGAAGTCACTTTCAATTTACAGAGGTAATAAGTAATTTAATCCATTTGTATAGATTTCTCTCCACAAAATTAACAATGGAAGCAACAGGGTCATAACGAGCATTTCTTTTGACAAAATCAAGTGATGCCTGCATCATATTCTAACATACGATTTTAAAATTTAAATACAAATTGCCACAAGATCAATCTATTCAAGTGCTTTAAACGCATAAATATCTTGCATTGAAGACCATATTCTCAAATTTGAAAATCTGATTACAGAAAACCTCTTTCCATTTAAGTCTAATTCAAATTCTATAAATGTGTAAAAACCTTAAAGGAMACATTCAACTTCACTATTTTTCTGCCTAAACATTAATGAGTAGAAGCCATAAGGCTTTTAGGCTTTTCCTTTTTTCCTTCTTTTTTTCCTTTTTTTTTGGTTTTTTTTGGTCTCAATTTAGCTATCAGGTGTAGAGATACTGTTGCACACATCTGGACTGTTTCACTGGAAGTTGAGACTTACTGGAATAAGATAAAGCAGGAAGGCTGTTTTTCCTCTTCCTACCACAACTACAGATTTGGGCAGATAATGAATCTCAAAATGTGAAGGACAGAATCTGCTTATCTGAAAAGCTTGTTKACCAGACACACTTTACCAGAAAAAATGAGAATTATAGAAGATCCAACAGATGACTAACTTATTTTTATGGTAACTTAAACAATTTCATCGAGCATAGAACTTGCATCCTCAAATCCTGAACATACTTTGTAGTCTGTAATGTCCCATAGGAAAAAAATCTTATTTGCTAGCTACAAATAATTCCCTGCTTTACTTGCTAGGAGGACTGGAGAATGGGGGTGGAGGCTGAGGCAGTATTTTTATTTAACTAATATGCAAAGTAAAGATCAGAATTACACACATTCATAATTGAATGCCTGTTTCCTTACAGAGCCAGCTGAGCAAGTTGGACATTCCAAATGGAATCGAAGAGAATTTAATTATTGTCCTACAGAAGATAACTGCAACACAAAATTAAAATTCACTGCTTAGATAAATATTTCTTTCGTGTATTTGAACTTAAATTATGCTTTAAAATATGTCACTGTCAAAAAGCATGTGGAGTAGAGTTGGATAATTTTTTTTCCAGAAAAGTAGTATGATTATTGAAATTATGCTATGTTGGTTAAAAAATATTTCAAAGAGCTTCTGAAACTGATTTGTTGTGGTTTTATTCCCTCTATTCTATTTCCACTACAAATTAGCTCAAACACAAATTTATCAGAAGTTACTGAAGACTGCAAAATAAAGCTAGCAAGCACACACAATAATAGTGAGAAAACATGTTGGTAGAAGTTGCTGTCCTGGATGGCTTCTATTAGTTTCATTAACAGTAAGGGAATAAACAATTTCTGCAGAGTAGAAGCATCTCCTCATTTCCAATCCATATTCATCAGTTTAACAAAAAAAAATCACATAAATCATATAACCATAAATATCTGCTCCACATTCATGGTTACAGATTCCCAGTCATATTGTCAAGTCCTGAAGCAGGGCCCAAGGTCATGCACAAGGCATCCCATGCAGAGCAGCTGAAGCTCCCAGCTGTACTCACTCTGAAGATGCTTTAAACTCATCCTCAAATGCACTGTCATCCTTGCAATCAGCCTCTAAGAGCATGGGGCTCTCATCTGGCAGCCCACTAAAGAACAGGCCATGGAAGGTGATGGAAAACAAAGTGTTAATGTGTTGTCAAATGCCAAAAAAAAAAAAAAGAAAAAAAAAAMGGAAGAAAATAAAATAAGGTGCTATGTATGTGGTATACAGCCTTCAACTACTGCTTCAGTTAACTGGAGTCTCACATTTTTGTATTGCCAGAACCCACTAAACTTTAGTCAACCCAGGTCTCTGCAAGAAGGACTGCTTTACATGCAACATAGGATTTTAAGACTCTAAGTTTACATCCCCTGCTAACCAAGAGAAACCATCAATGAACTTCCCAGAAATTATAATTAATACAAGATACGCTCTTGTACAGACCATGCTTCAGTTTTTCAAACTGCATCTTCAGCAATGAGATGACAGTGTCCAGCTTTTGCTGTCTGCAGCTTTCATGTACCACCATCTGAGCTAGTCAGCAAGATTCCCTTTAGAATCAACAGCCAGTCTCAGAGCTTGATTCATCTTAGTTGAAATTTCAGGCATGTAGAACACATTAGATAACTGAAGGCCCACGAGTGCCTGCTGCACTCCACCGACATCAAAGAGAGGAGAGCTGATCAGACATGTAACTGTGGTGAATTACTTCCAGCCCTCTTGTGCAGCAGTCAGACAYGCTGAGGATCTGCAGCTCCTTTTTTTCCTAAGCACACACAGTCTAAGCCAACCATCATAGGACTGGCAAAGACACCATCTTCAACTGACTCCACTGTTGCAGACTGCTGCTCAGCTAGCCATTACTGCCTCTCTTTTGCTAATTATAAAACATTAGATACATTCACTACTCTGCTGTAGCCTCAAAGGCAAATATTTATGCTGGAATGAAGAGGAGGAAAAAAAATAAGAATGAACTGTAACATACACAGGACAAATAGCTCTGAATTAACGTTACCATGCTCTTGTTACAATCTTCTGTTATGTGAACGTAATGAATATAAAATCTGTCAATGGATGAAATTAGGCTGAGTTAGTTCTCATACCAAATGCTCTATGTCGTGTGGTTTGGGTCTACTTAGGATGGATAGTGCCAAAGAACTTAGCAATGTAGGTAAGTCACCCACAAATCCATTTCCTTTTGTGCTGGTGTTTTAACTCGGAATATGCTTTTGTTTTTTCATTTTTATTTCAATGAAAAGAGGAACATAAAGAAAAGCCTATCATATTAATAAAGTGCAATGAGCAGAAAGCGACAGRAGAAGAAAGGAGTATCCCTCAGCTGCTGCCCTTACCTCTCACTGAGCTCTTCCACGTGCTGCCCGTGGCTCAGCACAAAGCTGGACTGCCCGCAGGGGCTGGCAGGGGCTGATAAAGTGCTCTTGACGTTGTTGTGTGCCGAGTGCCTGCGGCTCCGCCGGCGCTCCAGCCCCCTGCGCTCGCCGGCACCGAGGCTGGCCCTCCTCCGGTCCTTGCGCCCGCTGGGAGGCGGCTCAGCGCCCTCATCTCCGTCTTCATGCCTCAGTGTCGCCTGAGGAAGAAAGGAAGAAGGCCGACATGGTCCCTTCAGCKACCACAGGTCTTCACATCTAGGCTTAAAAATTTCCTGGTCTCAACATGATTAACTCCAATTAGCAGCACCATTTCTACAGCTATCCTTTAAAGTCACTGCCTATCCATTAGTGCAGTGTGGCAGCTCCAACAATGGAATTATATACTGATGCCTTGCATACAACCTTACAGGACAACACATTTACGTGCCTCCTGATCTGTTTGTTTTCTTTTTAATGTGGGATCGAATTTTCAAGGAAGCTGAGCAGTCTTGGACAACTGATTCTCTTTATATCCTTCCTAAATACTAAGGTGAAGACTAGGTTTTAGTGAAGTTAACAGGAAAAAACTCCATGCATTGACTGATTCAACATTTCCTCCTGTTCAGAAATGACACTTATAGTGATTAAGTGGAACTTACCATCTAGAGTGTGCTGGAATTAGCAGAGGACTAAAGCATGGGTGCAATGCCAAATATCTCAAAMTGCTGCACGCCCCGATGTGCCAATGTGAACTACCCCTAATAGAAACTACCTCTAATAGAAACATGAGGAGAGAGATCCCYGGCAGAAACAATGTCGTATCTAGTGGCTCTCATCTGAAATGCAGCCTAACGTCTAAATAACCATTGTATGAAAAAGATCTACTCAAATGGGCAGAGGTACAGAAAGGGTGATGAGGGCCATCAGAGGAATGTCTGTCTTCTTGTTTCTATTAGTCTTGTTACTCTGGTAATTCTTACCAGAAGTTTTTTAAAAAAACAAAGGGGGAAGTGAGATATCTCTGCTTGAGGTGTAAAATCTGCTTCTGTGAGGAAAAATGGATTTTTCAGGTAAAAAACAGGATTGGTAGATAAAAGGAAGAACTTGCATAGACATGTTTAAATTTAATTTTGTCATCAAGAAAAAGCTGGCACCCAACTAAGTCAACTGCAAATTCTGTAAGTCTTTCAGTGGGAGCAGCATGCACAAAAAACCAATCCATCCTTATAAGATTAATCACTACATTTTAAAAAGGGTGTTGTAAGATGCTGCCTCTGATGATAGAAAAATAAAGAACATTACTGGGCCCTCTCATTCACTTGCTCTTCCTAGAAATTGCTGTGTATAAAGGTTAACTCTGATAGTTAGTGAAGTGGCATGGGACTRGAACTGATGGAGAAATTGGAAGATCAAATCTATTAAATCCTTCACCGGAGTTAGGCAGCAATGAAGTAAWTTAACTTTGTCATATGAGAACACTAATTCACATTTACATTACAACTTCAGCCTAAACCTCCTAGCTTCAACACTTCCCAAAATCCGAAAAAAAGCTAATTACTAAGAAACTAGATTTCCTACCCCTACATATAAATGCTTCAGAAGTAGTTATTTTATACCTAGGTGGTAAATGTGGAGTCGCTCATTACTGCAAGCTGCAAAGGATCTGGTCCAGCGTAAACTCTTAAACACGGACTTGCTGGATATTCAGTTGCAGAACAAGTGGTACTTGTGAAGTTGAGCTCAGCTGAAGCTTTTTGATGAGCTGAATACTTTTTCACATGGGAAGAACTCTACTTGCTTCAGCATGTGCAACTAGCAGTTTCAGAAAGGAGGCTGGTAAATGTGCTGCTTTGCCTTKGACTATGCCCCAGCTTTAATACAAAATGCCTTTGCATTAAAGGCAGCTATGTGCCATAGCAGGTTACATATACAAATGTGTACAATACTTACAGCAACCAGATGTTTTTCTTTTAAAATAGGAGAGATAACCAAATTTCACCTAGGTTACATTCCCCCCCTCCTCTCAGCTTTGAAGTTTGCACAAGCTGTAAGATGCATAAAACAGGGCATGTTATGTTACCTCATAAATGTTAAATTGCTCAACTAAGTCCAAGTCTGTTCCTTTCTTGTTCAAGTGTCTCTGTGAAATAGCTTCRATGCCTAGCTCTTCCAGACAGTCCACCACATCGTAGAAAGAGTCTTGATCTGGCAATCCTGACAGCGTCTAAGAATCAAAGGAAAAACATTTAAATCTGTTTGTTTTGAAAAGAATTAAACAAAGGATTTTAAAAGTGGGTGGCAAGTGGTGCTATGTATGATTTCAATAAAGTAAAACCCATGATGTGGGATTAGAGACACCGATAGAAAATAAAAAACAAGTGGCACARCTTTTAACAAACGAGTCTCTGCACTGTGTAGAAAAATGAATAATTGGCAAAACAAATCAATGTTGTTATTTTGTACAAAAAAGTATGGAAAATGTAGGTCTTGAAAATACACAGTTGGATTCTTTCTGGCTGCCTTCAAGTGCAGACTTAAAGAACAGAGAATGTTAAACCATCAAACACAGGGATAAAAGCAAAAAGGGAGGAAAAAACCTGAAATGCTTAGCTAAAAAGAGTAAAGCTCAGTTCCTACTGATTCTTTTAAGTGTAGCTTTAAGAAGAAAAATTCCAATGCACAGTTGTGTGATGTCAGGATAGTAGGAMATACGCTGCACCATGTGCCTACTGTCCTCCACACCTGCAGCAACAGTCATCTTCCCTGAGCACAAATTGRTTTGTACAGAGATAGTGACTCCTCTGCTCCCTTTCAAATGAAAAAGTCTTATTAAARGTACACTGACTCCTTAATTCCTATTCTAGCTTGCTACTGATTCCTAGTGAGTTTGTGCTGATTTTTTACTGCCTCTTATGCATGATGCAGAAAGACTAGATTAATCCTGCACATGTTGAGCAGAAACTACTGAACACACCATGCCACCTACCTGCAGGGCAAGAACATCCCTCGCCACAGGAACCAGTCTATGCAGAGCTGTTGCTGCAAAATACCTGAGAGCACAGGCTGGAAGCAACACAGTTTTTCTGGATTAGCTCATCAGAGAGAAGTTTGCTCTGAAGTAGTTTCCTCTCTCCCATTCAATTAGCTAAGTAATTTATCTATATTCCCAGCAGAGGAGAGAAAGAGCAAGGCAAAGAGATGCAAAACCCAGGCCCTCTTCAAGAAGAGTTACGTCTTCTCATGCCTGGGATGAACTGTGCTTTGTGAATGCTGTTTTTCTGGAGCCAATCTTTTCCAAGGTGGCTCTGAGCAGCAGAGTGCAGAAAACAGGAGCCCCTCTGGGCTGCCTCCCTACACCAAGAAGCTTTACATTCAGAAAAATAGGTCTGGATTACATGACTAATGAGAGAGAAACGGGCAGCTGACATAGCTGCCTTGTTAAAGCACCTCTTTCCTGTGATGTAAGCCACTGAAATATATGYACCAACAAAGTACAGTATATATTTATTTTTTCTAATTAAACACAACACAGCAACATTTTCTTCAGTCATTACAGGATTGTTAACTAGTGAAATCCACCACAACAGGAATTCTTGGCACAAAGATCAATTAAGTTTATATGTTGAGGCTTTAATTAAGAATTTGTCTCTTTCCAGGACAGCATTTAAGCCTCTGTTTAGAACCCACTGAAGACTATGAAACTAAAACATCCTGAACAGTGCTGAAAACAGGTACCACATTTATTTTGTTCMTTCCTAAACTGACACCTAGCATTGAGTAAAAATCTGAGGATTCAGCAAATGAAGTTCTCATACTGCACATTAAGTGGAACTTTTACTTGGATGTGGAAATATTATCATAGAAAAGTGTTTAACTATGAGGCTTTCAGTTGCAAATGAAAGACATGGACAGCAACTATTCTGACCAAAATGCCTTCATGCACAGTAGGATGTGATGTTTTATCTGCAAAATGGTGGAGGAACAGTCAGATCTTCTGAGCATTTACTTCCTTTAGGAATAACAGGAAATTAATGTTGATATGCAGATCACCCACCTTCAAGTACAGCTTTTTTAAAATCCAGGGTAAGGCAAGCTGTAGACTGGAAAAACAGTAGCATAAGGTAGTATTTACTGGCAACTGTTGCTGTCAGCAGTCTTTTATTGGTTATTATAATTTTCAATCACACAGCAGTGTAAATCCAATTTTCACTGCATGTTGTTGACCAGAACTGGACAACTGAACTCTCAAGTACAGAAATAAAATATTTTTCTTTTGCTTGGTTTGTCATTGCACTCACAGATCCACTTTCAGAGCCTAAAGCATATTAAATTCAATTTCTAACTACTCCAAGAAAAATAACAAAGGTTATACTGGAACTATGCATATGCAGAAGTATCTGCACTGGGATCACTCTCATCTAAGAAATTCATTAATGCCTAAATCCTCACAAATTAAGAGAGGGTTGATAAAATATTGGCATAACTAAATTGGTTAAACATCAACAAAAGAGAGGGAGAGGATAAAAGGACTGGAGCAATTCTTATGTCTGGGCAGATATGTTTTCTGCTCTGGAGCAGGAAGGAACACYGGCTGTAAATGGATACATGGAGAAAGAAAAAAGTGTACAGACATGCTTCTTTAAGACAAATCCTTCATGAGGACTCTGCCTGCACTGAAACCTTTGACATTTCCTTGTCTAGAGAAGCTGAAACCATCTGAGCCTTCTTTGTATTCTCTTTGGGGTAAAAAATTAYAACTGTTACATGCTGCTTGCTGTTTTCTCTATAATCATGAAAAATATCCCATTAAAAACATCATAAAGCTTCCCATAAGCCAGATCATAATTATAAGTGTGGATTGGTGGGATTCCTCTCTTTCTTGATCTTCATAACTGCCTTGCTCCTTTGACTGTGACATGCTTTTTTCTTTTTGTGTGTTTTTAAAGAACTACCTCCTCCTAAAAATAGCTTTAAATGTACTGAAAAACTCAGACTAAAGGAATCAACTGCAGGATAATAAAAGCATCAGCAAGGAAAACCTTTGAGGAAGTCAAACACCAGGTAGGTTACAGCTGTGCAAATGWTGAAGAGAACTATCTCAGAACGAGGAATCCGTACGCAAAACAAAGTGTAAAGCAGAGACATTAATGACTAGTCACCTTGGCTTTAATAGCAGCTACAGACAGAAGCATGTATCACTGGTGATACTTTTCAGAAAGAGTACAGCAGTAAGGTAAGTTGGTCTTATAAACTCAAGAGGAACCTTAGTACTGTGGAATCAGGAGCAAAGGTGACTCTAAGCATAAGTACAGTAAGATCAGTAATATCACCAGGAGAGCTTAGTCTCCCTCAGACATATTTGCTGGAAAATGTCTGCCATTAAGTAATCATTTTATAAAAAAAAAGGAAAAAAACCCTAACAAAAACCCAAACAAAAAACAACCCACAATTCCAATCATGTGGCCAAGAGCCCAATAAGCTGGCAGCTTGGTGTATAACCCCAATGAACAAACTCAGCATCTTCAAGTGAATACAAGGAGTAATAATAATACTTCCTAATACTCTGCCCTATTAAGTATAACCATAAACCACACAATTATTTTGTTTGCCAAGAGTATGCTGGCTTTCTGTGTTACTAAAAAAAATAAAATTAATCTTTAATTTTAGTACTCCCTCTCCCTACAATTTGTCTATGACTAGATGCTGATTTTTAAGGAATTTACAATTATAAATTTCTAACTTTCAAGAACTTTCCATTTTCTCCCTCCCAATAGCATAAGCCAATATTTCAGAAAATATTGACTTTATTGACTAAATATTGACTTTACTGCAAAACTATGACTTATAAATCCAGTCACCAAAAAATATAAGGAAATCAGAAAAAATGTAACCTTACTTAGACCTGCTAAATTCATCATATTTATATCACAGCAAAAAAGAATAAACTATATGAACTAGAAAACTGTGCATGACACAAGCCTTTGTGAGCATGTAACCCTTTCACCAGCACTTGCTTTCCTTCTCCCCTCGGATAATCTGTTGAGTTACTTTGTCATGTTTTCCTTCAGCACAGCATTGTCAGCGCTGGGAGAGGAGCCATGTCWGACCACAATTCCACACAACATCCACCAAAATAACACCTCTGCTCCCGGCTGCTGCCTCTGGGTGGCTGCAGCACAAGTAACAGGAATGTGCTGATTGATTACAGCTTGTCCTGCAATTTCTCTGTGACAGGTCTCTTCCATCACATACTCTCTMAACAGGGAAGTTCATTACACAATTGAAAACACTGATATTAACTTCACCAGTCATGCTAACAAAGTAAACAAACCTTGTTAACCAAAGTCATTGCATAAACCAGTAGTTCCGTATCAACCCCATCCTTCTCCTCCAGTATCTCCATAATGTTGGACCATGGCTTGGCTCCTAGAGGAAAAGCAGAAACTTCGGTTATGGTAATCAAAATGGAAAGCTACATAAAAAACTTCTCTTATCCACAAAGTAGCACAAACTGCAATATGTGGCCAGGTGAAAGCTCAAGCAGAAAGATCCAGCTTTGTCTACAGTCTCTCCTGCTCCCCTGAGAGCAAAGTTAATGTAGACAGTGAAAACTACACTCCAGCCTATTGCAGGGATATAAAATATGGCAGGTGGACTCTCTACAAAGACACCAACTTCTCTCCCTTGATGATGAAGGGAGCACAGCACACTGTGCTTTGTTAGCACAGGGTGACTGACACCAAAATTCTAAAAATCAGGTGACAGGAATTTTACACAGCCTATCATAGGTTCACATAGGCTTTGATAAATCTTCAGCAGAGACCTACGTGCTGTGCTTTCAGTGTGCCTGCTGCTCCTACTTCTAGTGCTATTACCGAGTTGTGCTGCATTAAGGTAAGGCAGGTTAACAAAACATTGTGGTAGAGAAACAGTTTTCTCAAATTACAGGCTATATGTCTTGGACAAAAGAAATGATCAATGAGGAATAAGATTTTTGCTGTGGCTTGTTCTCAAAATACTTTAATAGGAAACCCACCTACAGAACTTTCAGATATGATTCTCTCGCCACTATGAAAGGTCAAAATTTGTGCTTTTAGTTACTTGCTTGATTTGCATGTTGATTTGAATGTACATATTTCTCTGATACCTAAACCCTAACGGTTTAGTGAGTTATTGTGCTAAAAACATCAGGCAAGCAACACACTACCCAGACTAAGTGTCTTATGTGAAAGGTAGCTTGTAAAACTGTCCTATCTCACTTGACTGAATGGCAAGATGGCTGTATGTACCAATACATACAGCCATCTTGAAATAAATAATGAAAGACTGCAATTCAGTGTTTTGTTTGGAGTGAAGTTAAAGGGAGGAGGACTAAGCAGACAGCTAACCTTAGCCTTGAGATACACTCAAATCAACTACACAACAAAACTGTGACAATCTTTCAGTTTCGGAGCAAGGCATGCAGAGTATTCCAACAGTCCACATCTCCTGAACACTATACAGATGATGAGAGTTTGAGTATAATCAGGCAGAAAAATGCAAACGTGCCATCACAGCCACCTGTCACTGACTGATCAGTCACCCCAAGGTCTAAACTCCGTATTGCCCTGTAACAGCCCTTGCTTATTAAAGACGGTATCAGATAGGTACCCTGCTACACAGACATAAAATCTCTGCTAACCAAGGATCTGCACTTTCAAGGCAATGGCAGTGCATTGTGTGGAAAAACCTGTCTAAAAGTGAATGTGCAGACAGCAGTATTTCTCCTTTTTTTTTCTCCCCCCTCAGACAGTCTCTGATCTTTACTACATAGTCATGGCTTTTTTATCTTAAGCAAAATCAAAGGAGGAAGGGGATTCACTCTCAGATTTCCAGATGTATCTATATGCACTCTTAATTAAATACTAATTCAAATACACATCTGTAATGAAAATACACTAGACACCTCTTTACCAGAGTCTCTGTATTGCCAGACATTTTGTGCAGTATATGTTCAAAAGTCATGTGGAACAAATTCACTCAGCTTGCAAATGATATATGATCAGCAGGAATGATATTCTCACTACAAAAATGTTTTCCTGTGGTTTTCAGTGAAAAAAAATGAAAAACAGAAAGAAATAGGAAAGAGAAACAAAATAGGGAAAGCATGCAAGTCTGACTCACAATAATGCCATTTGGAAAAACAGTGAGTTGATAACAACATAAAAACATAATTATTTAATCCACTGAATTATTCAGTGAGAGTCCTTTGTTATTGCAGGCAGGTTCTACTCTTATTGGAACAATCCTGGTTTGTTTTTTGGGCAGCATCCATGTGGTTTTTTTTTATTCCCTGAATCTCTCAACAATTCTTCACTATCACAAAATAATAATTTCATCGTCACCTTGCTGTTTTCCTGCAAGGACGATGTATAATATTCTTCTAGCGACGCTGCTATTTTATTTCAGAATACAATTTTTTAAAAATATTGTTGATTGGACACACCTGCTAGTGAGGCAGCCCTGTAACAGCTCGTCTATCTTTCAAAGGCTTTCTTTATGCTTCTGCTACTAAACTTCCAAAATCTAGGCTTAAATTCCAAATTCTTYATCTATTCCCTAACTACAGTCAAGAGGAAGCAGTACTATCAATAACTTTGACAGAATTATTCCAATTTGTACCAGGTTAAACCTTTCTTAAACCTTTCTTTCCAATGTTATTTTCTCCATTATGATCTCAGTCTGAACAGCCAAGAAGTGAACGTGGAAATAGCTGTAAGGCCATCTACTACTTGCCCAGGATAAGGCAGTTCTCCTGTGGAAGCTGCACCATGAGCTTCCTGCCTTGCTGTCCTTGGGTTAATATTCTTGCACATATATAATGAGAATCTGTAGTTTCCAACCTATGATCCATACAGCATGGGACATACACAGATCCAGCTCAGCTCCCCCTTTCAGAGCTCCCCCTTCCAGAGCCTGTGCAGTCCAGCATGCTTAAAGTGAAAAGAGACTTGTTCAGATTAAGATCATAATGAAGAAAACTGCATTTGAAAATAAAGGTTTCATCTTGTACATATTGGAGTAGCTCTGCCAAAGTCATTGATAGTACTGCCTCCTCTTGATTCTAGTTAGGGAACAGATGAATGTCTTCCTTCACCTGATCCTGRTGTAGAAAAATTATGATCTAGAAGATTGATGATATAGAATCCAGTGATTTTTCTGGGAGCAGATGGGGATGTTTCCATAAAGTTATGACTTTCATAAAAGACTTTGTGGCAAAATCAGTGGGAGTGATGAAACAGGCTCAGTGAAGTGAAGCACTGGAGATTGAATTTTGTGTTTTCCTGCCTCCTAATGGGTAAAATGAGAACTGCTTGACTGCTCTTTTGGGGCTTGTCACTTGGAAAAGCTCTTTGTGACAGCTATTCTGATGGGGAGGCTGTAGTCTCAACTCTGATGCTAGCTGCAGTGTTATGAGTAACCATGTATGGTGTATGGACAAAGAACAATGAGGCTGCAACAATTAAGCAAATATTAAATTAATTCAGTCTGTTTTCAGATTGACATTGCCTACTGTTTTAAGTCCCAGTCTTTTCTCAGTTTCCTCTTTGAATGTCTTTACATATTTATTTGAATGCTTTTGTTCATGTCATACACAAAACCTTGACRCTAGAACTACAAAACAGCTGCATAGTTTGTATAAAGCATGAAATATCTTGCACAAGGGCAGAACCAAGCATGAGAACTGCCACCAGCTTAGAGAGTGTCTGTCTCCAGCAGCTATAGGCTGGAAAGGTAGTGATACTTTTGTAAAGACCTTGACATCTTGTACTTCTGGCTATTTATATTTGAATGAACTTATATCTTTCCATCATATCTACAAAGTGTGAGTTAATTTAGTGGAATCTAACTATGAATGAAATTTCAGGAAAAGCAAAGAACAGATARTGAGGGCCATTTGGCTCTAATCTCTATCCTAAAATATGATTGTGATAAAGAAGCCCTAGACAGCAGAGTACAATGCCAGCTCCACTTCCCAGAGCCTTTGCAATCTTATGCTTAAACTTAAAAGAGACCAAATTCCTCTAGAGTTCTGAAACAAAAAGCATGGGAGAAGGGAGGAGCTAAATGGAAGTGTAAGGAGAARCTAATTCCTACATTATGAAGGCCATGCAGTTAGTCATTTATGGTCTGCTTGTACCTCAGAGTAAAGCCAGTACTTCCATGGATCTCTGCACTCCAGTTTGCATATGGATGTATTCACRCATAGAAACCACAGCTGGGATTGCTTTGAAACCAGGCTGAGTTAATATGGGGTTCTAGAAGTTAATTATGTGTGCTACACATGTTGAAGAATTCTGTCATATCTCATCACCTTGTATGTACACGAAACATCGAATTTTTATCAAAGCAGCACTGAACTTMATTACATACCTGCAAGATTTATGACAATGGTTCAAGAAAAGGCATATTGCTTTTTTCTCTTTTTCTGCTTTGTTTCATCAGTCATTAAAAGCAGGTACTTCTCATTTATAGGCCACTAATTTAACATTATAAAAGATAGCATATGCACATCTAAAAGTGAAAGGCTTTGACACTGTATCCTACAGCATTCTTCTGGAGAAACTGGCTGCTCATGGCTTGGGTGGGTGTACTGTTCACTGGGCAGAAAACTGACTGGATGGTTGGCCTAGAGAGTGGTAGTGYCTGGAGTTCAGCTCAGCTGGCAGATGATCACTCTTACGGTTCCCCAGGGCTCAATGTTGGGGCCACTCCTGTTTAATATTGTTATCAATGGCCTGGATGAGGGGACCGAGGGCACCCTCAAGTCAGTTTGCAGGTGACACCAAGTTAGATGGGAGTGTTGATCTGCTGAAGGGCAACAAATCCCTTCAGGCAAATCTGGACAGGGAGGACCAATGGGACGAGGCCAGCTGTATGACAGTCAGCAAGGTCCTGGTGCTTGTGTCACAACAGCCCCATGCAGTGCTGRGGCAGAGCAGCTGGAAAACAGCCTGCCAGAGAAGCATCTGGGAGTGCTGGTCAAGAGAAGCTGAACATGAGCCAGGTGGCCAAGAAGGCCAAATGGCATCCTAGCCTGTATCAGGAATAGTGTGGACAGCAGCACCAGTRAAGTTACTGTCTCTTTGTACTTGGCACTGGTGAGGCCTCCTCTTGAATCCTGTGTTCAGTTTTGGYCCCTCACTGCAAGAAAGACATTGAGGTGCTGGAGTGTGTCCAGAGAAACGTAATGAAGATGGTGAAGGGTCTCGAGCACAAGCCTTATGAGGAGTGACTGAAAGAGCTGGGGTTCTTTAGCCTGGAGAAAAGGAGGCTCAGGGGAACCTTACTTCTCTCTACAACTCCTGAAAGGAAGCTGCAGCCAGGTAGGGCTTGTCCTCTTTTCCTGGTTAACAAATGACAGGATGAGAGGAAATTACCCCAGGTTGCATCAAGGGAGGTTTAGGTTGGCTATTAGGAAGAATTTTTTTCACCAAAAGGGTTGTCAGGTTCTGGAACAGGCTGCCCAGGGAAGTGATGGAGTCACCATCTCCAGAGGTATTTAAATGACATGCAGATGCAGCACTTAGGGACATGATTTAGTGATGAACCGGGCATTGCTGTGTTAATGGTTTGACTCAGTGGTCTTAAAAGTCTTTTCCAACCAAAATGACTCTGTGACTCTATTATATTGATGACCTAAAAAGTGAACTAAATATAAAATCAGAAAAAAAAATCCTCTTCTTAAGGAGCTAAGAAGAACTGCTTAATGAAAAGAATTTTAAAAAATAGGAAAAAGGAAAAACTGGGTATTTGGGTTAAGGTATTTGCAAGAGTTCATAAAATAATCTACTAAAGCACAGGTACTAGAATTCATGTAAAACCTCTCATTATGCTTTTAACATATGCTCATCTAACTACACACATCAGTTTTTTCAAGTCTTGTGTTGTTACTTAAGTTGTTTTATTACTTTGGAGCATTTAAATGACAGCCTAAGACTGCTTTACAGACAGAGAAGGGAATACTTTGTTTCTCATTTTTCTTTAATAATGACCTTACTAACATGTCAGTAGATACAAGGCATTTTGAATTCATTGAGAATGCCAGTGAGATCAGAAAGCTGATGAAGTATTACGAATGAAAAAAGGAGTCACAGTGCTCACAGGTACATGAATATTAAAATCATATTTATACTTATGACATTGTAAGGTTTACTGCTTTTAATTTAAAACAGAAAGCCAACCTGCAGAATTTGCTGTTTTGAATTGCTCCTKCCCACTTCCTTGCTATAAGAGATAATTTGAGTTTTTTCTTTTCAACCCATTCTGATAACTGAAAGCAAAATCTGGCTCCTTTTTCCTATTTCTGGCACCACCTTTCTCCCCAGCCCCCARCATTTTCTTGTTTCACTTTTACTATATCAAGTCTCTCAGACAAGTTGAGTATGGAGGCAGTTGCTCCACAGAGGGAAGCTCGCTTTCAACCTCCATGTGTGAGACCACAACAATGGATCTCCTAACCTCAAAAACTCTCCTTGAGGCAAAGGAATGTTTTGCATCAAGAGAGAATGCCCCAGGAGTTAGYGATGGCTTTGTGGGAAGTACAAGAAAGAACCATTTTTGTTCTATTTATTTGTAAAAAATACAGTATACATATTCAAGTATTTTTCATGAGCCTGAAGGGTAACAGATTTCATAGTATAATATCTGCTCAAGGGCTTTATTTTAATGTAACAACAGATGGTTTTGCTTTTACTATAAAGCCTGTACTATTACTGACCTCATCTTTCTCTTCAAAGGGATTACACTGATTAGATATAATTTTCTCTTCTAAATCAGACTGCTGCTTCCCAGAAGGAAGTGGAAAGATGGTCTTGCCCAAAGGAGCCTCTGAGTCAGAAGATACGGGGCGGGGTGGGGGGGTTTACTTAGCATGTGGGCGCAGGGAAAGGGCAATGACTCTGGCACCCCAGGAGGTAATGGAGTTCTTCAGTTTTCACTCTTCACTCTCCCATTATAATAAATTCTTCAAACAACCTTAGATTATATGAATACTTAAAAATGCTTTTAAGAAATAAAAGGTATGTTGGACAAAGCAGGCATCAATGACAGCAACTCTAGGACCACTAAAGGCAGTGATGAAATGCTACCTTGATCTCAGCAGTGCTGGGATGTTGCAACCCCCTGGTAAAGCTACTCACCTCTCTTTTCATCCACAGTCAATACTGCCTGGATCAAAAGCGGCGCGTTGGACTCTGTGTACTCCACAAACACCAGCAGCAGCTTCAGTGCTGTCTTTACCACCAGGCGAAACTGGAAGAAAAGAGTGCAACTTGTCATTCTCCAAACCACAGCATTCCCAGCTGTGGGAAATGACACTGGGCAAGAGGCAAGCCCAGCAGTCCACATCTGGTAGCAACACACAAACAGAAGAGATTAAAACTGTGACAGCACTGAAAAAATGGAAGGTAAGCARCTGGCTGAGAATTTCATTCACTGGACAGTGCTCTCCTAGGGAATCCCCAATAGTCAATGAATGCAAATGAAAGCTTAATACTGCCACAAGTAACAAAAGGGTGAACATCCTACCTCTGCATATCCCCAACATTGCTGCCCAAAGCTTGATGTATACAGAACTTACTGAGCTAACAAAGCATATATTTCTTTATTTCTCAACACATTTATTTCCTTCTTCTGCTCTGAGACTTTAATCCTGTCAAAATACTGTATGGTGGGATGATTTCCTCCTCATGCTTTCTTCTCTTATAATGCTACTGTTTAATCCCTAAATTATTATATAGATTGATCTTCACTATTAAACACAACTAGGGAGGAAGTGTCTTTAATCTCCAGCTATCCCACTCTGTCACAAAATGTGTGGTTTACTGGAACATTCTGCCTGCAAGTTTTCAAACTCAGGTTTTGTACATCCTTAGGAGTGAGTGTTCAYCAAAGACTTGGCATTGGTAAAATGGATCTACTGGAACTCAGTAGCCAAACTYTATCAATTTCACCTCAGAGCTCCCACTTCCAGGGAGGATCACTTGACTAAAAGAGCTGAGTTAGAATTTTTAAAAATGATCAAGTATGATTACTTGTCATGATCAGGTATGTGAAAAAACAACTCTTTAATTGAGGGGAGGATTTTTTAATAGGCAGGGCTCTGCATGCTGAGAGGGCTTTTACTGGGGGAATTGATACTGGTTCAAATTTGCTGTACTTTCAATCTAAATAATGGATTATTATACAGTTTCTGTCAATATTGACTAATTCCCATTTCCAAATTTTTTTTCAAGTCCTCTCAACAAAACTCTCCTAAGAAGCAAAAAAATCATTATTAATAGTTTCATAGATGTACACGTGATCACAAGACAGTGACTGTGTCTATATTCTAAAAAAGACTGCAAGTGCAACAGGCATAGCCTCAAGCTGCTGCGCTCGCACAGCCACTCATGGAGATGTATTGGAGCTCACTTGAAGGTAATGAGCTAAAATGCAGCTTGCTGCTGTTAACACAGTTCAGTGTCAACAGGGATCCCAGCTATTTCCCTAGTTTCTTGGGGTTTACCAACTCATGCAGAATTGAGCTTAATGCCTGCAATGGCACTACTAGCAATGCAAAATCTTCTGCTGTTGAAGCTAGACTTTTTTCAGGCTTTATTTGTTATCAAATTGTTGAATTTTAGGGCTGACAGCCAGGAAATCCCAGTGACAAACCTGACCAGGTCCCTTAAGATCCTTGGTTTGTCTAATTTGCAGTTGTACTGCGGCAGTGATACTTCATAGATACATGGGGTAATCAAATTAAAGGAAATTGAAACCTGATAACACAACAAATACTTCCCCACATTTGCACTGTGCATCTGTGTATTTGCCTGTTAGGACAATACCATGGAGTTGCTGGTCTGCAGTGACATTTCTCTTAGGAATCAAGTTTAATTGTTTAATAAACCTACTGAAAGATTTTCAAAAAGTCTCCACTTTTTTTGTAAAGTTACTTTGTAAATAGGACTTATACCAGATTACTATAAACTATGYTAGCATTAAGATACTTCCCAGATAACCATTTACATACTACCTACTAATCTGATTAGGATTTTTTTCCTTAAAAAGGAAAGCTTGTATATAAATTTTGATGGTTCTCAAAGCCTCAAGCTTCAGCAATGTGGTGACAACAGGATGAATTCTCACAAAAGTGCTGCATGGCAATGTTCCCATATGTCTCCATTTGACAGCAATCAGTGGGGGACACACCAGGCTTAAGTGTATTTTTGCAAATCTTCTTCCAGGAAGAAGAACCTTTGGCAGTACCTTTGCTCAGATTATTGCCTGCAGGCCATGGCAGCTGCTGCAAAGAGGAGCTGGTCCCTCTGCACCTGCCATGCTGCAAACCCTGTGCAGCCTCAGGGCAGCCCACTGCACTTGCACCAGACCAAGGCTCAAGCTGGCTGATTTCAGGTGCTATCTGCAGGTATCAGCTTCCTGTGCTTAACAAGCTAATAGATGGTTTGTAAGGAATAAATGCCACTCAGAAGCAATCCTGGAGAAAAGGAGCAATTTGGAAAGCTATGTTTTGCTTACCATTTAGGTCCTAGAAGGACATTCTAAATACAGATTGTCCATCTGCAAATTTTCAGGGCTTATCCAGCTCCTCACAAAAGAGTTAATCAGCCCTGGAAGCGCATGTGCTTTCCACTGAAGGTGCATACCATGGCTGCTTTCTTCTTGCACCACCACAAACACTAGCTTTGAAAAAACCTGCATTTAGAACTGCTGTTTCCTGCTTAACAGAAAATAGCATTTGGGACTCCTGTGGGCACTTTTAAGCCTGCCTGCTGCTCTGGCAGCACTRGACACTTTGGGCAAGGACAAAAGCAAAACACTGCAGTCCTAGACTAAGCTGCACAATGCCTATGCTGAGGACTTACCTAGCTACCCATGTTCCACACAGTCTTTGTGCTCATCCTGCAGCACTTTTCTAAACTGCATTAACAGTGCTTCTTGACAGGAGCAGGCAGTCATTGAGCAGCTGCACTGCCCCTAGGAAACTGAAGTTTTCAGCCAGCCAAAGCCCCTCTGAGATATCTGACAGCCTATCACACCCAGACACAAAAACAGTCCAGAGTCTGACATACACTAAAATCAGCTCTAATTGTCCACTGTGGCACCAAGCAGTCTCTGAAAGGTTTGCTCAGGGATACCTGATGGCAGGACCCATTTGAAATACAGGGAATTTTTTTAATGTGGCCTCCCATATGATGTCCAATCTGTTAAATATTCCTTTTGCAACCACCTGTGGGCCTGAAGTTCCCATTCTTGAGTAATTATTTGCCAAAGATCCTCACAGCTTCCTGTGTGAGTTCTAAAATGTGTTTCCAGGACATAACTTTTCAATTAATTATATAGCTAGATTGCAAATAAAATAACTAAATCTCAAAATCCGGAGATTGCTATGCAGGAAGAAACAGCAGCTGTTCACTGATTTTTTGCTTCCTTTTGCAAAGTCATGGAACTTTTTCCCAGTCACTATCATTTCATTTCACATGATTTACCCAGATGGCACAGCAATGGGAACAATATTTCACTCACAAGCAGGTGAATCACTAATAATCTGAATCACTGTTAAAAACTTTATGAAAACTTTWAAGACTGTTTGTGGGATTTTTTCCTTGTACTCATTTACTTATTGAAGAGGGGAACAACTGCTTTCTGAATCTGCTTCAGTAGTCACATTTTGTTAAAACCCATGGGCCAATCACATTTCTACTTCAAACAGGACTAGAAAGGYAACAAAAGAAGTAGATATGCTAGTTCAAAAAAAGCCCTGTTACTACCATTTTGCAAACATTGTTTGTTCTAATTAAATCCAAATTTCAATTTAAATATTGCTGCTCAGTTAAAAAGGAAGGCTCATTGAGGTAATGTGCATACTCACTGGCTTGGTAAAATAATTTTTTAACAGTTCTGAGATTAAATCAGGATTCTTGAATATCCAAACACTGAAGCATCAGAACTTCTATTAAGCTAGAAAATAAAGTTCATGTTGTGCTTWTGTATCATGTGCAAGCCAGTTTATAAAGAGGAAATTATGTTAGCATCTTCTGGCTAAAGATAAGAACAAGCCAGCAACGTAAAAGGAAGAAGAAAAATTATAAACCTTTTCCCTCTGACTTGCTTTACCTTATACAGTGCAGTTTGGCAATTCCTTTCCCTTTTATCTCTTTATATTTAGACAATTACAGACTCAGACAGGGATACCACACAACAGGCTGCAAAACTCATGTCTCACGGAAGGGCTTATCACAGTTGTTAATCACTTGTCTGGAAAGGCTTTAACCTTTACAAGGAATGTTGTCACAAAGTTCTTTGACTTAGAGACCAAAGCAATATTTGTAGAGTTCAGATTGAAACATTCCGGATTCAATTATTATTCTTTTTTAAAAGGAAAAAAGTAAAAAGGAAATTGAATAAAAATATTTTACTTGGGGAGATGTAGCTACTTCGGATTTGCACTATTCAAATTTAAAGAAGAAATAGGCATTGAACATTTAAAAAAAGATTTACTACAGCCAAATCCTTTGAAACCTAATCCAGGTGCAGACTTGGATTTACTRTAGGTCAGGTACTCATCCTTTTTTTAGGATACAGCTGAGGCTAAAGAAACACCCAGCGCAACCAGTGTTCAGCCTGCCTGGGAGAGGTGCACAGGGTAGCTGGAATCCTTCTCTCTCATGGGGTGCAAAGATGCCCCCAAACTTCAGGTCTAGTGCTGCAGGAAGAGCCCACTGGCATCCCAACAGCACCTGCAATTTGACTCAATTTCATTATTTGCAAGGGAATAAAATCACCTTCTGTTCACAAAAGGAGGAAAGATCTTCCTGGAATGGAAGGTTTTATATATATGTATATATATAYATAGTGTATCTATATAAAGMCACTATTTATTATAATAAGCAACAAATATATAAAATAATAATACTATATGGTAATATTATAATATACAATATTATAACAATATATTGTTTTTCTTTGTAGYAATAAAAAAAGGAAATATAAATACTGAGCTTGAGAGAATCTCAAGAGTAATAATTTAAGTTGGAATGGCCCTGATAAAATTTTTCCTTCTTATCTAAGGTGAAAAAAAATCTCCAGTTCCTTTCCTCTTATAGCACATGCTCTACCCCATCTCACCATCATGGTGAGCCTCACTGCACTTGCTCCAGTAGATAAATATCTACCTCATACTGAGGAGCCCAACACTGGACTCCTGAACTCCTGATGCTGCCTTATCAGCACCAAAGAGGGAGAGGCACTTCCTCCACCTTGGTGGCTGCACTCCCACCAGCCCAGCCTGGGATGTGTTTGACCTTCAYTCACACAAAGGCACACCATTAATGCCTGCTCCAATTCATATTCTCTTATTCAGAATAAGTACACAGAATTAAATGGTGGGATGCTTAAAGAACCACCTGTAATTTTCCCAGCTTTTAAGAAGAGAAGGGGTAAGGCTTTAAACTGAAAGAGATCACAGTTATACGTTAGGAAAAATTCTTCACTGTGAGGGTGGTGAGGCACTGAAACAGGTTGCCCAGAGAGGTTGTGGGTGCTCCATTTGTGGAAGTTTTCAGGGCCAGGTTTGATGGGGATTTGAGTAAACTGGTCTAGTGGAAGTAAATCCAGTGGCAGAGGAGTTAGAACTATGTGATCTTTAAGGTTCCTTCCAACCCAAACCATTCCATCATGTGATTCTATGACATCCTGCTATTTTTTAAATTAATATTAAATTTTCTGGAATCTCTGCAACAATGTCATTTCAGTATTTCACACACTGTCCACCTGCATTTATGTAAAAGAAGGTCTCCACTGCATCCAAAATCTTAGTGAACCTTTCCCACATCTGCACTGCAGAAAGCCAACCAAGAGCTCCAGCACYGAGTGCACAAGCAGGAAGAGCCACCTCTGTCTCAGAAGCATGCAGGGCTGGCTAAACATTGGAAAAAGCCTTAACACCTACAGCAAGAGCTTTGAAATATGAGTGCTTACATAACCCAAAACTGGGGCTTGAGGTGCCAAACAAGCAAGGGGAAGATATTAGGGGGTAGAACATTTGAAGCTCCTAATACTAGGATTTGCAAATGCCTTACAGAACATAGAAACAACCCAAATTCTTTCTAGTCTCTCTCTTGTCCAAAACTGACATTTGAGGTCAGTTACTTCAGTSCAAAAACAGGTGACAGGTCTATCTAGTAATTCTGTTCCTTTTTATTCATAGTTCCTGAAGRCAGGAATAATCAAAAGAATGAGATCCTTTTGCGTCACCTATGCCAAGAACTTCCAATCAGCCTTATTTTCCATCAGAACTTCAAAGCAGCATCTTTAAAGATGGAAAATTTAGAAATTCAAAATGACCTACAGAATACCAAACAAAACTTTGTACATGGATGTAATCTTCCTTTTCCAAAATGAAGAAAGAATTGATATGTGCTGGGGCCCTAAAAGCTGCTTGATGGACCACAATGAACAGATGCCAATTCCTCCACTTTCTTTTCAGAGACGCAGCATCTGCCCAAGTCACAGGGTGTGCACAGCACAGGGAGGATCCCAAAGCTGGGGGGCAACAGTTAAATACAGTGTGCACAAAGCATGTGAATAACCCCCACACCAGGTACTGAATACTGTGAACACCTAGGCATTTTATATTATTAGGAATTTAACTACTAAACAATCTATGTTTCTGTGGGCTGGTGTACCAATAGAACAAATAAGAATGCATGTGATGCCATATCTATATTTTAAGCAATTTTTACAAGTTTTATACTAAAACAATGCCAGATTGCATTTTAATATTCAGCCATTTTTCCTCAAATCTTCAAAGAGGGATGCTTAAATAAAGCACAGGAACTGTTGCTAAGGGCTTTGCCAGCTCAGGACTGAAGCTGCGAAAGGAATTAGATTGAGTTGAAAACCCCTATAAGCTTAGATGCAAGATGCTCCAAAATCATCAGTTAAGCTACAGTCTTTTTATTCTGAATGTTCCTTTAAGYTTTTTTTTTCCTCCACAGAATGTGTAATGTTAGAAATGGCAAAGAAATACATGCATTTACTTTTCTGAAAATGAAATTTTTCAGAACTTTGCAAACATACTGGGTAATGATTACAYGATCTACACACTGTTACATATGTGGTGTGTATCTGTCATTTATCTGTGGTGAGAATTCTGACATGAAGAGAAAGAAGGTCATTAAAAAGAAATTCATCTGGCCTACCAACAAAACACAGGGATGAGCAAATAGTGCTTAGTGAATGGTCAACAAAGAAAAAAAAAGGCTCATGCCTGGAAATTACTATGTACRCCATCAATCATGGTCCAGAAGAAGGGGGAAATATGAAAAAAACACCTGTACACAGAAGTAGGAAACTCACACAACAAATCAAAGCCTACTGCAGGTCAAAGTGGCCCTCAGATGAATACATGCAGCTCTGATGGGAGCTTTGAAAGAATATGTTTGGGGTAGAAATCAGCCCTGTGTTAAGTCACTTCTAATGAGCTACCGATGTAGCTGCATTTCTCTTGCATCAATTGCCACATCAGGCAGACATTGTTTGAATAAACCTGAGGCTGCAGTGTTTGGAACAAGACATGAGATGCTACAGGGTTTTTTTGAGCATTCCCCTCTCCTCATTTTGGAATATCAGTGACAATCTTGAAGAGGTGGGGAAGTGATTTTCTGCTCCCATAAAGTAGTCTAAAATGACTTTTTTTTTGTTTTGCTTTATGACAGGATAAATGAAAGACCATTCACAGCTCTCCAACACAACACACAAAGTGAGAACAATCTCATTGTGTTTTTCCCCCTTACAACAAGGCCAATCCCCCCAGTGTCTCCCACAAGAACTATTCATTGTGTAAAAATCACATGTAATTATTGAGCTAGAAAGGAGGACAGGATAGGACTTGGAAATTATAGGACATAAAAGGATTAACCTTCTTTACCCTCAGGTGACTTCTGAGCTGGTGTCCTTGCACCTTTGTCAGGGGCCTAACCACAGGCCTATTAGGTATTACACAGTTTTAAATGCCTTTCTATTTGGCTTTTTCAGATATTGCTGAAACAAAAGGGTTTGGTTTCAATTAAAGTTTTCGTTTTTTCCATTGCAAAACACAAACCAAAATTATTTCACTGGAAATTTGCCATCAGCCTGTGTCCAGACTAGGAATTATGCTTCGCTTGTAAAGATTTACACTCAGATTTAATTTTCTTTCTCTCTTTAAATAGTGCAGTTTCATTGTATCATCTGTTGATTYTTTTATTAACCATTCCCAAACACTGGTATCTTTTAGGACGCTAGGAAAATAAACACTACCAGTACCTCTAGCACTGTCTTCTCTGTCTGGATAAAGATTGTGATTGAATTATCTTAAATAAGGTATAAAACACTTAGCTTGAGAGAAACCACAGTAACATGAGAACCAATTTCTGGTAAGACTCATGCTTGTGTGTAACATGCTATCAAACATGATAAGGAACAGACCTCTTTATTCTCTTTTTGTCTTCTACAAACATGCACCTTATTTATGTCTAGCCTCAGTTTTCTAGCATTTTCCTGTTATGGATCATAGAGTAAGATTGTCTAGTAAAGTCTGTTCCTTTCATTAGATAGCAAAATCTCAGTTGGGTACATGCTAAACTAGCTTTATGCAAAAGCAACAACAACAATATATTATGATATATATAATGTATATTATGATATATATGATGTATATTATGATATTATATATAATGTCATTCTAACACAACTTAGCATCTGGAAACATACTGCCTGACTAGGCCATTTTTTGGTAGTTTCTGCAAATCCATGACTCTAAAGTCTCTAAGTCACAGTCAAACATGATGGGTCTTTAGAAATTAGTCGTATGTCTATTAAATAAAATGTGTGCTTCTGATCAGCAGAATAAATTAAAAATAACCTTGTTTCTCTTGAACACTACTCTGATGATAAGTTCAGCAATGGATGCAATAATGAGATTTCATGTTTTGGTAACAGTAAGGTAAGTAGATAATAAACAACAAGATTTGAAGTCATGCAGAATCAGAATTCTATATTAGAAATGAGTTTGGAAACTGAAATGGCTCAYAAGAATGGATTTTGTACGCCTGCATAGGGGAAATATGATTAAGGCCATTTGGTATGTCTTTTATTTTTTTATGACCGAGGAGTTACATGCAGAGCTTTCCCACCAGCCCCCTAAACTGATGTATGATTTTAGCCTTGAACTGTGCTGTCCTCAACAGATGGTCATTGGGCTGAACCTCTGGCAACCGGAAAGGTTTGAGAGATTGGCAGTTTCAGCAACTTCTTTTCCTTGGGCAGGGCCAAGTTGATATTTCCTTAACTGTGTTACAAAAAAAATGGGAGAGGAAAAGAGTTTTTAATTGCAGACAGGACTTTATCTTCACTCCCTGCTCCGAAATCCCTTTCATATCAYACTCCTTTAGCTTTTGTCCTACTGCTGAATGACATCTTGGTTTGAAAAAACATCTAATGCAATACAAAGTCACCTTACTCAAGACAAAAGGCAATTAATTTTAAAGAGAGAAAGGATTCAATAATCTATTACTAAGGTATCTCATGCAAAGCATGTAAGGATATGAAAGTCATCTACAATTAATCAAGTAAYGCAACAGTTCAGTGATGCATGCAGTGTTTGATCACATTTTATGTACAGAAAAGCTGAAGTATTGTACATTTAAAAGGCAAACAGAAGATCTAACACTGCATTTTATTTCTTCTTTTAAGCCTCCAAGTAAATATTTGACTAATGTATGTTTTCAGAAATATTTTAAATTCCAAATTAAGTCTTCAGATTTAAGATCAAATTACTACTGTATAATTTTCTTGAGTGACTAAAAATTACATAGAAGGAAGTTCACTTGCTCCACATCAATTTCCCATAGCAAACTACTTTCTTCCAAGACCCACTCTCTATCATCTGATTTATATAGCTGGTGACCAGAAATTTCCTCATGACAGCAGCAGAGAGGGCTTCACAAGCTTCAGTAGGTTTGATATGGGAGCTGTGTACAAAGCAGAATATCAAAACTCTAATATCTTCAGGATGTTAATTTTCCTCCTGGCCAATGCAGAGTGGCTCAAGTAGAGCTCAGAGGTCGCTCTGTCCCTGATTGTGAAAGCCATCACCAATAAAATGAATGACTTACAGTCAAAGCCAGAGGAAAACAGAGAAATAACAGAACTCTTAGTGTACATTCTCTTGGAGTCTCTTAAAAAATTAAACCCAGTGAAACACACAACAGCCATGAGGAGCACAGCATTGTCACCCTTGTTTCCTTAGGCAGCTGTGCTATCCYTCCCATTGTCCACTTCTGGACTCTTTCCTGTAACTATGAGATCTATCTGCCCACTGCCCTGTCATACTTGACAGTAATGGAGTTATGTTCCTACTCACGTTGAAAACGGCAGTAAAAAAGACCCCAAGTTGGTAATCTCATGAGAGAAAAGGAAGTTTCCAGTCATTCTGAAAGGACACAGCTAGAAAATTAGTCCTCAGTCCTCAGCTTTCCACCAGCCATGCTGCAGGCTGCCATTTGCACAAAAGACAGCAGGCATGGGACACCAAGAGCATGTGGGATGGCAAGAAAAAAGCAAGGAAGAAGGAAAAAAAAGATAACAAATTGCTTCATTAGTTCTACTGCTTATGAAACAACTTTCTAGAATAAGTGGACTTGGAAATGTCC
Organism: Cardinalis cardinalis; assembly: GCA_014549065.1. Taxonomy (NCBI): domain Eukaryota; kingdom Metazoa; phylum Chordata; class Aves; order Passeriformes; family Cardinalidae; genus Cardinalis; species Cardinalis cardinalis. Next base: position 11,894,938 of record JACDOX010000007.1, read on the forward strand.
TGCTTAAATAATATCAAGGTTGAGTTCAAGGACCCTAGGGGAAAAAACTATTTGAGTTTGCAAGTACAGTGGAAAACTACTCTATTAATTATTCTGTGGTTTTCTGCACGTGAAATTTGTTCTTTCAACAGTTTCATTAAAATGTACTCATATTAAATACCCAAACTATGCCTATGTTTAAATAACTGCCTGAAAACAACTGTAAGTTTAATGATATGGTTAGCAGTCCTTTCTTGACACTGTACAATTTTATAGATGACATTTCAACAGCAAAAACACAAAAGCATAACAACCTATGAATAAAGTATGTGGAAATGGTTGAAGATAGTATGTCTACAGAGATTCCAGATTATAAAATAATACCTATTGCAACATCACTCTTAAGCAATTCACTGTTAACAGGTTATTCTTTTCAAGCATCCTAAAAAGCAAATGCTAGTGGTTTRAACTACTGAAATGATAAAACTGTTGAAAGAACAAATACATCAAACCATGGGACAAACTCATCACAAGTAATTCTTCTTGAAAGAATATGTAATAAAGTAAAACTAGAGAAGGGACATATATAGGTATATATATATATTCCACTTATTAATATAATGATAAAAGCACTGTTGTTTCACTGTAYGTAAAGACTGCTGATTTTTCTCTATTCTCAAACTTCTGAGCATTATCAGGCATAAAAAGTAATTCAGAAGCAGAGGTTTGACTGCAGAACCAGACACACTTATTTACCTTTGGATAACTTGCCAAATAAAGTTAATAAATAAAGATACTTTYCCCCCAAAGAGCCAGGGGCCATGTGAACATAACAGAAGTGGTCATATTTCTCCAGTAATCATCTGTTTGTCCTAAATCTGGAAGAGGCTGCTATCCTCAAATCTAGTTCTCATTATCAGTCTAGTCCAGATGCTTTTTTTTGTAAATCCAAAAAACTTCATGATAAAAACAAAGATGTAACAGACTAGACATTTCTAGCTTCCCACATCAYGGGAAGGGAGTGGCAGAATACTTCATGGAGCCATTCAAAAACCTGATTTATGGAGACACAAGTCACTGCATATCAGCTAAGACACYGCTTAATTACACAGCCCTAGCAGTGTCACACTATTCTAACTCCCTTCTTTGCCAGAAGAGGACAGGAGTGAAGATATTCTCAATTTTGGTTTTCATAAGTGCTAGCAAGTATGCAMCTTCTGCATACAGGTGGACAACTGTAAGGATATGTTATATTATTGTAGGCTTCTCTCAACAGGGATCTTCTATTAAAGTGATAACTCTTTTTTAACAGTTACAAAGCTCAGTGTTCAAAGAAATAATGTAATTCCTCTGCGTCAAGCTACCTCCTTCCTCTGACTTTTATCAACCAAACTCATTACATCCACCTCCAATTTTACACACAAATTGAAAATATGTACAGTTGGTTTTGAATCCCAGAAAGGTGAAAGAGCTGGAAAAAGACTCCTCAGGCTCCTGCTTGGATAAGAAAAATAGAATTGTTTCCATACAGCACTTGTGGTGATGTGGCAAAGGCTTACCAATATGGGCTTAACTTTAATCACACTCACGTTCAATTGTGTTCCAAAGGTCTGCAGATTAAATGAAGTTAAGTTCAGCTTCACTAACCTCCATGTCCAGATCCCAACTGCAGTTTGACTAAAAGCAAATGCCTTTGTTACAGCTCATAAAAAAGATCTGGCTTTTACAGTTTTCCTCAAAGTATAAAGCAAACATATGTGGGTACCCCTATAGCAGGAAAAAGAGGAGAAAGTTTGGGTGATTCACTTAGGGGTTGAGCTGGAAGGGATCTCTCTTGAGATCATCTTGTCCAGCTCTCTGCAAAGCCACCTACACTTAGTTGTCCAGAAYGGTGTCTAGTTTATTAAACTTGGCTAAAAATTAACAGATATAAAAAACATGAATTWAAAAAATGGTGATTCTTAAATAATAATTTAAACTATTCTTTATTTTTCAAAGCATGGCATTTGCAACTTATTTTCTGCCTCTTTCTCACATACCCATRCCAGCTCCCAAACACACACATACTGAAAGAGACAAAAAATTCCCTAACATTTATTTTCACTAGATCACAGAGATTCCCTAATTTTACTATAACAAAGCAGTTCCACRTATGTTAAGGTTCAAATGCCCATACATATGCCCAAAATGTAGTTTTCAGTTCACCTATCGTGTGAAGACAAGACTTTTTATGCAATGATACCCACGTAGTTCTCTGGACACCAGGAGTAGTCTGRGATTACAGTAAAAATCTGTGATACTGTATATTAAACGAATTACATTTTCCCAAGCATTTCAGAGAAGACTGAGTGGTTTGCTCAGGAACCTCCAGTGACTCAGGTTTTGTGTCTCAGGTCCTCAGCAGCACCACAGCAACAGCAACACTCACTTTGGGTCAAGTTTGACAGTAGACAGAAAGGGATAGAAAYATGTTTTCTATGCAGCAGAATTGGAACATGGAAATGAAAATAATTCAAAGCTTGGAAACTCATGGTCAGAACTGACAGGTTCAGCACGGCTTCTGAACTAACATTTGCATGGGGTCTCCCTGCAGCCTACTTTTCTGGAAATCTGGATGTGCAAGCTCAAAGACAAGACTGGAATAGGTTCTCATCTCCCAAGTGAGGTTAAAAGAGCCTCAGAAGTGCAACAGAGCAGCATCTGAAATGACCTGAGATGTGACCACAAACACCAAAAAGCAATGTACTAACTGAAGTCAGGTATTTRCCGGTATATTTCTAAGAGGTTGTAGCTACCAAGCTATAGGTAGGTTTGCAGCAGCAGTGATGAGGACAAGGGATCAGATTCCAGAGTCTGTATTTCTCTTCATCTGACCCCTAGTGCACTTTTCTGGACTTAAAGACTTTTGACTAAGCACATTTGACTAAGCTACTGCACAGTGAGATGTGCCTTTACTTGTTGCATTGTTTCACACATATTTTAGTTTTTGTTTCATCAGAATGAAACCTATTTTAGATGCAGGATTTAAGAATTACTCAGTATCTGGGACTCGAATAGTTTTTAGCCAAGTAATTGCCAGGGTCATTCAAAGAGCTGAACCCACAGAAGCATGAGATCATAATCAGCAGTGATTTGACTTGCATCATAGATCAATTTTGAGCTGTTGTTTCAGTTCTTTGAGAGCAGTACAGAGGGACAGAGAGGAGACTGCGGGGCAGGAGTTGCGCAGGGGAACCCAACAAAAAAAAACCCCAACTCTTTCCTCTTCCTGAACTAACCACAACAGATTACTTCCATTTTCTTCTGAAGTCAAGAGTAACTGCAGACAAAATCAGTAAATACAGYGATGCCTTAATGAGGGGCAGCAGTTAACAGCAGCAGTAAAATAAACTGCTCCAGAACATGATCCTTTGTATCCAAGAAAGCTCTACTGAAATGCACTGTGGTAGCTGTGTAATGCCTGATGGGAATAGTTCCTATAGATTTAGCAAATGTAATTGAGATTTGACCCTTTCAACGCAGTGGAGTATAGGTTTTGAGGAGGTGACTTTATTGAGAGTACTAAAGTCACACTGAATTCTTTCTTTTGGTGTAATTTTGCTTGCTGTTAGAAAGGTTTTCATGATAGGCTCTCACATGGAGCAACCGTGTGAATGGCATGAAAGATATTACCACTATGGAAACACCAGAAAAAAAATTGGGTTTTTCTGGTGGTGTTTCCATTCCCTCCCACCAAGTTAGTACATAAGCACATTTCCTTTTATAAGAGCAAAACATCTCACAATATTTGAAAGAATTATTTTAAGTTTCCACATAGCGATTTAGTTGTACAGTTTTTCAATATTCTTCTTCTTATTATTATTAATAATAACAACAACATAATAATAACATCAGTTTTGCCAACACTACCGAGAAAATTAAGAGTCTTGATAGACTCTTGATTAAGAGTCTCAAATAATCCTCCCTTCCTTTAACCAGGAAAATAAGATCTCAGAACCTGGAAAGGACTGGACTTCAGCCTCGCTACCAGAGAACTCTCTGTATTGCCTCTGAGCAGCACAGCAGCAGATCAGCCTAAATGAATAATGCCAAACCAAAAATCTCTGCAAGCTGGAAGTCCTACTCCTCCTCCCTAGTTACTGAGTCACGTTTTTTTGAACCCATGTATTGACAGGACAATTCACAGGAGAAACAGTGCTGCTCTAGCTCAGCATAACCAGCTACAACACCTGCTCTGAAATCATGTCTTTAATTGCAGCCCTGACTTTTTCCTTCAATCTCCTAGACAGCTTCCCACAAGTGAGTATTGCCAGAGCCTTTCATTTCTGCCTRTTTAGGACAGCAGGATGAAGGCTAAAGGGCTGTGTAAGCTATGGAGATGAAAAAAATTAACCAAAGTAGAGGCAACAGGCTGCTATAGAATCACAAATAAATACTTCACGTTTGCAGCTCAAAAGAAAGCTCCATGTTCTGGGCCCCCTAGAAAAACAAACATGTAAAACAACTRCTTTTAAAAACAGAGACATCTAGCAGGTGCAGCTTAACTATTTTAAAATACATCTTTTTCTGATGAGGATGTGCTTGCTGGCCTCTTCAGAATCTGTGCTTGGGCAGTATTCCTCAGCAGGCATCTGGGTAATTCCTCCCCAGCACCTCAGACTGATTGCAGACAAAACCATAAAATTCCACGATAAGTAATTCCATCACTCTGATTAAATTAGGTGTGTTAGAAAAACGTGGAGTTAAAGAGAAAAATTCCAGGTTACAAAAAACACCCCAAAACTGAGGATGCATTTCATTAGACATGCAGAGAGATTCATTAGCTGTATGAAGCTACAAATATCCAAAACTAAAGGATACCAACTGCCTGAGGGAAGGACAGCACAACTCAGGTTTTATCAATAACCTGTACTAGGTATTAGATGGAATAGGTGTTTTAAAGCACATAGTCCTGCTCAACATTGTATTCTCCCAGAGGCACTTTGCTCCAGTCCTGCCCTCAAACTGTTTATTCATAWCCATCTGTGCCGGCTAGGTGGTGCTGTGGGATGGCTTTTCTAAGGCAGAAAAGGCAAGTTGCTTTTTTCATTCCCCTCACTGATAATTTTTTTCCTTCTACACGAGAACAGCTGCAGTGTTTTCTGTATCTTGGCTGTACAGGATGTGTCCTGTCAGGTCTCTTGTCAAGCACGTGGTGGCCACCACTGAGGATGCTGCTTCTCTAGAGCAGTCAGGGAAAATGAGTGTATCAGCTTTCATCTGCSTATGTCCATGCAGGAAAGCTGTAGCCTCAGATGGAGGCAGGAGGTATTAATATCTAGTCTAAAATTTTCAAAATTTTCATTACCCCTTGTTTTAAAAGATACAGGACATTTAAACAAACTATTTTCATTGACAAATAAGGCTTTAAAATTAATTCAGATACACAAATCAAAAGCATGGTTTCAAAGAAAAGGGAAAGACTAAAACTTCCCGGTGGCCCAACAAGTGAAATGTCTCCCTTTTCCCCACTCAGACTGCAACTTACCTCTATGATGAAAAGCAACCTACTGCAAAAACTTTGGAAAACACCCTTTGAAAAGGGTGGTAATGAGAAGGATGCTGGTTTAGGCTTCATTTTTTTTTCTGTAACTAACCAATAACTCAAGTGGCAGGATGCTACCAGTGCTATAACATCCACAGTATCATAAATGGTGCAGACTGGAACTGAACTAGTCAGACCTGTAGTAAAGTAAGACTGGTCCATCTGTTCCACATAACTTCATGTCAGTKTAGCCAAAGATGACGAATACTCCTAACCCACCCTTCTGAGCAGGAGGGAAATAAAACAAAACAACCTCCAAGATGACTAACTGAAGTACTACATCAAATGATGACATCAGGAAAATCTTGTGCTCGGTTTTCAGATCCTATCCCATGCCTTGGGACATCCTCAGAGCCCTTGCTGTCCCTATACAAAAGACACCCTAGTAAATGGCAAAGTGTCTTCAATGCAGCATTTTTTTGTCTGATGCTCTGCTATGAATGATCTTCCACTGCCAGAAGCTGAACTTGGGCATCCACATTGCATCCCTTCATCAGAAGGGGATGACAAGGAACAAGAACGTAAAATTTTGCAGACCAGTGATGAAAGTTGAAGCATATCCTGATTCTAAGGAAGTTTACCTCAAATCTTTCTATTGCATCCAGCTATTATGGACATCCCTCTGAGCAGTGCAGATCTGGAAGCAAACCTACTTTCAGGTGGTGTAACATGTCTTTCCCCTACAGCCATGCACAGTTTTTACTGCAAAAGGCCCTAGAATTCCTGAGTGCCTGGAAGGGTGGCCCAAGAAACATCYAACATGTGAAGAGTGTGTATTTGTGGAAGCCTGACTGCAGATGAGAAAGGGGAAAAGAAAAAGTTACCTGAACAGAATGCACTGCAAACCACACAGAGTGGCAATGACACAAAGGAGCAAAAATTAAGAAGTGAAACTCTATCTTCTCTAGTTAATAAAAGGAGTAAAACATTTCACTATATTTAATAGACACATTTAATATAGTTTKAATATATTTAGTATCTTCAGGAAAACATAAATGAACTAAAACACAGTCCTCAGGGACTAACAGTTTTGAAGTAACTTCATACATTAATAGCTATGGTAGCTCTTGTCCCACTTTACTCTTTCTTTATTATAAGAAAGCCTGTGTCATAGGAAAAGCTTAATTGGGGAAGCAGAAGCAGTCAAACGCTAAGTCAGAGAAGTGTTACATTTCCCTCCAAAAATGTAACAATAACGTGCTTAGACAACCACACTGACATTTAAAGTGCAATGGAGAAAAAGGGCTTCAGAGCTGAAGAAGGAAGCAGTTGTACACCGCTGGAAATGAAAAAGGCAAAGCATACATTTACTACAGTTGTGTGTCTTCTAATAAGAAGAGGAAATTCAAAAATAAAAGGCACCAATCGACAAAATTTCCATGCTGGCTGAGGTATTAACAGTAGGTTTTATATTGAACATCACATTCTTGTTTTTTATTAATGTGGTCTTCAAAAAGAGAAAACAGTGAAGAGATAGAGGGGGGCAAACCAGGAAGCATCTGAAATCCTTGTTCAATTGCTGTGATCAAAGAGGGTCAGAATATGGGAAGAGAGTACACAGCATGCCCAGATGAGGCTCATTTCAGTGTATCATGGGAGCCAGCTAGAAAACCTGCTGGTATGCTGGAAATAATTCTGAAAARTCTTTATATGCTATGAACTACTCTTAGAGAACTGTGGAGAGGAAAAAAAAAAAAAGGAAGAAAGAAAACCTATTAAAGAACCTTCCTTTTGATCTTGATCTTATGAAAAGTAATTGAGGTCCACACATCTTCCCAGACCTTCTTCTTCCTAAGGACAAGTCCTGCAACTGACGAGACCAACATAAAATCTGTGAGGTAGCCACGAGTCCTGGGTGATACCCTGGCGAGAGACCTGAGCTGCTTGCACCTCAGAGGTTCCTTGGGGTGCACTACATGCTGAATATAGAGCCATCATGTGTGTTTTGGTAGTTTCCATTTTTGATACAACGTATTTTTTCTGTTATCCAAGTATTTTCAGCTAGTAGCCTTTGCTTTAAAAAACAACTATTCTAAATAAAAGAATGAAACATTTTTGAGTGATGCCAAAAGAGCAGATATGGTAACAATTAGTATCAGGTTCACCTTTTACCTACGTATCTGTCTTTACATATAATCTGTCCTTCTACTCCCTTATGTTCTTCCTCCAGGCCCCTAAAATCCAAATACCAATTTTCCAGATGAGGGATGAAGGCAAAAAGGGATTTGAAAACTGGTTCAAGAATGTGCCTGGCAGCTGGATTCAGCCTGGGTCTCCCAATGTAAAAACTCTCTCCCTATCTGGGCCATTCCCCCAGGCTAAGCTACAAGCAAAACACTGGTATATTAACTGCTGTGTTGGCTGAACTGTCTCAGATCTGGTTTACATGACRCTGCAAAAAATGTGGGATACCACCTTTCCTGCAGGCAGAATTCCACTACTGCACTATATATGTGGGAACGAGGACAGATACTGATTTAAGAAGAAAATTACAATGAATTTAAGAGAAACATAAATAGTAATTCAAAAATAGCAATTGTATAGTAATTCAGTTTCTCTTTAAATAGAGGAACATTCAGAAAAATAACAAGATTAAGCAGAACAATTCTGCAGAAAAAGAGGGGTYCTATACATCTCATAGCAGCAGCTGCAGAGTACACACCAGATTTAAGTAATATTTTTGGAGAAGTAAGAGATCCTTGCACAGACAAACATTTGAAGAGACTTTGTGTGGAATTTCTGCTACTTCCATGCAAACTCTCCTTACATTTCTTCAAAATCCTGTAAAAAGGATCCACACCAATTGTACAGTTCTCAAACATCTTTAGTAACAATTCAATAAACATCAAAATAGAGGTGAGAGGAAGAACTAACTTGCTAATGAAGTTACAAAGTTGACTACAAACAGTTTGAGAAATTTGGTGATTAACAAAAACATCCTACCCACATCCTATGAATCAATTGAACTCTGCTTGTRCCAGAATAAATATCATAGTGCATTGATATAAATATGTAAACTGAGCCCAAAGCTCTGTTAAAACAAGGATGGAATACCTGCATTCTTCACATTTGATACAATAAGTAAAAATTAACCATAATGCCCTTTCTTTAACAGTCATAAAATCCCAGAATGTTAACACCTACCCAAGAATGCAAAGGTTGGCAATCTCCTTTCTTCTATAGGAGTGCAGGAATCTTCTGAGCATCACCACTGCAACCCTCCATCCCCATATGCTGCTTTCTACTGGCAGAATAACCAGAAAGCTCTGCCAGAAATTCAAGACACTTAACTAAGTCTCAGGAGATCTGGATGCCAGGTTTGTTTCTTACACTGGTCTCACCACACAGTTCAGATGAGGCACTGGTACTTTGTGGAAACATATCCACTCACTGTGGTGCATTTTCACAGAACCACAGGATAGTCTGAAATGGAAGGGACCCACCAGGATTATGAAGACCATCTCTTGAATGAATGGCCCATTCAAGGATGGAACCCACAGTGTTGGTGGCATTAGAACTGTGCTGTAACCAACTGGGCCAATCTCATTTGGGAATTTTCTTGTGTTTCATAGTGATCTATCTCCTGTACCAYACATGCCACTGATATGGTCCTGTCAGTGAAGGCAAGAAAGAATGACTGATGACAGAGGGTATTTGCCAGCATTACGGGACATTTTGTGAATGATTATTTTAATTATTAAATAGATTAAGAAAACTGTATCACTTAATCTTCACTAAAGGTCTGAGCTAACAAATTTGAGTTTGGTGACATTTCAATGATTGTGCACCAGAAGAAGTTTCCCTGCTGCTCCAGCTAARCTTTCTAATTGCCTACTTTCTAATGCCTTCTGCCAAGCACCACAGCCACTATCATAAAAGATACATCACTCTAATATCTAAGAGCAACAACACCAGAAAATCGGAAACTCTGGCAACTGAAGCATTATGCACCAGAGTTCATGAAACAGCRTTCCCAGAAAAGGTGCAGACACAGCTGCTTATTTTAATTTTAAACCACTCCTGAAAATGCAGCTTATTAAACTCCTGAGTTAGGATTATTGATATTTCTACCCTGAAAAATGATAACACAGCTGTCCCAAAAGGTTTGTCATAATGACCATAGTGCTTTATACTGGCCAAGATGATTTCTGCATTTAGATATGCATAAAAATCTCATGTGTATACTATACCATAAGCCTGGATTATAACTAACATATTTTTATCCTTCAAGCAACTCTTATGATTCTTCATTCTGTTTCACCTGAAAACTTAATTTTTCTATTTCTTTTGGTTAGGCAATTAATTTTATTGTTWAAGACATTTTCCACTGGCGGTTTCAAGCATGCTGGAATAAGTAGGCTCCATTTTCTTTAGTCTCAGTACCCAGTACAGACAAACTTTCCAACTGAACCTTCTCCTTTCACTGTAGTGCTGGACATAATGCTTGTTAAAAAACAATAGGAGCTAATATCAGATATAGATGTTATTATAATAGTAATTATTTAATCTATTATAAAAATAATATATATATTAATAGCTAGGGAGTGAAGCACAGCACTTTGCTAACACACGTGACTGGTAACAGGCCTGTGACACTGAACTACTGTAGTGAGGGAGACCAAGGCAATCCTAAAATCTAGCACTGACTTTAGGATTGTTTTTCAGTTTTAACCCCWCCTAATTTTAGTATAACTCTTGCTTTTCTTTCTCTCTTCTTGCCTTTCCTTCACTACCAGAAATTTGTACATCTGCATAGATGCATGGTATTTTCTGGGAATAGTTGGACATATTTCACTGATCTCTAACCCAACATTTTCTTAAACAGTTTTGAACAGATGAGACTGAGTGAAAAGTTGTGTCTGAGCATTGGCCACATTGTTGGCAGTTAATCATTACATTTTCTCATTCCCCACTTCAAACGAGTTGAAATCAGATCTCTGATATCTTGTGAGGGAACTCTGTGTTTTCTAGTATCTCCTTAATCTACAAGAGTTCATTTTGACCACAGAAAAATGTGTATTCATCCCCTTCAAAATACTCATAAGGGAATGCAACAGAYGGAGCTACAAGAATAGTTACTGCTGCAGGACTCAACTACTTTTATGTCTGATGGAAGGACTTTGAAATCTACCTACAAATATGTTTGGTAAAGAGTAGCAGCACTCACAGCAGTCTGTCTGCTGAGTTGGAGAGACCAAAGCAAGTGCTTAACACAGTCTGTGCTGGCTAGTGTATCCTATTCCAAGTTTATTGCAACATCCTGATCCTTATCTTCAAAGCACTCATTAAATACAATTCAAAATAAACTCAGTTCATGCAACAGTGCTGATTCAGTCTCTGAGTGAAAGAGGAAGAAAGCTCTCTGATGGCCTGGGTGAACATAGGCTCAGGACCTCAAGAAGTAGGAAATAGGGAAGTTCCAGTCAAGCCAGGATTTCATTTCTCCCTCCCATAGGCATTTTCATAACAACAGTYCAATGGCCAAATGCACAGTAGATTACCTACTAGAAGCAGCTACTAAGCTTAGATGAATGTTCAGGGTTTCAGTAAACTCAAAGCAGTTGTACCTGCTCACCACAGCCCAACATTTCGAGTGCAGGGCAGCCCATGGGTGAGACTGCAATAATTTTAGGCTTCAAGGGGAGAGCTCAGTTTTTCTCTGAACACTTCTAGGAAGCAAAGGAGCCAGAAAGCCTGTAAGACTGGCACCCAGCTAAGATTTCTACTTGGTCTAGGCCTGAAAACAGAATAAAACTAGAGGCTTGCCAGAGTTGTGGCTGGAGGTAAGAGAGAAACGATGCAATCTAAATAGCCTGTGCTTAAGTTGCATGGGGCGTCTCATTTGTCAGAAGCTGCAGGAAGGTTTGCTAACCATCAGGGTAGCAGACTGGGAAGAAAACACATAAAATTGATCACAGCAGGTCTCCAAGCTGTGTGATTTTTCCTGGATTCTTAATTCTTTTAACTAGCCAGAGTTCCTAGATCACCTTCCAAACACGTTGAGAATAAAGCATAAGACGGTTCTGCAGCACACTCTCTTGCTCACAAAAATCAGGCATATGAATAGACCACCTATACACACAATTATTTTTCAAAATACATGGCCATAAAATTCAATGAGATCCAAATACTTAGTATTTCCAAGATTCTCAACAAGAGGGCATATCATCCAGGTTGGCAGTGATTTCAACATGCTTTGGGTTTAGGTAGTACTAGTACTGCTGTTTTGATTTTATCCATATCTGTTAAGACCCTTAGAATTGTAACCTTCTCCATTACTACAAGCCAATTTTTGATATTTATTTGAAAACCCACTTTAAAATCCAGTTGCATAAGATTGGGTGAGYAATTTCTTGAGGAAAAGATCAAGTTATGGTATTCTCAACTTTGCTTCTGTCTTCAGTGTAGCACATATATAAATGACTTGTGAAATGGAGACTAATTTAGACAAGCTTTTYGACTGAGTATCTACCTCCACATACCTTAAATGATTCATTTGTGTAAAAAAAAATTAAAAATAAAGGGGTTTTTGTGAATATTATTTCTCTCAAAATTCTCATGAAATGACAGCCAACCACGTGCATGCTTTAATCCGCCCGTGGCACTATGCAGAAGAAGCAGTCCCTAATGGACTTGTTTGAAGCCAGGTTGATAAGGCCCTGAGAAACCTGGTCTAGTGGAAGGTGTCCCTGCATGTGGCAGGGAGAGCCTGGCATTAAATTATCCCTACTAACCCTCCCAATGCAAACCAATTCTATGGTTCTRTGATTCTGTGACTTTCCTTTTGCAATCAAGAAAATTTACCCACTAAAATGACACTGTTCTATCTAAATATGTTGGGTTTTGTTTTTCCTTTAGCTTTAAAATAGTTTTTTTTGCTTCTTTCTGACAGAATTACATATTTAAATATTCARAAAGTAACTTCTTCAATACCAAAGCAAGCAAAAGGTTCACACAAGACACAAGGAACAACTTGATAGTTAAAGTTCGTAGTTAACTTTGCAATCTAGGACTCAGACAGAAGCAAAGTAGGAAAAAAAATTAAAACAATATGTGAGATAGTAATCTTTAATCAACCTCGTTGTATCAGCCTGGGCCCAGCATTCCACCCTGTCTTCTGAGGTTACCCAGCACTACTTTGAAAATGGATTATTTTCCACTGAAAACAATGCCAAAAAGGGGCTTTAGCTCCCCTGGGGGAAATTAGAACMGCCTGGATCATCAAATGGGAAAAAATAATCATTATCAGGAGCAGTAAAAAACAGGGGGAAAGAAAAGGTGAARCTAAACTCAGATTTTAGACCACTTTATGCCTTAGAAGTGGCTTTGAAAACCAAGATGGATTGGCAAAAGCTTGTGGATTTGTGATGCAAAGAAACATTCGCTTCTCTAGATAAAGAGATATAAAGACGCTCCTATGCTTTTTCCAAGATATTTGGTCCAGAAACGTACTTTTGTTAACAGTCAATAGCTAGTCCTGGAGGACTTACAGCACAGATACACTAAAASTATTGAACATCTTCTCTTACTAGGTCAGAGGAATTACCAACACATATGAAAGATGTTATGTGTSTATATACATGTATATGTATATATATGTATATATATATAAAGCACTTTATACATGCCTATAGATCAGAAATACATTCTATGGACTTAATATGGCTTAATATATACACATCTTTAACTTGGTGTCCCTTCTTTTGGGAAAGAGAAATTTTCCTAGAGCTATTACCATTTACCTGCCAGTGATCCACCAAAGAGCTCCAGTGCCAGCTGCCAGCATAAAAAAGTCCATTTACAACCAGCCTAAATATATTTGCAATACAACACAAAAACTAAATTCCAGCTGCAGGAGTAGTAAGGCATAGGTGGCAGAAACACTGAGAAGGTGGTGAAATATCATCTCCCAGGCACTGTAAAGTTGAAACATGAGCGCTACAGCATGTGGCCAGTTAGGGCATCATCCTTGACAGGTTAGTTAAAAAAAAAAAAAGAGATAAAAATTAAGGAGCAATTCTGAAAGGACTGTTAACATTCAATTAACTTCTGTGTTTGTCTTCTAAGAACCAAACTCTCTTGCACAAATGTCCCATGCTAGCACCAAATGCTAAAAGAAAACTTGGTTGACACCAATATTTCCTATTTACATAATTTGTAGCTTATATAAGATGGTTAGAGCCTTGGCCCTGCTGTAGTCCTCTTTTGCATGTCTGCAGCAGCTCATTGCTGACCTCAGTTATGTATTAAAGCTATCTGGAAGCCAACAGCATGTAACCATACACCCATAATTGAGTACATACTTGAATGCTTTGTCAAATAGGGAACCACTGATGAATTGCTGCCCATATAACTAATGATGAAATAATAGTAATGTGCATTTACATTGGGATTATGCTGCCAATATTTTATGCCAGGGATGTATCAGCCACTGATGATTGGAAAGTAGTCTACAGGCAGCCTGTGAAAGCCCACTGCCACACACTGGTGTGGTCATTTATGGTTAGACACAACTTCCAGCAGTGGGCGTAAGAGTTTGGGATGTGCCAGTAATGCTCTTATCTCCACATAATATCACTAAACAATGGTACTGCTAATATCACACTTCCAGCCTAGCGCCTATATAATGCCAATCTGCAACAAAAGGCTCTTTCCGTGCCATAGGAAACAAGTAATCTAAGATTAAGTTTCTTCCTGCTTTTCAGTTCTTCACYCTGATACAGCTGGTGCCTCAGAACTGGTACAATGACAACAGTGCCAGTGTACTCACACCACTGGAATTCTAACTGCCTCTAGCTGCCTTCCTAATAACTTTATTCAGAGCAAACAGATAACAGCACTAAAATTATCAACAACTTCTGATAACCCATCAATGCAAGCATTCAYTGACGCTCAGCAGGCTAACACTGCAGCAGAATTAGCAATAGTAAGGAACACAGTGGCAAAAATCTGCGGAGGCTTTCAGTAAATTGCTTAGAGTCATCCTTTCACACTAATTTAAACTTTTATTTCCCACATTTTTCCCCCATCTTTATACAGAAGTATTGCTGGGTGTGTAAAGTGATCTTGGAGGTGGGTACYAAAATCAGAGCTGTTGCAGTGCTGAGCATGCCAGCCCCTGAGGTGCTGTGCTGAACCCATGTGATGCAACAATCCATGGCTCAAAGCGAGCAAGGGTGACAGAGCCAGCAGCCCCTTGCAAACAGAGCAGAGCAAGCAACAGTGAAGGGGCAAAACCACTACAGATTTTGATAAAACAATAAAAAAAAAATCTGTGGAACAGATTCAACAACCTCCACCGCTAAGTACATCAAACTCAGTCAGAGCTCTTGAGAAGGCAAGAAACCATGTGTCACAGCTGTGGAAGCTGAATAACTATATTCCTCCTGCATCCTATTAGASGGATTTGTCCCAAGACTTAATTGGCTGTTTCACTATTCCTTTTTTGCTCAGCAATGTTAACGCACTTTTCATCATCTTTGCTATGGAAAAGGCACCAGCATAGCCAGGCTGAAAATCACACTGTAGGTGCAGTGCAAATTCCAGGGCTTCATTTTTCACAGGAAGTCAAAACCACCTTTAAGTGAATAAAGCAGCTGTCCCACCACAATGACAGTAAGCCTGCCATACTTTTGGTTAACTTCTGGCACAGACAGGGACTTAGATCTTCTCCAAGACAGTTGAAGAATAATGAAAAAGCAACTTTGATGCTACCTGAAACCAAACTATTCAAAGCACATTGCCTGCATTCCTCAGCTGCAGGCACTGAGCCAGGACATGGAGATAATMATTCAGGCTGGCAATGGGGGAGGGAGAAAAGAGCTTAAGGACCCAAGAGCTGAAGTACTCAGAGCAAGAAAATCTAGAAAGAATTTAATCTGCAAGGTAGCAACACAGTCACGTTTCTCTCCCATTCCACTCCGATTATGTGCTTTAGAGAATTAAAATAGTCATGGACATGCAGTATTTTTGTTTCTTTTTTACTTCTTAGCTGTTCCATAGAAAATTTAGATCTATATATGAAGCAAATAGTTTCTCTCTCATCTCACACTGCTTTTCCAACTGTGGCAACATCCCCTGTTTCAGAAAGACAAATGGCTCAGAATAATCCTTAGACAACACTGGAACATTTTACACTGGGGGAAAAGTTTCTCCTTATCTTTTACCAATCATGAATCCTGCCCATTAAGCCTGAGATTTGATAATTATAATTAATTTACTTTTATTTACCTACAATATAGGTATGTCAACCCACTATAAATCAGTTCTTTCAATACTGCAGCATCTGTTCTTTGACTTGACAATCTGCTGCAGCAGTGAAGTTTGCACTTTGTAGAAAAAATTCTAGTTAAAAAAGGACTCCTGGGACATCAAGCTCTTCCTCCTGGTGTTATGAGAGCTATCAGAGGAAAAGAGGAGAGCAGCAGCATCTCCATGTCACCACAGTATGCAACAG
Organism: Cardinalis cardinalis; assembly: GCA_014549065.1. NCBI lineage: Eukaryota > Metazoa > Chordata > Aves > Passeriformes > Cardinalidae > Cardinalis > Cardinalis cardinalis. The sequence goes on from JACDOX010000007.1 coordinate 11,910,957, forward strand.
CAACTTTGAGTGACTCAGACACTTGAAACATTCCTGGAAATTTCTTATTAACTATGGATTCAACTCCACCAACTACAGCAACTTTTGAGTYGTAAACAACTAGCATACGCTATTTCAGCTGTTGTGTCATACATATCCATCTATGTACAGGTCTGCAAGGTAAGAGCACCAGCAGCCCCTGGCAGGCCATAATAAGCTTCCTGAAGCTCATTAACAGCCATCAGGCTGGAGAAGRGTACATTTGTGGGTTTACCCATCCTATGGCCCCTCAGGATGGCATGTCAGTAGAATATGTGCTCTGCTTGCTTTTGAAATTCCAGCAAAGATGGCCTTAAAGGTAGACTATGCACTATATAAATCACTATTCCACTGGAGAAGACCTACCCTAGCTACATATATTCCAGCTTTCAACTTTTGTCTCAGCATGTGGGGACCAGCAAAGAATATCCTGCAGGCAGGTACCAGACTTGTCTTCAAGGGCTCTCCAGGCAAAAGAAGTCTTGACATTAGGATACATTTCTTTGCTGAGAGGGTGGACAAACACTGGAAGAGGCTTACTGGAGAGGTGGGCAAAGCCTCAAACCTGTCAGCGTTTCAGAAGTATTTGGACAAGGACCTTCATAAAGTGAAGCTATCGGGCATTTGGTCTAGATGATTGTTGTAGGTAAGCTCCAATTTAACTTGTGTATTCTAGTTTAAGGAGTCACTGAACTATTCTCTCCCAGTGCTCAGAAGAGGTAAGCAGTGTAGAATGGTGAGTAGAGTGGTTCCAAAGAATGCCTTGGGAACTGCAGCTACAAAACGAAAAAATTTTCTCCACAGTCAAATGCAGTAGCAGAGCAGACAGTAATGAGGGCATCTTTGCTTTTAAGAACAGAGTATATGCTGACAAGAGAGTATAAAAACAGTAGAAAAAAAGTAACAGCTCAGTGTGACCTGATTTCCACACAAAATATTATGCAATGTTTTAGAGCCTAACACACAGTGTATTTATACCCTAAAAGCATAAAAAATGCATTAAAAGAACACCAAAACTATATAAAATGAGAATATTTGAGAGTCTTACCTTTGAGCCAATAAGCGTGTACAGCCATTGGATGGTTTCATTATGATTTATCACTCCATTCATGCCATCGACATAAAGCATTATCTGGCCCAAGGCTATTGCAAAAAATAGAGAAAATGTAATTAGAGCTGGTGAACACTTTTTTATAATTCTAAGCATTGCTGACAATTTTCTCTGAGCAGAGTTTACAGAAAAATGGGGAGCTCAACTAATGARAGATATATTGGGCAACATTGTGCTGGATGAAATCCTGGGAAACTGCACAAACTTTACTGATTTATTCTGAAAATATAACTGTGACTTTCATCCAGAGACAAGCCCAAACACTTGTTCTTTCCTAGAATATGCCATATTTTATGCTCCCCAAATTTGCAAGCAGTACTTTACACACTGCTTACTGTCACAATGGTTCCTTCAGCTACAGTGTTTTCTACATTATGAGCCAATACTTTGACCATTTGTTTCAGCACCATATATAATGTTTGGAATTAGTATATTTGGATTGACAATTTCAGTGAATTCCAGTGATGTGAAATTAAAGCTGGACAATTAAGATCAATAAGGACATCAACTATTCACTACTGCACAGTGCTCTCTTGAAAAGAAGTTTTACATTTTACTGAGAAAATACGAAACAGCAAAGCATGGTTATAGCAAAGAAGTGTCTTTATTAATTTATCCTAAAGCTTTTACAACAGCATTAAAAAATATACTAATAAATTATTTCATAACAGTAATTTCATAGTTTGCAATAGTGATGAGATTTTCAAGAGACAACAGCTAAAAAATCTTTTCTGACTGATAAGGACAGACATTTTTTGTAAGGATTATGAAAAGTGAATTAGTACAATTCATCTATCATCTTCAAAAGTTTCCACTGTTAGATCTTCTGCTTTGTAGCAAGAGATCAAAGCACAGTGGGATGAAAAAGAAATCCCTGATGTAACACCTTTTAGCACAGCCTGTTGGCATAACAACTCAATTATTTAATGCACAGCCTGATGAGCCCCTAGAACATTGCTTTATGAGGGAAAAAAGGAAAATAAACATCCACAAGAGTGAGGAAAATTATGACACTATTAATCTTCCAAACACATTCTGAATGTTTGCTAATTTTTGCACAGGTTGTGTGCAGCGCAGYGTCATTTACCTTGAGGGCAGATTTTCAAAGACATGAATGCTAGGCTAGCACTCAGGTATCCCTATAGCCAAATAGCTAACAGTCATTTTTACACAGTCTCTTCCTTTTTCCTTTGCTCTAGTTGGTCAATTTATAGTTAAAAACCTGAGGTACTATTTTTAGGTTCTTTATCTCATCTGTCACATGAAGCTAGAAGGCCACACTCAGTGAATGCCACACAATCARTGAAGACTGAGAAAAAGCAAGCAAGAGAGCTCTGGCACAGAGATAACAAGTCTCCTAGGCAGGCATTGCCACTGAAGTATGCCAGGCACTCTGTGCTCCTCCTCTCCAGGAAGCAATCAGTCAGCACCCTCAGAAGACATGTCTCTCAGGTGAATAAAATCAGGTGGGAGGGACACAGGCCCAAGTGTTATGGTAAAATAAAAGATGTAAGTCAGCCAGTAAAAAGAGTATGAATTACACTGCCTGAATAAATGGCTGCTTTGAAGCATTTCATTGCAGGTAGAGGAAATACTACTATCCCAGCAGTAATCAGAGAAAGTTCTTAATTCTTGTTTTTACTTCCTTTCAATGCTAAAAAGATTTGGCACTGGATCAGGATGAGATCCAGTCATGATAAGGTCAAAAAATCCATTTTTTCCACTTGCAAATTCTTTGGTTTGGGGTGAAGTGTTTTAATTTGAATTTGAAGCAAAAGTGAAACAAATTTAAGTCTTGGAGCATGTTTTCCAAATTAATATAGAAATCAAAGACAGCAAAAAGTTTGATTTAAAAAAACATGTACGCAATACAAAATGACTCCACTGATTATACTTAAGACTAATTAGACAGGAAGGCTAAGTGAGATCTGGCATGCATTTGTTTTCAGTCTCTTCTATGTGACTCTTTATAACAGCAATATGTTAAGGCAAATTAGTAGGCCTTAGAAAGAAGTCAAAAAAACAYTTCAGGGATTCTTAAAAACAAGAAAAAAAACACTCCCATTGCTGCTTGAACTAGCGGCCAATAAGTTTCACAGGGCAAGGAATTACAAACAACGCCATGAAATAACCAAGATGTAAACAGTTATGTGCCCACATCCAAGTCACATCTCCAGTAGTTCTCTGCCACACAGGAAGCTCTCAGCTGCTGCCAAACCTTGGTGGAATCTTCATACTGCTATCTCCTGTCTTCAGGGGTCAGAAAAATGAGACAAGACGGGTATGGCTGAGGAGAAATCTGTTTTCATTAAGAGGTAGAGTAAGAGAAGGAGAATCTGTGCTTTGGACAAAGCAGGAGYCCTATAAATTCTTAGGAAAAGAAGGCCAGAAAAAGACCTAAAAGGAGGAGAATGATGGTTTTCATATGCCATCAAGTTTCTGTGCTGAGCAAGAACAGCTATCTCCTTTACCATAACCACACCGCACAGCCAAAATGGAAGAAACCACCAAAAATACCAGCGTAGGAGCAGGCTGGAAGTCCTTGGGCCCTTCCAGGCCTTGGGTCTGGCTGAGTAAGACACAGCAGTTTGGGACCAAATGAAGACTGACATAGGACATTTTATAGGCTCTGAAGCTTTTCTACCCAACTCCTATCTCACCTCCCAGCCCACAGCCATACTCTGCTGAAATGGCTGTGCTGAAGCACAAGCTTCACACATCCAGCACGCAYACATATCTGCCATCAACACCCAGGGCCCCAACAAGGGAGGGCAGCCTCATCTGCAAGGCAGCTTGGAAGGCCAATCTAGTTCACATTTATCTGTGCCTTTAACCAAACTTTKGTTTTCTTCTTTACCAAAAAATGAGGAGGCTATTTAATCCATTTAATCCCATCCCTCAGCTAACTGGAATTCTTTTTGGAAGTATATCAACAACCTACTTGTATTAGGAAAGTTTACTATTGTGCAACAAGGGGCTGGGAGAGGGGAGTTTAAATACGAAGCAGACCTAATTTGGAATTTCTTTGTTCCCACTACCCTTGTCAAACCCTTAATCTTATGTGAAAGTAGTGTGTGACTTTACCCATAGCTATTTTCAAGTGGAAAATTGATGGATTTCTTAGGAAAGGCTTAGGCTAGAAAAGGACAGGCCAGCCAGAAAGCTCAGAGATTTCTGTGAAATAAGAGGTTTAAGAAAGCCTCTAAAAACTTGCCAATATTGGCACTGATAGTCTCCTGGGGTATAAAGTTTACAGGACCAAAGAGGAAAAGCTCTAGCACAAMACATCCTCACAATGAACATCATTTTAAGTTAAAGTCTCCTTATCCCACCCAGACTGGAAAAAGTTTCAAAGCTGCTCCTTGCCCAGGCATGCACCTGCTTCTCTAGTCTTCACTGCTTCTACATTACCAAAAGACTGACTTAGAGAAAACAAAATCACTGAATGAGCAGAAAACCCATTTTCATACAATTTCCAATGAGTCAAAACCCTACTCACCATGTCAAGAATTACAGCAGGGATGCATATTGTGATTGCATTTGTTTCCATCAGAATAAGCAAAATGCAGGCCAAAGACAGACCTTGTCCCTGCAGGTTTCACTCCCAAGAAAGCTTCAGGCCCAAGTTCATCAGCTCATACCCAGTAGCTGTGGTGGATGTCATGTGCTGCAACACGCATGTACGTGCATGTACAACAACATGCATGCTGTGCACACTTATAGGCAGCTGTGCACAACAGACAGAATGGTGATGAAACTAATGGGGAAGAAGAAGCAGCTGCTAAAATCCATATGTTCATTGCTAGCTTAACTCTTACCCTCATCAATGAGAAATCAAGGGTCTGTGTGATTGCATTCATTCCATTTGAAAACTGAGTGCTAGTTTTGGGATGCTATCTTGGGCACCAAAAAGGCTTACTCCATCAAAGCAAACATCCTGATGAAGAAAAACTCCATCTATATCTAGTGAGGGACCCCAGAAAGGAGATAATACAGTTACCTAATATAGTACTACAAAGCTACTAGCATACTACTAATACTAGGTGGTAATTCTGAAGAAAACAACCATACTTTAAACTTTTCTTGGTGTTTCCTCATTAGAGAGAGGCAAGATCCCAGCTACCAAGTGGGACCATCTTGAACATGTAATCTCCAACTCAGCTCAGCCTCCATAGGCTGTATGTCAGAAGCTGCTACTTTTGCATGTAGCACATTCCACCATGCCCGCATGCACACCCTCCGTTTAGAGCTTATTGTCTCTATAAAATCCWAGGACATTTAATTTCCCTGATGATAAGTCATTATTAAATACAACTTCTCTACCATCCAGCTACTGGAAAATTAGCAAAATCACAGCAGAGCTCCTTCTTCTAAGAGGTGACATCAGATAAAACAGATGACCTGGACTCTCCGCTGCTTCTGAAAAGGATCTTAAAAAGCAGCACTGTGGCAAACCTCATGACTCACACTCAGTCCACATCACTAGAACCACATAAAGTTTGTATGTTTGGGGGTTGGTTCTGGTTTTTTCCTGTTACTATTTGTATGGGTTGGTTTTAGCTTCAGTGAAAAATCTGCTATTTATAGAGCTATTCCCATTTATTTACTATTGTTGACTCTATATGTAACATCATCCAGAAGCTAAAAAAAATCTTCTTCCTGGCCACAAGTGCATGAATATTTTGTTTCTTATCAAATATTTTTAAATCCCAAATCTTTTAAGTTTGCATTTTTGCCCCCTCTTCATTTGTTCTTTCTATTATAACACACCATCATGGTTGAAACAGGCTAAGGAATTAATTTTCAGAACTCCCATATTAACCATAGGCAGAAGTTCTATTACACAAGAACTGAACTATCTCAGAAAAATCACATTGAAGAACTAGTGCTATGAACCAAAGCTGCAAAACCAGTTCTGAACAGATGTCAAYGCATTAAGCTGCAATCATACTTCAGAAGTTCTTACACTGGTCAACACTACTTTAAACTCAAACTTTTTGTCTTATGCACTTTGAGAACTTCTGCAAGCTAGTTTCAGACCTAAAGTATTTTTCAAAGTTCAAATCTTTTGCAGAGACAGTGGTTTTCCAGATCAAACTCAATCTTCATTTTTTCCTCCATCTACTTTATAGAAAATACATAGAGACACCCCAAGTCCACCACCACAGAAACATTCTACAGAGGAATTTTCTCCTCTTCATGTTTCCTCTGCCATCCTTTTCCTCTGGTGTTTTTGCCTTTAAAACAGGACACAGCCAAGTCAAAGGGGACACAGCACCTTTATTCAGCTGACATGTTTCATCAAAAGCTGACCCTTGTACACACCATGAAACACCTGTGGCAGTGCACAGTCCCCAACAGAGACAAAGCAGCTTCTTTTCCAGGATTTCTTTTGTGCTATTTTAGAAAATTTACTTGACTGCAAAGAAAGAATGGACTCTCACTTGACTCTGCCAGTAGTTAAACTACTGAAGGCCTTTTCATATGAATTAAAACCTGGCTTACATTCATGCATTATAAAACGTTTGCATGATTAGTCATAATTGTTTTAATAATTATTTTATCTTGCAGCACTCAAGCATTAAATGCACTATGYTCTAGCATGTTTTACAAGATTAATAACACAGCAATGTCCTGCTTATATAGCAATAGGTAAAAACATTTCCTCATGAAGAATAAATGCCTAATTAAAATACCTTATTAATAAGTGAGCAAATACAGCTGAGAATTGGACTGCTATTTTGAACGCTGACTAGAAGCATGGAAGAATGAAAAAAAAATGGAAAGAAAGAAAAGAGCAAGACAAAAGGAAGAATTAAGGAAGAAAGAAGATGGGAGAAGTGAAAAAAAGACAAAAAGAATATGAAAGGTTGAGTAGATGGTTTTAAAAGATCCGTAGTTATCCTCAGTGCTTCATGAAGCAAAACGCATTTGGAAAAAGACACGCGTGGTAGTCTGTAATTAAGATGACATATATGCAGAGATAGAGCTGAATTAAGGCAGCTGCTTCTTAATGGAGTCAATACCGGCTGTGCACTGAATACTGTTCATCCAATATATATATGGAGTTAAGTATTTTTCTTAAGAATTGAGATTTTTTTGAGTTTGAAAGCATTTTCCAAGGAGACTTCCTCATTGACCCTCAGAACTTAAATTCTGAGGGAGCAGGACATGATGACAAGATTGCCAGATTTTCTTGTGAAGGTGAGCTATTCTGCAAAAGCACCATAACAGAGCAGGACATTGCCCATGCAAACACTGAAGACTTATCTCCAATGGACTTACATCATCTCCTAGCTATGGACTCCTGCACTGAGTACTGACGCTGCAGCCAGGGAGAAAAAGTTTTGTTTTGGAGCAGAAATTAGAATCTATTTCAGGATTAGGTCTCTCCTTTTCTTTAAATGTATTTTAAACTCTTTATACTAGATTTATCATGCTAGAGGCTGCCTAGCCCAAACTGTTGCTCAAACTAGGGAAATCCAGAGCAGGTTATTCATGACTCTACACATCTGAGTGTTGAATATAGCTCCAGATTGCTGGTTGCTGCTCAGCCTCTCTGGGCAACCTGTGCCAGTRCTCATACATCCTCAAAGGATTTTTTATTAATTTTTTTAATTTAAATCAAATTTCCTGTATTTCAGCTAGTCCCCATGACAAGCCTCTTGTCCTTTTATTGCGCATCTCTGAAATCAGGCTCCATTCTTACTTTCCCAATCATTCAGTTCCTTTCATAACATTGAAATTTAATTAAACTGAATTTAAATGGAAGATGAACACATAGTCAAGAAATCAAATCTTCACATTAAGCTATAAGTCTCAAAAAAAAAAGTAATTTCAATTTAGGATTAAACTAGGGAAATTTAGTGAGACTCCCAAGTTAAGTGATACCTTAGTGCTTTTATTTGGGAGCTGATTGAGTAATTTAGTCTGGCAATGTGCTAGATGTGATGGATTTCAAGGCCTTTCCCTCTCCATTAATCATCATGAACATAAGCCTTTTGTCTGTGTAAACAATACTAATCCTGACTTTGAAGGTACAAAGAAGGAAACACAAACCAACCTYTGCAGAATGGAAAAGATAATTTCTGTAGCTCCTTTTCTTGAGCTCCTCAGACACCTATTTACCCCGCACAAAGAAAGGTCCTGCAGGTGCAAGCTGTCTTTTATCAATCATTATCAATTACATACAGCACATCAGTTTGGAATTCCAGCATCTGCTTTAAATGCCAAAAAGCCTAAGCTTTGAGAATGAACTCAGCCTTTGGACTGGGAAACACTGGAGAGTCAGAAATGGGTTTGGAAGAAAATGCAATCAGGACTCAGTATCCGCAAAAAGCACAGGTTATTTTGATTGTTGGACTCTGTGTGTTGTTGCACCTGGGGCAAAGAAAAGTGTGAGGGAATACATGGAATTTTTCTTTTTTTCTATTATACATCAGTAGGATTTTGCTCACTGCAAGTAGGCTGCCAGTGACTATGGAAAAAAKAACACTGCCTTGGGGTTCCTGCCTTCTCTGGCAAGTAAAGAAGTGAGGCACAGCTAGGCTATTTAACAAATGGACTAACACTAAAGCAGAAAAAGGACATATGGTAGCATAAAAGTGTTCACATACCGAACATTTTTAGTCATCAACAGYGTTTCTACTTAGTAGAACTGTAAACCTTCCAAAATGAAACCTGTGGTTTTGAAGCGAGCAAGTGATAAATTCTCACTGACAGCTTTTTCCCCCTGTTTTTCTTGGGGGAGAAGCCACATTTCCAAATATTTATTTTTTTCCTAAAAATAAAGAAGTTTCTCAGGGAAGCAAAAGGGGGAMAATCAACAATTCCAAGCATTATTGTATTCCTCTTTTTACAGGAATATCTTACTACATGTCCCTTCCTACAATTTAATAACTTTAACACTAATTTACATACAATTCTTATTAGAATAATATTGTATTTTATTCTTATTATTAGAGGACTAGAAGAATAAAAATAAGATAAAAAACTGCGCCAGTCGAAATTTCAAACATCGCCCAGCTCCACCAGCAGAGTCTTTGTAAAGCATAACATTGATCAGTGATTTCTTGCTGTCATGTAGCAACAAGTTGGTGATACCATGAGAGCTAGTGTTCTCCTAGAGAGTAGTTCTTTGTTTTCTAAGCTCAAATTCATTCTCTGAGGTCCAGCCCTGGGCAGGTAAACATGGGCTCAGTTTGGCATCCTGGGATAATAGCTTTGCCATCAGTATGGTTGCTAAATACACTTAAACCAGGGTTTAGCAGAGAGGCTTAGAGAGAGCTTCAACAATTTCCAGGGGCATGTAAATTTGCCTTTGCTACTCCCATGCCAAGAGCCAGTCTCCAAAATTCACGTATTGTGGTATTCATGCAATTAATCTGGACCTCTAAAAAATGACACAAACTATATTCCTGAAGAACAGAAAWGCTGTGAAAGAAAGATGAATGAAAACCACTGAAAACAGTAATCCTACCACTTGTGTTTTACTTCACTTCTCACAGAGTGTTTTGCAGGAAACAAAGCATGCTGCCAAAAGTGACTCTGAGAAAGCCATTCAATTTTGAGTTAAATTCATACACTGTTTATTCTAGCCATTAGAATAAGGTATGTTTGGGAAACACCAGGGTAGAGACACACTGAGAATAAAAATACAAGTAAAATTCTGCAGGTATTTACTTCAATATAAAGCTGTTTTCTTAATTCTCACATAGTTCCTTCACCTGGAGACGCATTCSAAACACAGTTCCCTCTCCTTCCAATGTGAGGTACCACATGTGAAAAGCACAATAAAAGAAAGATTATTTTAAGAAGCACTACAAAAAACTTTACGTAGAATCACTTCTGTAATTTCTTCTTGCTTAAGAGACAATAGGTACATATTTTAGACAAATCCAGAAGTTCCTAGAAAGGGATCCATTGGCTTTCATCATCTCAGCAGACCGGAATGCAACAMGTGAACGCACAGCACAGACGTATTAAGATCATTCCAGGGCACTTGAGTAGTGTTTGAAATGTTAGTGTCTAAAAAGATAAAGAAGCTCTGCTTTTTAAAATTATGCTTTTTAGTATAAACTTGAGACTTCAATGCTTTTATTATCTTGAAACCAACTGATTTAAAAGCACTGTAGAGCAGCACAGAAAGTCATATTTTTCTTAACTGTATTGCAGACTATCCAAAACCCTTGAATAAAAGTTGCCTCCCCTGCTCAAGAAGGACTGACTCAAGGGCAGAAATCAGTAGGATAAACAAGAACTGACTATGCCTTAAATTCAGCGACTAAATTAAAATAGTTTCTAAGCAAAGTGGGTGAAAAARTTGTCTGTTCAAAGCAAAGACAAGACTGGAAGCAAGGCTTTCTCACAGCATCCCAGCCTCTTCAGCATACTGTGTTGGCTAAAAATGAATCAAACCAAACAGCCTGAAAATAAAATCTATTTGAAGCAAGATCTCTGTCTTTTATCTACTGAGGGATAGATCCCAACATCCAATGATTTTATGAAAAATAATGCATCTGTCACTTTTTATTCACTTAACTGTCTTAAAACCARTAGTGAGCGTATCTTTCTAAATTTCTTTATTGTAATTATACCATGAMAGATGCTGAAACTAAATTCCTGATATACTTTTCAGATATTTATTGCTCTTCAGCATGCTCAGCCTGTCTCTAATGTTTCAGATAGACTCTACCCTGCAGTAATGTGCATGCCATTAAAGAATTCACTTTCATCTCTTGAATTTATGCTTGTTAGGGCAAATTAATGAAAGACTCTATTCTTTAAGTACTGGCCAAACAAAGCCAAAGTCAGCACTAGAAAGCAAACCAATACAACACTTCATTAAATGTGCTTTTTATTTCTTCTTTTTTCAATTATGTCTGTTCTAGGTGAAATTTAGGGTTATACAGTCTCCTTTCAAATCTCACAGTAAAGAATGTCTCAAGCCACAAGTTCATACCTCCCATTTGAAGTGGACTTCCCATGAGAAAGGTGCAGGGAAGAGACATAATTACAAATCCCTTTAAGTACAGAGCTCACACTCTCCTAAAATATTGACTGAAAATGCTGTTTTGTGTCTCTGCTCATTCATCTCAGATAATGAGCAAAGATTCCTTCCAAATTAACTGTAATTCTCTTCTAATCCCTCAATTCTTTTTTTTCCCCCCCTTCAGCATGGTGATAGTGAGAACCCCTTTGAATTTTGAATCCCACCTTATTACAGCAATTCTTAAAGAGAAACATAACAAAATCATTGGTGTCATGCTYGGACTTCTCTGCTCTGTGACTCAATAGGTGGACAGCTAAGCACAACACACAACGGTCCTGTTTTTTCGCTTTCTCAAAATTTGCAGTTGACATTTACAAAAAAAAATTATTTCTAATTTCTGATTGAAAGAAAGACAGAATAAAGAATCTCTGCTTTGAAATTTATTTTCTTAGCATACTAAAAATGAATAAAATAGATTCAAGAACAACAACAACAAAAACCCAAAGTATTTGGGGGCATTTGACCAAAGAATATAAGGTCTGCCATTGGTAACCAGTTGTCATCTATGTGGTGGCAGGGAGAGATAATAATGTATATAGTTGAATATGAAGAGGAAGACTTTATTCAGGTTTGACCCTCTACATTTCTTATTTATCAGTAACCCTGTAAATGAGAAATGCAGTTGAATAACCATATTTTATTTATAGAGAATATTTTTAGGCGATTTTATTCCTTTTGCTGATTATTCTATGATTCAGTGATCACAGCATTATTGGTAATCTTCATATAAACCAAGCATGTTTCTATGACTGTATTACTGGTCAGCACTCCCTTAGCAGACATTACATAGCATGGTTATAGGGTCCCAGGATAAAAACCCTGAAGAAGATGGTGCAGAGACAATTTGGAGACAGGAGTGTTTCACAGCTCCTTGTGTTAGTTTGGAGCAAGTTTGCTGAGCTCTGTCCTATGACCAATAACATCAGGCTCCACATAGAAGCAGCTAAATTACTTCCAGACCCAAAGCAGTCCTGGAAGTATCACGGACACTTCTGCACAACACTTCTCCAGTAAGTGATGCGGCCTGATCCCAAACCATCTGTGCATAACTCGAGTAGAAGGCTATGCATCTATGGAATAATTAGTCCACAAACAAGAAAAAACCATAATGGGCAATTAGCTGTTTCTGGGTACTTAGAAAGAAGTTAAAAGAACATTAGGTACACAAAATTCAAGCACTTGAAACTTCAAGAAATGCCAGAGTTCAGATTCCTGCAGAAAACTTTGTTCAGCCTACTCTGTGCACAAACTTAACTATGTCAAAATCAATTTCAAGAAACATTATTCCTGAGCTTTGGAGTACTTCCTCACTCAAAGTAAGTGCTGCAAAGTACTGTCTTATAAAGCCATCTCTCACTGTGTGGTCCTAGGAATTTTTTAGTGCAAGCCTGCTGTGAAGACAGAATATTTCATTTCCTGCAGGATGATGTTCATCAATACACTGAGTGCTTCACGAGTCTGAATACTTTTTCTGCATAGCACATTGATGAGGTAAAGAAACTATTCTGTTCTGGAGAGAAGTTGGGGCTTCCACTAGCTCTGAATGTCACATCTGAGACAMCTGATGATCTGACTTGTGTTTGAGAATACCTTTTGGTATAACAGTACTTCAAGTTTAGGTTAAGCTCTGCACAGTACAGTCTCAGATTGGCCCCCCAGAAAACAAACACTCCTTGACAGGGAACATAATGACACTTTCTGACAAGTTGAGCTGAAATCTCTTGCCTAGAAGGTACAATACATACTAACACTGTGGCAGAGGTTCAGTAAAACCTTTCTCCCCCTATGTCAGGAACCTTAAAATGTGTAGCACCACCATCCCTTTTCTCTCCTTGAACTTTGAGAACTGACAACCTTATTTCCAATGTCTGGAAAACTTGGCTTTATAAACATTCTAATCCTTTAAGAATTGGACTCAATGATCCTTGGGGTCCCTTCCAACTCAGAATATTCTTTGTAATCTGCTTTTTTGTTAGATTGGTTTGTTTTGGTTTTGAGGGAAAAAAAAAGGAGATGTGTGTAAAAGAATCCCTCATCACACTCATCATGTGAAAGTGGAATGAAACTCTGATGTTCATCAAACTGGGTTTTGCCATTTAATTTAACRGAACAAATACTTTTCCCATTAACTTTTTACACAACCTAAAGCAACAAACAAATCTACAAGCTACTTCTGGTTTATGACACAAGTCACATTGGCAGAAGTTGCTTCAACAGACACAATTTAAAAAGTTCATAACATCATTGCAACAATACTTGGAGCTTGAAGAAGCAAGAGTCATTTCAGATGGATAGCAATTCAAGCAACATATCTAGAGGTACTTAGCTGATCAGCTTTTATACCCCTGAGCTTCCACAAAACACCACCCACCATCCACAGCTTTCACGCACAGCTTTGTCATCCTCCAAACATTCTCTGGATTTGGGGCACCTTCTCTCTTCGTCCATGTTTCTCAACAGCAACACTGATAAAATGTCACAAAACGCCAAACCTTTCTCATTACCCTACTGAACTCTAAGAGAACGATGAGCATCCTGCTGCTCTACAGAACAAATTCTGGCAAGTGGAGATTATGAGACAGGGAGAGACAACAGACCTCTGATCTGCTCTAAGCCACTTGAGGAACCTCAAGGCTACTGCTCTGTGGCCTCCTAGTTGTCCTGGATGGGCATCTTTAGCTCCAAGCATCTATTCAAAATACATCTCACCTTTTGGGGCTGGTACCCATATGTCTGGGAGAAGGCTGCTAACAATTTGATCACTGTTACCATCCAGAACAACCTCTGTTTAACAAAAGACTATTAAACAAAATCGGGTAAATTACATGCTTGTGAAATSAAATGGGTGTATGCTGTCTTCAGCCTTCCTCCATTTCATAAAATGATGCCTACTTTCTCTAGAATTGTTACTTAAGAATTAAGTAATTAATTCTAGAAATAATTTCCATTAATCTCATCGCTTCTGACAGCTCAAGGCCAAAGGGTGATTTTTTAGCAAAGCATGAAGTCCATTCACGACATTTTTTCACTTTTCACACAGTACAAATAATACAAATCTTAAAAAGGTAAATAAAACACCTGAGTTGCTTYATTGGTGTAGAATATAAAGTGGAAATAAAACATACTCATTTTGATTCACTGCTTGGTCTACAGGAATTTATGTTAGCACAAAGTGTAAAAGCAACAGAAAAGCTTGAAAGCCAGTAATTCACATTTTGCAGCCAAACAGAAGAAAAAATAAAAGCAAACAATAGTTATCAGCTAAATGAGGATGGTTGCTTGCTACTGTGAAATAAATTTTCAGAGCTTTACAAAAATCAACACTGCAGTACTATAGCTGATATAAACTTGTAAAAAATTATTTTACAACCACTACATAATAAATTGACTAAACTGTTTCATATCTTCACAATAAAGAATTTAGACTCCAAAATACCACTGTACGAACTTTTGAGAGCTCCATTTTTGCATATCAACTTGGGAAAATGCTTCTAAGTTGGTTACATAAATAGGTTGCCTTTAATGCATCCAATCCAAGTGACCTTGCAAATAGAAATAAAATATGAAGTGATGAGAGAAAGAATCAACATTACTGGTACAAGCACTAAAAAAATAAAGTTATTCTTTTCTGCCTCCCTAATTTCATTTCAAGTTTAACATACAGAAAGGCTCMGAGCCAAAATCCTTATCCAAACTACATAAATCTCTAGGCAAACTCTCCRTATTATATGCTCCTGTGCCCATAAAACAATGCAATTCTTCCTAAYGGTGTTTCCAGCAGGAAAAATTACTAGAGAGTTATCTTTTTTGCACCAAATCTTTGATCAATCTTTTCCTACCACATCTTTCCTTAGAAGAATGAATACCCTTTCTTGTAATATGCTTTTTAAATTAAATGGAAATGGAAACAAGCCCCCAAACCCAAAGTGAACTCCACAGCAACTGGGTACCCCACACTGCTGCTGAGGCTGCCTCTGAGAAAGACCCAATTAATTCCCTTATTCCCTTCCTGAATTCCTGAGCAGGGTCAAAGGGAGGCAACACCATTTACCACCACACAACCTATTTCAGACAGCTGGTCCAGCTAATAATGTAAACATGGTAACACCTTGGAAAGGTCAATCAGAGGAATGGTACCATTAGCAAAGCAATTAATTTTTGGGTTGACCACATGCATATTTCCCTCTTAATTTACTCTCCTCCCTTCCTTCTCTCACCTTCTTAAAGGAAACATAAGAAATAATTTTCACTCATCTGAACAGAAATTTTCAAAAGGTGAGAGATGGAATTTTCTCAAACATTAGAGAATGCCTTGTTTTCTTGGGATGATTTCCAGCACAATATTTTATTTATCTGTTGCCAAAAGAAACACTTTTTCATTTTTTCATTAGTCAAAGGGCTTTAAGAACACACTTGAGGGAAATGATCCAGCTAACAAAACAAGTAAAACTTTTCCCTGCACTTCACATGCTCCATGAAAAGTGGACACTCCATGGAAACAGCACCTGTAGAGCTATCTGTTCAACTTGAGGTGTGTTTACTATCTCCTTAACAAACCTCATAAATCATTCATAAATGCACATGGAAAAGCTGTAGATCCTCTTCATCTATCTATCATTCTGTTCTACCCTTCTATTGCTTTTCACTAAAGTGAAACTCAAAGAAAAGGGAAAAGGAAAAAAAATGTCCTAAACTCATGAGATTCAATGGTCTCCTTTCATTTCTCTGARGGTTTAATTACATGACATTTCATAAAGCTGGAGAGTAAAATGTAAACCAGAGACAGAGCAAGGCACCAGAGTCCCAGGTGGATTTCCAAGGTCACACTGAGCTTGCCTGCCCCTGGAGCCCTTGACAGCTATAAAGCTGAAATCAGATACTGCTGCATTTACCTCCTGTCTTCTTTCACCACCTTTTTTTCTTGAATCTAGACTGCCAACTTTAACAAGCCTTCTATATGCATCACACACCATACACATTCCTCATCTAATTGACATGAAGAATATGGAGCTCACGGAAGGAAGAAATCAAAGACTAGCTATGTGACATAGTCTCTATTTGTAGAACTGCCATGGTGCTTTCCTGTTCAAGCTTTTGTACTGTTTTTTCTTTGCACGACCAGTTACAAACACTTCAGATCTGGCAAGACTGGTCAGGACCTATGTAAAGAATTGTGCCTTCCAATTAGGGTAATATTTTCCCTTTGGTTTTCCAAATTCACCTACATTAGCACCTACAATTATGATTAAGCAAATAAATTTCAGAGATCTGGAAGATTAGGAAGTAGTCAAATGCAGATTAAATGCATTATTGCAGTGTAAACTACTTCTACCAGGTCACTTCTACAGTTCAGCAATGCTTTTTATTCTCTCTGAAGTGTGCACTAACATGCTTGGATATTTTTGTGCACGTATCCTTGCTTTTAAATATACACCATGTCTACAGATGTATATCTGCAGATAAAACTATTTAACAGTATGTATCTGAATTTACATATCTCTCTCTCAAAATTCTTACAGCATTGGAAAAAATTGGTCGCTTCATGATAAATGCTTTTATTGTGTATAATTAGTTTTTAAAAGGATTGCTCTTTATTTCTACAAAAACTTTCAAATAATGTTTTAAAASCCCAGACCTTCACAGTGGTTTCGTAATTCTATTTTTACAACAACATGCTACAAATAACAGATTACATTGCCTTGTTTAACGTCCAAGATAATGATGTATGTGGAAAGAGAAGATGTTTCACACCACTTTCACCACTAGTTCCTACTAGAATATCATTTCAGCACCTGCAGTGGTAAAACCTAAAAAGCATAAGAAAATTCCTAAATCTAGCCTCCCTTCAATGAAGTAGAAATATTTTTCTCTTTTTTCTTCCCAATTCAACACAGTTTATTAAGGTTAAATTTGAAATCACTCACTCCTTAAAACAATTTCACAGGATTTAGTGAAAGAACAGTGCTTCTGCARCTTTCATTTTCAGAGTTGCCATGCAAGGTATCTTTATAGCCTGAATTTTGAACAGCAAAAAGTCAATCCAATCAAAGTCATAACTAATGTGACTCTTAAAAAGTAAACAAAAGGGAGTCAACTGCCACAAGAAGTTTCTAAAACCAAATGAAGGCATATGAAAACATGTGAGCAACACCTGTAATTTCTCACTTTAAAGAGGCCTAAATAAATGAGATAATATGAGATACCAAGTAATGGTTGCTTGTTGCAGTCTGCATGGCTTATCAGCACTCAGTGCTGGAAAGCAGGATTTTGTGTTATGTGATCTGTCTCATTCAAAGTAGGAAGCCTGGCAGAACAGACAGTAACATGAACACAGCACTAATTTTAATTYCATGATAATTTAGTCTGGGATGCTTTTTTAATGTGCAATAGAAAGGTCTGAGGTAGAGAATCAACTGTCATTTTTACAAGTCACTTTTTACTTAAGGGGCCCAAGACTGCTAGACAAGAGCTTTGTTTTGAGACCAAAAATTTAGCAATTCTGACACAGAGAACGCCAACCATACACATAACCCTGGACAAGTAGCCCACAACTCTCCAGACAGAACAATGCTAGCTGCACTAGGCTATGAAACAAAACCACACTGAAAAAAGGCAGGGACCGATGGACTTTCCACTGTATTAGAAATACCCACTGGACAACACCATCTCCTGATTCTTAGGAAGCAAACTCAAAGCAGTTCAAAGCCCAAGGGGCAGAATGGGTTAGCAATAGTAATAAGGATGGCAAGAAGAGCATTTTACCTTGTTTCCTAGTTTGTAAGACATCTGTAATGCACTAGAGAGCTTCACTTTCATTGGATTTTGCATCCAGGTTTTTGAATCCAGTTCTACTTCTGAGTAGAACTGGATTCAAAAGAATAGGTGTCAATTTTTCTTTGCCTTGAGCAGTAAGATYTCATTCAATACTATTGCTCCTGAAAAGAGTTAGATGTCAAATAAAACAGAACCTATCTATAATGTGTCTCACAACACAAATAACTTAATCTGATAACAGAAAGCAAACCTGTAACAATCTTAATCCTGCTTCACATATGAGTACTTAAAAAAAGGTATATGAATTCCTGAGGATATCTACCACCCTCCTCTCTGATGYACTCTAATACAAATATTATGCCTGTTATGCATTGTGCCATTATTTTGAAAGCATTTACAAGTTCATTGGTTTGCTTTAGATGAATTTTACACTTAGCAGTTACCTCTAAGTATCAGCTGGCTTTAGGTACCTAAGTGATTCTATAGCTACTCTCCTGAAACATATGAATAAGAACTGGGCTTTCTTCTTCATGGTTTTCTTGAGCAGTCTGTCAGTCACCCAGTGGTCCTAGGGAACTTACCTTCTTCATTTAGCTAAGCACAGTGTTGAAAAGCATAGATACTTCATCTMTATTCCTTTTTCCAAAGAAGAGAAGAAAAATATTAGCTAGGACRTTCTTCCCTTTATCTACCCAGTCTCTAATAAAACCTGTGGCATCTTCTGAGAAATAACTCCAGGAAAACAGTGACAGCCCACAAAACCTTAATATGAGCATCTCCCTAAGGCAGCAGACTAGTAGAGGACTAAAACAGCCAGAGTGTTGCTTCCCTTTGCTGAAAAATACAGGCTGGGTTGGACTGTGGCAACAAAATGAAGAGACAAAGCTGAAAGGGTGGTACTTATCACCAGAGATGCRTAAGAGCTGTGGCAACCAACTGCTGCTCTGCTCCATCTCTTTTGCAGCAGCTGCAAAGAGTTCTCCAGGTCACTTCCCAGCTGTCCTTCCTATTTGCAGTCTCCTCCTCCTCCTCATCCAGCAGCAGAAAGCCCTGATGCTTCTGTCCTCAAGCAGCATAAACCAGTTCTGATCACAATGGAAAGAAGCCTGAAGTGTTAGAAATACAGAATGGTTTGGGTTGGAAAGGACTTTAAAAATCATCTTCCAATCCCACTGGCATGGGCAGGGACACCTTCCCCTAAACCAGGTTACTCAAAGCCCCATCTAACCTTGCTGTCAACACAGGGATGGGACATCCACAATTTCTCTGGGAAACCTGTTCCAGTGCCTCACCACTGTCATTAAATAATGTCTTCCTGATATCTAATCTAAATCTATCCTCTTTCTGTTTGAAGCAATTCCCCCCATGTCCTATCACTACACATCCCCATAAAAAAATCCCTCTCCAGCTCTCTTTCAGGCCCCGGGCAGGTCCTGGAAGGTGCTCTAAGGTGTCCTCAGAGCCTTCTCTTCTCCAGACTGAACAATCCAAGCTCTCTCAGCCTGTCTGCATAGGAGAGGTGCTGCAGCCCTATGAGCATCTCCATGGCCCTAGTTTGAACTCACTTTACCAGGTCAACCTCTTTCTAGTGTTGGAGGCTCCAGAGCTGGATGYAGCACTCCAGGTGAGGTCTCATGAGTGCAGAGTAGGGGGCAGAACAATCTCTGTTGACCTTTTGGCCACACTCCTTTTGATGCAGACCAGGACACGGTTGGCTTTCTGGCCTGCAAGCACACATTGCCAGGTCATGTGGAGTGTGTTTTCTATGCATGTCTGACAGAATACTGTGAATGTATAATTTTGCCTACAAACTTAAAAAAAAAATACTAAAAAGGGAATATATTTGCACAAGGTTTTACAGATGGTCAAATTGAAACAGCTGGAGTCAAAAAGTGCCTTACTTGAAATCAACCCCCAAGCCAGTAACAGCAGAAAGAAACCAAAGTTGTCCTGGACAAGTCACTGGASCAAGAACTCCAATTGCACTCTGAAATAGCCAATGCCATCACTGGAAGATGTTTTCCCTCTCCCACTCAAGGGAGCCACTTAAAWTTGTACTGCTGCTTGTTTATGCATGCCCATGAATAAAGGGATCAAAACCTGAAAGAATTTCAGACCCAACAAATTAACAGGAAACCAGTGAATTTAAAACATTCTAGATCAGTGGAGTAGATGGTGTGAAATATGGAGAAATAGATGGTGTGAAATAGAGCAGAAGGACAGGGAGGGACATTTTCTCTGCTTTTTTGGAACAGTGAACTAATGCTTTCCCTATGCCCTTCCAGCTGGAGTAGAGGCAGCAGGGGCTGTCTTTTCACWGACAAACATAATAGCCTCCACTGTTGCAAAGAGATGCCAAAAGAAAGCTTAATGCCTGTTACAGTGGAAATATTGCTTTGTAAAAGCAAAGCTGTCTCTGTGATTTTGATTTGCTGGATCTTATCTGCAGACAGTAATGGTGATGTAAAGAAGATGCAAATCATCAAGAAGAGGAAATTAAAAACTGAAATTTTCTTTTCTTTGCCTCAAAGCTCACTGAATTTCATTTGACCAGAAAAATTAAAAAAAAAAAGAATTTCCAAAAAATATTGTATGCTATGTTCTTCATTAGCAGCATGAAGAACATAGATTAAAAATGCTTTCAAGCTATTAGCTAGCATATATTAAAAAGGCCTCAAATGCAATGTGGTTCTCATCGTGAACACAAGTGTTGGGAGAAAACCAAAAATGCCAAACGAAAATAATCAATCACTTTATTTAGAGAAATCATAGTCCTATGTATTGTATATAATAAGACATCTACTGGAATTTCATTATGTATAGTAACGTGTTTGTGTTTTCACAGGATAACACAAATCTGTTTTAATCTAAAGACTTTAAAAAACCCCTTATAAATAAACTTTAAATAACACAACTGAAAAATAAGCTCTTCAGCTAAAGCAGCACTGCATTATCCTGATTATTTTTAACRAACTTCAGAGAACCTACATAAAAAAGCTTTTGTGTTTCATGGCTTCTTTTGAAAAGARCAATTGCCAGTAAATGTCAATACAACATGCAGAAAAAATAAAGAYTACTTTTTCAATATGAACATATTTATCAAGATAGCTGTGTTTTTGTTGGCTTGAACAGTACAAGTGACAGGCAAACAAATATTGGAAGACTTGGAAGACTAATTATTTAAGATTCTGGACCAAATTTGTGTTTCACACACATGTCAAGAGTTAACTCCCATTCATGCCAGTACAATAAACAAAAGCACAATCAAGCCCATCAGATCTTAATCTACTTTGAAATAAAATCTTGTAAATTACTACTGGTAAGAACCATGCTGGTTTACAACATTTAAAGGCAGAACTGTGACATCTGGTCATGATGCACACACCTTGTACCTGTAGGCTGAAGCAGCTCTTTCAAAGGCCATTTGCAAGCAGAAGAAAGATTATTTCTTGCATCATCACCTTATAAGGAGCAGTAACCTATTTATGTTTTAACTCCACAGCAACCTGTTTAACTACAATATCAGCTTTGGAGTGATGTCATTAGCAGACAATCTCCTCCATTCTTCTTGGTCTTTTGACTACAGAGTAARACGTAGAAATTTTATACCTCTTCCATGCAGAAATCATTCTGAAAATGCAGAGAATCCAGTACATTTTATTTCCAATACTTCAGCGTTATRTAARCTTATCTTACAACTTAAATCATTGSTGTTCACCATGCTCTCCCTCGGTTACACACAAAGGCTACAGTAGTCATAACACACTGTTTCCCTACAATTGCAAATGCAGAATGGGGGAAGAACCCATAACTCAAAGAAAGAATATGTGTTGCCTTATTCACATTGACCATATGTCAAGAAGTCTCAGATTCTTGAGARTAACCATTAGATGTTCTTCAAGTACTCATGCAGTATGTAAGCATTTCACATTTTATCCTTAGAGCTTATGAGGAATAAGGAGCTTCAGTCTCTCAAGTTCAGACTGCTTTCCTGGCCCAAATATATCATACACATCCATCTATCCAGCCATGYTGTACCTGGCCTTGTCTGAAACAAGCACATGATGCCAAATGCCAGTAGTGAAATATTTTAGGATASAAAAAGCTCAAACAAAAGCCCTAACATATTTTTTTTCTGCCATAACCTTTGCAAGCCCTCTATGGGTAACTACAGCCAAACATTTATCTAATTATACCAAGCAATATATTCTGATACACATTTGCAAAAAAGGCTGTCAATACTTTCACTACAAGTTAGCTTACATGAAGTTCTAATACCACTGAGGCAGAGGTCACTTAAGGTCAGTGGTTGATCACTGTGGTCAAATGAAGTATCACATAAAGAGTGCAGGCCATAATTTCCTGAAATTCACTCACACAGGCATTCAAAACATGTTTTCTCAGCACCATCTGGGAAGCAATCCAAGAGAGGGCTCCATGAACACCTGTAGCACTTTCTCAAATCTACAGGCAGGAGTAGATTTTTCTCATCTATCAGCATTTTAAGAGCCTTRAATAGCTCTGGACCAAACACAATTACACAGGAGGACTAAATATGGAATACCTATGAGAAGAAGCCCAGGAGGGTTTAGCTGTTTTACATGCTAACTAATAATAACTAATTCGATACCAACTGTGAGGGCTTACAACGGTGCTTTCCAACAAGGCCCTTAAGCYCCAAGGCTGTGGCTGAGCTGCCCCTGTCCATGGTACTCAAATAACGAGCTCCAGGCCAACACAGGTCACTGTGTACAATGACTTTGGGTTTAGGTGGCACATCCAATCACTCTGGTTGTCAGGTTTGGAACACACACACTACGGTTTTGTTGGCAAAAAGCTGGCTTTGCTGGCATTGTCTGGTGAATAGGATTCAGGCTTGCTCTTCTGAAARACCTACACAGGTCTTCCTTTAACTGAAGCAATGAGGCTAAAACCCCCTTGAAATAACAATTCTGCCATCTGTAAATGCCAGTCAGGGAAAGCAAGTGAGCCCAGCCTTTGGGTATCATTCAGTTTCAGTGGGACACAGTACAGAACACAGACCATTTTCTGACCAAGTCCTGTGGGGCAGGCAGACACCTGTCCTGACCAGACCTATAGACCCAARTATGCAAGAACAATTGCATGTACTCATCACAGATCCAGGAGATCTGATTTTTCAGGTGGTCCAAATGTCCTTCCCAACTTGTTCTTTCAGAATCAGCATGGCTAAAGATACATATTACACAGGGATAGTTGTTTCTATAGTGCATGTCCAATTACTATTAAATACTACAAAGCAGGCTCTTAATCTTATGTTCTTTCACACATTGCTGTTCCTACTTGCCTAGAGAGACCTAGGGAAAGGTGACATTCACAGTATATAACCTGGACACCAAATACAGGCGCTCAGTCTTCCTGAGCCCTTAAAACCAAAGGGATAGTCTTGCCCTYTAATTAGATGATTCAGGGAACCATTACACCCACTAACACATAATGGTGCCCCATTTTTGACTATAGCACTGGCAATGCCTATCGACTGCAACAATCATGTCACATCATCAGAATTTCTAAAGCCTGAAAACATGAAGCCCAGGTGTCTATGCTCTCTGATTTTCAAGCTCAGGAGCAGAAGACAGAGTTGTGTCTCTTTCCTCATCTCATCTAGTCTCCAAGTACATACCAAATGCAATGGAAGTCACTGAACAACAAATACTTTTCTTAAAGGTAACTACATACCAGCTTATTCAACCTCCTCAAGGAGAGACAGATGAGACTCATTGTTTGGGGGAAATGACCACCAATATTCACTGAGACTTTCCACCACCAATGGGTTTCCCCATCAGAACTGAGGAAGCCTATAGATCCAAAGTGGTTTCTGCCATGTTCCCTCAACTAGATTTGAGGAAGAGTTCCAATTAAAATGAAACAAAGTGCATCAAATACTCAAGACTTTCCATGTTACACCACAAGCTCAGACACAGACTCCTGACTTCATATAAAAAAAACCTGAGAAACAAAAGATAACAAGAGATATGAAACAAACTACTAATCAAGGAGCAAATCCAGTTCAGTCACAAGTGTGTACTGGGYTCTTACCTTGTCTCAAGTAGTTAGGTGGACTCCTTGAGCAGGAAACTAGAATTAGGTGAGATGAATTCTATCCTGTAATATAACTAAAAGATGGTGCCATTTTATTGCAAAAGCTCCATACCTTCTCGGTGATTTCTCACGGGCAGCTCCTCATAGCACTGACTCCTTCTTCCTCACAGCACAGCCAASAAACTCCAGCTCTCTCCTYACCCAGCTCACCTACTCTTTTGTAGCACTCATCCTCATTGGACACAGCTGTGGCCTGTTAAGGGCAGGTCTGTTCCTAATCTTTGGTGATTAGTACAGCTGCAACTCCTCAGAGGTGAGATTACCTTCTGCACTATCTTTATTTTCTTACATTCTATCCCCCATAAAAAGGGATTATTTTATATTTCCTACATCTTTAACTTTCATTATATATTCCAAAGGATTGATATAAAGGCAAGATTCCAACACACATTTCTGATAAACATTTACTTCTCCATCAGGTCTTACTCTACTAATTCATAATGAAGACACTACACAAGAACTAAACATTAAAACACTAAATTAAAAAAAAAAGGTCAGTTCTTTGTAGGCAAAATCCAAACAATTTCACTCTCAGTGTAACTGATTCAGTAGTCACCCCATCAAATCACATTACTACAGCTGAAGACTAGAGTAAAGCAACACAAGCCATTTCATCCTTGTAGCCAATAAAGCACTAGTTTCCTATGTATTTTCAACATTTGAAGTGAGTCATCAGCCTCATGACACAGAAATTGAAGGCATCCTTCATATGGGACAGTCTGCTTGCTTCTAAAATAGCCTGTTAGTTCCCATGAAAACACTCCAGGGTTTAGCTGTCCAAGATTTCCTCAAGTTTTAGGTTTGAACTGAAACTTTCCCTGTGGTGTTTGAATTACAACACTTTCTTTTTTTCATGGAAGATTTCCAACATTTATTACATTTGGGGTGGGTTTCTAAAAGGCAGGTAAAAAAAGGAGGAAGAGAACTTATCACTGTAATTGACAATACAACTGAGAATATTTTCAGAAATAGGAATATTTTGGGAATTTGAGCTCTTTGGAATACTCAGAAAAGCTATAATCTCATGTCAGTGAAAAAGTTCAMACAGAAAGCATTAAAATGTGCCCAAACTTTGTGTGATTATAAGGTTTTGAAATAGCTGTTTGACACTTGTAGCAGCCTCTACTGAACACATACAATAAGCTGAAATCTCTATATACTCAATTCTTGAAGCTCAAAATATCCCCATAATGCTCCCAGCTTCTGCCCTCCAAGGAAGGCCAAGGCATTCAAAGAAAGAGCAGCAGCTTGTGAGAGTTTTTGGTTTTGTTTTAAAGAACTACCTTCTTACTCAGACGATGATAAGAGGAATTCTCATCTGAATGCAGAAGTAAACAAAATACAAACMTAGAGATGTTCAAGGAAATGAAAGATGGAGAAACTCTGACAGAATACCTGATGAGCGTCTGAGAGTTATGAAAAGAGATGAAGTGACTAGGATAAATGAAGGCAATAATGGGAAAGACTAACAGCTTTTTGGCTGGCGGAAACACACAGATTAGGGCTGATGTGAGTGACGTTGAGGAAAGAAATGTACAGAAGGTAAGATACTGAAGCTTGACTGGATCATTGATAGTGGCACCGCAACACTCTCCCATATTTGTTTGACTCAGATCAAAATCAGGGTTTTTCTGGCACAGGAGTTYGTGCCCCAACATTAAGAAGTAGAACAAGTAACTCAACAGTATTATAAAAAAAWTCCAAAACAATAACAATATAACAACCTTTTCATACTCATTTTTCAGATGAASACATTCCTTTGTCAAGTTCATTACATCATCACACAAACACAGCTGCGGTGTCAGAACCCAGGACAGACRGTGCAGAGGTGGAAAGATGTGATGGGAAGAAAAGGCATTTAAGGCAGCTTAAACTGGTGAAGAAAATAATGTAAATGAATTTATGAATATTGTTGAATGGATTGATGATATAAATAAACTAACAGACTGACAGAGGTTAAAGGAAGGTGATGTGAAAAGCATGAAATAGAAACGGATCTGAGAAAAAAAATTAGGACAGACTGGACAAGAGTCTGAATAGGAAAAGAAGTGCTAAGAGTAACAATAAAAAAAGGAATAAACAGAAAATACCACATCAACTTTGAAAAACCAGCCCAAGGACAAGCTCCAAACCATAATTCAGAGTTACTGAGTCTTTCTGAATTCAGAATGTGTTTTCAAGTGCCTAATTTCCTTATCTGCCACTCAAAGATAATGCTGCCCTTTGAGGTATTGGATAACATCTAGTGACAAAACACAGAATCATGCATGAGGAAAACAAACGTTTTATAAGAGAGTTTGCACAGCATGAAATAATTGAAAAGCCTGGGGAAGGACTGCTGATAAGAGCAGCTATTTAAAAGGTGTTCAGTAAGTGCACAGGTGTGATGGTGCTCATTGGCTGAAGCAGAGCAGCTGAGGGAAAAAGCTGCACCACTGTGTCATCAAAGGTTGAATCAACTGCCACACAAAGGGGGCAGGCATGTCTGCAAAAAGAACTCAGATAGGTATTTTTAATTTTCAAGAGTTTTGTTTATCAGCCTTAACAGTATTCTTAGTGCATTTGTCCATAATCATCTTAGGAAAAAAAAAAAAACCAAAAAAAACCAAAAACATTTATCACAAGCAAATATTAAAAAAATATCCTTAGAAACCAATATATATATACAATACAGTCAATGTTTCCATTATTGATATTCACCCAAATACTAAAGCAAGCTTATGGTGACCCACTACCAAATTTTGGGAATGTGGAAACCGTGTTTAGAAGTTGCAGATTTAAAACCAGAATTTCTGCCCAGTGAGTGGATTTTGCCTGAGTGAAGAAACAGTGTCTTCTCCTAAGACTGCTCCTTGCATGCCAGGGGAAGGGTATTGAGATTGGGAACACCTGGGATGTAAGTTTGCAGACAGGGACCCTTGTCACTACAGAGACTTGATGCTCATCAGGAGTAAGTGCTGTGCAACCTTGCTGCACCCAAAGCCAATTTGGGACGTAAGTTTATAAATCACAGAGGTGTCTCTGAAGAAGGGAATTGCAGGGGGGAGGGGAAGGGACCAAGAAAGCAAGAAGGAGTTGAGAGCCTTGTCTATGCYGGTGATAACATATTGAAGGAGGAAGGTTAAGTAAGAGGAAACAGGATATTGCCCAGTATTGGCAAAAGTTCTTCAAGACCCCACCTGTCATTTAAATAAACCTACTTAAAAGACACAACAGACACAGCGTATCTTATGTAGCACTTCGGTGACTCAAGCCAAGAGTCATTTGATGGCACTCCTCACAGCACACAACAGTATTTTTAGTGTTTCTCAACTTCAGGGAACCCAAAGCACTTATAAGTTCAGAGGACAGAAGAATATTTGTTTTCTAACTGTAAACAAATTAAAGAGGCAAAGGAAAAAAAAAGGGTTATTTTACATAGCACCTACATCAGTAAACACTCTTCACTAAATTGACTGGGAAGAAACCTCAAAGCGATAAATTACTGAGAGACACACCCTAAACAACAGAGGAACTGTATTTTTAGCAGCTACTGCAGGCCAGTGATCCTGTATTGCTGGAGTGCAGGAGGTAGGCATACTCTTCTCTTTTGGCATGACACCACCAGCTTTAGTGCCAAGAATTTAAATGGAAAAAGCTGGAAATGCCTCACACACTGAAAACAGAAAAAAACCAAAAARTCCTTATTGTCAGGCAATATGGAGAGAAAAATCATGTCACAATTAATAAATAGTGTACCAAACCCCACTTTTTGTAAAACTGTAGGAATGGGATAAACTTCTGCTTCTCTCCACTGCAGGCAGGGAGCCCCAAGTACAAGTCTTCTCCCTCTGGCTCGCAAAAGGAAGACAGTATCCTGTCTGGCTTTAGATGGCACCTTGAATTTGCTGYCTTACCCAGTCTGCTCAGCCCCTGCCTGTGCATCCACTGACAGCTTCACACACATGTGGGGCATGGGGGGATGCCAGCCCCCACTCTACTCTCCTCACTCCAATGCCACCCTCAGTGTCTCCAGTCCTATGTATGGAAGGAGGTGGAGATGGCAGAGGAGGAGGATAGGAAGTAGAAGGCTGSCAGAAGGTAAGCTGGTCCTTACACTTCACTACAAAGCAGCAAAAAGTTTCACTCTTTCTCATTCAACCCATGTATTTATTTTAGTTCTGCTTTCCTGAGGGGCACATGCTGATCCACCCATGCTTCTTTGGGCTGCACAGAAGAGGAGGCAAGCAGAAACTCTCCACAGCAGAAACAGAAACATTATTACTCTCATGTGTTCACTAAGATTATCCTTCACTGCCATCAGCCTACAAGCACTCTAGGTCACTGCCTAACAGTAATAAAAAAAAGGATTTTAAGAGTTTGCAGTTCACTGGTCCAGCTTCCTGATTGCACCTATGAGAATATGATTGATAGAAATCCACAGGCTTGCATGTTTGCAAGGATTCCAGACACACAGAGCTAATATGTGACTTAAAAGAAGGTATCTGGATATGGAAATTAACTCCGAAGATATCTGAAGAACTTCATTTTTTTCAGGTCCTTATATCACACAATAATCATGGAATAGTAGCCAGAACCTCTCAATTATCTTACACATTTGACTCCACCTCTTCCAATTCTCATTTAAAGTCTTCAATTTTCCCTGATTATGTATCAGGATGGAGCACTCTGCTGTGGTAGCCTAGCAACTACCATCTCAAATAGCTGTGAAAGTCTCTAATCTCGAAATGAGAATAATCAAACTCTACTTCCCAATGATATTTTAACATGTTTTATGTGCATATATTCAATGCAAATAATTTATAGTGAAATTACCAGCAGCCATATACTTTGTGTAATTATTCATGTTTGTGCTAGTTTATGAACGTCTTTACTTTTCTGCCCATTTTCTCCTTCTCTACTTTTGGGCTACAATATTACTACAAAAAGGCAGAAACACTCTGTAATATGCTCATAACCAGCTCGAATCAGTACATAGTTTTCAAGGCTTGTTCATGAAGTTTAAGTAGTTTAAGTATAAAATATCCACAATGGCTTTAAAGGCCTCTGGGAGTACTTCCCAAGTACTTAGTCTTTGCTCAGTAGTTCAGGATGTGCATTTTTCATATTCAGTTCCTCATTTTACATGGAGTCTGCATAGTCTGAGGTGTCATATTTCATGGGAATTTCACAAAGCATAAAAAAATTACCCAGAACCTGAAGATTCATTTTCATAGAGACAGGAAGCAACTCAAAGGCTCCCAGCCCCTGTCAGCTTTAAAAAAAAGGGAAATCCATAATTTTATGGTGGTGTTATTACTGAATTCCTTGTAGACCCTATATCCTCCTCACAAGCAGTCCCAACATAAAAGGCCATTTCATATAATGCATGGTGCAAGGAACAGCTCAGGGTTTTTTGTAGATGTGTAAATTACTATAAGGTGGTTAAACTTTTGAACTCAAATTTGCTTTGATGCCAATTYCCATCCCAGACTAGGAGGACTTGTACTGTATGCTCAGTGTGAGGACTATCTGGCTCTGCTTCCAGATGGATCATGCATCACAATCACATCCTGGGAGAAGGGAGGGAGGAGGACAAAGGAGAGTGCAGTGCTTGCTCCAACAACTAAGGGAATGCCTAAGGTCGTACTCAGTAGGGAACTCAGTGTAATGCATGTATAGAACAAGTTTAATAAACATAATTTTAAAATATGCAGATGAGAAATGAAGAAAGGAAACGCTAGAAGTGTAGAGTGGAAAAGAGAGAGGATGTTCTCCCTCTTTTTAAACTGCATGGCTTCCAATGTCAAGCTCTCCCAACTACCCCTGTACACATAAACAAATGCATTTAGTCCTAAAGAGATATTTGCAGAAGTGAAAGAGGATTCACCTACTGAGACAAGGAGGTTTATTGTTTATATTATTAATCATGGAAATAGTATAATGTGCCCTTTTCTTCTGGTGTAACAAAGAGCATCTTAACATCATTATTTCTAATCTAAAGGGTTCATGAATCTGGATGCCAAATCCATTTGTATTTTCTTYCATTTCATGGCTTTTCAAGAAGAGGCGCATCTTGAGGTTTCTGCACATGTAACAGAAAGAGTTCCTGATCCATCAGATATATAGGTCTGATTTTTCTGGGACTGCTACTTCTCATCTGAACTACAAGAAGTGGTACGTATAACATTTGCTGATGGAAAACTGGCAGTGTAGTCCATTTCACAAAGGGAGATGGCATGGCTGCATCCCTGTCAGGCTGTACCTCAGCTCAGCAGTGCTGCTCATTAACAGGTCTTGTTAGCCCAGCTACACTAATCTGCTACTAATTTGCTCACATAGGGCTTGGTTTGGTGTCTTTTATTTTGCAGATTTTTTTTGGAGTGGTGSTAGGAAACCTAGATTGTATCTCCAYGTGGAGCAGCCCTGTACTATGTGGGCATAACAACTTCCAGGTGGAGTTGCCATCTGTTGGTATGGTTCCACAGGAACTGTGGTCTGATGTCCAGCATAAAATTGAAGGACATGAATTTTGAAATGCCCACAGGACAAGTGTCCAATTCTGATAAGATTTCTGAAAGGCCAAAGAACTGAATTTACTGGGAGACTGTGCCAGTAAATCTCTCAGAAGAAACACTCCCAAGAATTCAAGCTATAGGCACTGTTTGTCTTTAAAGTTCAGGCTGTTACAGCAGCTAGTTTGAGATAGAGTGAGAAGTTTACATCCTTTTAAAGTACTGCACATAGGAAAACAACTTGAATATGTAGAGACATATATAGGAACTTCACAGTTGCATATGGATACCTTCACACWGAAGGCTAAGAGAAAATGAAATACAAAGGTAAGCCTAATCAAGAGCTGTCTATTYCTATTTACTTGGGGCTGGGATGCTTTTCTACAGCTGGAAAACTTTAAACAGTTCTCCAGTTCACACTAAAATAAGAATATTGCAAAGATATGGAGTATTGAGTATTAGCTCCCTTTTCCCTACTAAACTTACATTCCTACCATCTGTTTTATTGCTGCAGTACCAACCAGCAAGACACATCTATTTAGGATAGAAATAGCATCTCATAGACTTTATTTTTATTTTCTTTGTTATTTACACAACCCCTGCTTCCCATATAGACATTTACTGCAGCAGAACATGCTTCTCTATGCTAAATGCTTTGTAATACCTAACCTTTAATGCAAAAGCCCCATAATTTATCAGGCTGAGGGGGGAAAGTTCAAGAGCACTGGAAAAATTCATGCCCTTGTAAATAATGAGAGGTCTTTTGGATAAAAACAGCCAGCTAATTCCTGGAAGCAGATCATCCCTGTGTTACAGAGAAAGCACACTTACAAACCCCAAGCATTCCTAGTAGCAGTTGGCTCAATGCAGAAATGCCACCAGCTTGCTGATAATTTTATGCCTGGCTTTCAGAATGAAAGGGTTATCAGCAGCAGCTTCCACTGCCTGCTTGCAAAACCTCATCCTCACCTTCGACTTCCTCTAGCTCCTTGACATCCTCGGGCACACATGGCGTCCTGGTGACAGACAGTAACCAGATGGTCTTTTACCATCCAGCACTGACTTGTTTCAGGAATTTAATCTGATTTCCCAGAATATGCAGCACAGCCCTTGGTTCCAAACTTGGCATGCAGGTGGGATTGCATGCCTCTGGCTTTATAAATAGGCATAACTGTTGGTGGCCTTGGTACATGTCAGTGTTTGAGCTGTTTGCCTGTTAGTTTGGAAAGCCTGACCCCCTTCATGGGCATCCACCTGCGGTTCTGACTGACTGGTGGCTCCTGTGCATGTCTAACCACCCTGYCAAAGAGCTCAGCATCTCCTAATTCCAACAGCAAAGTCACTTTCTGCTTTACAACCTAGTAGCTCTTACAGTAATTTCTTTCCATTTTTTATAGTTGTCAGCTGCACCGTACTGTATAATTAAAAGCACATGCAAAATACAGATTTAGAATCACCTAGCTTCAGTAGAGAGCTGAGGTTACTAAAAGGGTAACCACCCAGATACAGCTACACTCTTTCTCTCTTCATCCATCCTTTGCAAAGGCTGGCTCCCATTTACCAGGTAGACAGGTGAGGAATCAAAATATTGCCACATTCTWATGCCTCAGTGGGGGATTGGAAAGTTTGAGGCTCCTCAATTCTCTACCTTGGGAAGTCACTGCTCATCTTGGGAACTTCTCCATCACTGGAAGTTCACATCAGTGCAAATTGCAACTATCAGGAAAACTGAAGGAAACTGTTTTAATGGATCTCTCATAATTTAGGCATGTAATAAAGATCAAAATGTGCCTTGGAGTTATGTTTCACATGTGATTTTAGTGTTTTAAGACACTCAGTTCTTTTTTATTTACATTTTAGGACTCATATAGAACTTTTCTGGTAAAAGCCCCTCATAAAATTACTTAGAAGCCCCAAAAAGTCTTTCAAAACACAGAAAAAAAAAAAAGAAAAAAAAGGAAAAAAGAGCATTATTATATACTCATTCTATCTGCATGAAGATAAAAGCATTCTTGTACAAATGCATTTCCAAAACAAACTATATTTACTATTTATAAGGAAAAAAATGTAGGGCATAATAATAATAAAGGTGCTGTTCTATCAGACTAAAGATGCTGTTGACTTTGTGCATGAATTTATCAACCTTTAATTGAAACCCTCTCTCATCCAGACTTGACACTCAAATTCTTATTCTCAATATAAGCACACAGCTCTCACTAAATCAGAGAGCTGCATCCAAAAGCTGAATTTGATTCAAGCATAGTCTAATATGAGCACTGTATGACTAGTCTGCTATGACTGCTGTCCTATTTTTTTCCTCAGCCTTAGCTCCTTAGACCTTGCAGCAAGGTCAAGGCCTTTGCTGGCTCACACTGAACACTTGGCTTGTGCTTTCAGGCAACAAGAACAATATCTAGCTTTCATCTAATTATGGACACCTCTAAATACTGATCTGAATCCATAAGCAGCCAAATATGGACCCAAGTACACAATTAGACTGTACAAACGAGGCTGGATGACCTTTTGACAACCTTCTCGTTTGATCTGAGGGACAGACAGCACAGGACCTCACCAGGCAGAACTCACATCACAGGGCCAGCAAATCCATCCCTGAACCTCATAGCTTACTTATTCAGTATATCTKTAAAAGAATTAAGCCTTGGTTAATTCAAGCTGCCTTTTTTTCCCCTCACTTTCCCAACAGCACTGGCTAAATTATCAGAAAACATGAAGGCTACCATGGCATTTCATGTGTTGCTTTCTCATTCYGTGCAAGGAACAGATGATCTCAAAATTATATCCAAAGAATCTTCAAAATTACATAAGGTTTACATTAATCATCATCAGTTATGGATATTTTCATTACCTTTAAGCCATTCCTATCTGGTTTTGAATACTTAGGTAACATCCAGCATACKGCAATCTTGTAACTGGGAAAAAAAAATTTAACTTCAATGTTATCCAGTGAAGTTCTTCATCCTTGTGGATCCTTGTGGAAAAAAAGGAAGAGGGAAGAAAGAACAAAAGGAAAACAAGCCTGTTTCCATGGTGGTGGGGAGCGGGGGGAAGTCCCTCTAAAYGCAGTTTCTTTAGATGGCCATAATAATTAATAGGGAGATTGGAGAATAAATTTCGTTTTAAGAACTGTTAAATAAGGAGGATCAAAAGCTTTTTTCTAAGCCAGTCTTTTTCAAAAAGTAACCCTCGAGAGAAGCCTGGCTACTGTGGGCTTCCAGTCTATAGGTAACGTGCTGACAGAAGGGAATACTTTGGGAAAGATACAGTCAAACAGCCCTAGTTMAGGGACCTGAGCAGAAATAAACACTTCTTCCTTAGCACTCAACAATAAACTGTCTGGATTTCTCAACATTATATGTAAAAGCCACACTTACCTTCTCTTCACTTACCCACTAAAGTAACTAAAATTTTCATGACTCATATTTAATAATTTTTGGTGGCTCAGTCTGACTTGAACCAAGTCAAAACCCCTAAGCAGAAATTCACAACCWGGAAACATTAGAGTGAAACAATGCAGACTTTTGGAAAAAGGAAAACAATATCCTCAAGAAAMAACTTGTACCTGGAACTCACTGAAGCACCTACAGCCCTTAAGCATATGTGTATTTCCAGCCTATTTTCCCTCCAAGGTACAAAGCTATTTCTTGATGAGTGTAGGCAAACAAGTTGATATGAAACACTGGGAAATTGYTCAGTAAAGATGATGGACTGTCTCATGTAGGTGAGTCCTCAAAGCAAAGGAGGCATTGCCGTGCCTAAGGCTGCCACTTACTGTCACAGGCCCTGTGAGCTGACTTAGAGTTGCCACAGGAAAAGAGTGAATGACACCAAAGGSGCTGGAGAAATGCAAGAATATGGAACTTATGAGAAATCCCATCTATTTATTATTTAGGTTAAATGCAATGAAAATAAGGAGAATATTCCACTCCAAAAGGATCTGCAGAACAAGGACACCACAGTAGGAAGGCACAAAATATCTAAAAAAATACTACTTTTTCCTTCTCAAATCTTCACTACTTGACACTAATCTTAGAGCTTACAGGACCCATCTCTGTGCTGTGATGGACTTTCAGTAAAATTTATTCACCTATTTACCAGTACTCCAGGTTTAGTAAAATGCAGCACTGCAATAGGTACA